>JARFIW010001271.1:3742500-4342500 GCA_036346225.1 Platerodrilus igneus
CCAGAAAGAAATGATGTTCAACATGATTCTGTATTAAAATTGTAGCAATTAATAACCACAAATGCTTGAAAGATGACTCGCATACCACCAAATCTGTATAAAATAAAATATGTATGCAAACTAAAAACTGTTAGTCATAACAAATAAACAAAACTCAATAAAAACGGATTGATTTTTGCAATCAAGCAAATCAAGCAATTAAATTCATTGGAAGGAACTAAAATGACATGCTTTTATTTCAAGTAAAATGTAAAAAAATTAAGCATAGTAATCATGCTAAGATGGAAGTAATAAATTACTTCAAAGTGCAAACCAAATCATTTATAAAAATTTTGGCACATTATATGATATCTTATATTTCGATCAGATCTCAACAGATAAATTTGTAAGATTTAAACCTATTACATTTCTATATAAATTCGCAATTAACATGTATCAAATTTGAACACTTAATACAGTAGTTATTGACCAATTAAATTGTCCTAAAATGTCTCAAAGTAATTTTAACTTACAGCATATACTATTAAAATAATCGACACTGTAACTGTGAAACACAGGGCTGATCTTGTAGATGATCCATAATAACCACCTAGGCAGGGTAGGGAGATGTTAATATGTTCATCATTATATATAATGATGTATCTATCTAGCATTTATCATACACACATAACAAAAATAGTAATAAAAAAATATAAAAAGTTACTTCAAATAAAATTAATTAAATAATAAAAAACTATAAGTTTAATAAAATTAAATAGTTAAAAAATAAAATAAAAACTAAACCAAAATATGATTCACTTTTTAAACATCCATTATGATAATCAGTACCAAGTGTATAACTATAATACTCATGCTGCTCACCTCGTGCCGTTTTTACTCTAAGTTCAGCTTTAGTGCTTAATCCAATTGCATTATGAGCTTGTAGTTCAATCTTATAGGTAGTATCTGGTCGCAATGTGTTCATATCATATGATGTATACAAAAAACTTTGACTAATTTCCTCACTGCATTCGCTTTCAGAGTCTCGCCATGCTCCATTTACTTTTTGTGACTAAAAAAAAACAAAATTAGGTTTGCTATAATGTTTCAATGTCAATTAATTGCAGATAACGAAAGAGCGGAATGCAATGTCTGTAATTGGATTGTCCAGAAAAGTATTTATGAATTTTATATAATCTCAAAAATAAGTGCGCTTGAACAATCAAGCAGATTTGAACAGAAAACTGATATAGTGACATTAGATGTTGGTTATTAGCCCAGATAGTTGTAATGCTTGGGCATTACGGAAAATAAAAATTAAATAAAAAAGAGTGCAAAATGTATCTCAAATAAACAAAATTATTATTGATTCATGTTGTACACTGGCTTTCTAAAATAACTAATAGTAACTCGACGTGAAATTTCAATTCTTTTAGTCTTAGAAAATATGATTTCAATTAAGGCAGTTGGTATAATTAAAGCAATAAACAATTGATTACCTTAAAATAAATTAATACAAGTAAATACAATGTGTACACTCGCAACAATGAAAACTGCTGAGAGGAAGTTTCCATAAATTATACAATGTAAAACGACATAATCAATTCAGGCATCAGGCATAAACTGAAACCACGAAATTATGATGCTATTTATACCTATTAGAACCAGCTGAGATTCATAAATTAACCCAAAACACAAAAGGGTAAACTTAATACTTAGTTCAATAAAGTTTGATAATGGAAGCATAACATTTCAAGAAAGCTTTAATATTAGAAACTAAATAACCATAAACCAACTAATCAACTACAGCAGAGGTATTCCTCATTTGTAATTAAATTAATTAAATACAATGTTAAATAGTTGTAAGATAAGGAAATCCAAGACATACTGTAATGGTAATACAATGTAAAGAGCCCCCCCCCCCTGCAGCAAAAACCACCGATATTAAGTTCAGATAATTAATTACAACATTAAATACAAAATAACAAGCTATCAATCTAGTCATAGAGAATGATCACAATAACATAACTTTTGCCTGATAGGGTCATGTTAGTTCGTGTTTGCTTTACATGGTAGGAAAGACTAGGCAATGACATAATCCCCCTTAAAAACACAAGAAGGAGACGGATGGGAAATGACAAGCAATTACACCTGAAAGAAGAACAAAATGATTTAATTACTTAAGTCATAAACACCAACAGATTGGTTAAATAGTAAAAAAATTTAGTTTGTCAAATACCCATTTATTTATGGAATAATAAATGGGTGTCCACTTGGTGACTGTATTTTTGACATAAGCGACATAAGCCGCAATACTAACAGATATTGGGACAGTTTGGTACCTAAACAAGTCAATTTAGAATTAAAATACCTGATGATTGAATAAATTACTCTTAGCTCAATAGACTTTGGGAGGAACACGTAATTGTAAGTCAACCTTTAGTAGAATTAGATGTGGTTCTTGATGGTATTTATGTATGATGGTGGTTACATTAAGTATTGCTAAATGTATAGTGCAACTGTGTAACAAATATAAATTCTAAAGTACTAACCTTTGAAGTCGTTTCTATTTGTTACAGTTCTGTGGCATCTGATTTCATTAAATTGCATTATAATATCAGAAAAAACAATTTCGTAATAGAAATAAACGTTATTACCATTTAATCAACTTTAAATTTATCTTAAGAATATATTCAATCGTAACAAAACTATAAATTCGTCAAGTCACTTGTGTTGCCTAATTTGTAGGCGGTCGGTATTCATTGTCAAAAATTATTAAGTTAATATTGCGCTTGTAAAAGGTGTCACGAGGTGGCATTTCAGGCAGCTCATCTGTTCTTTATATTCATAGAATTGAGAGATAACGCGACCATTTTCTTCAATGCAATGATAGCAGAACGAGTGGGTAAAAATGTTGGCTCTCTTATGTGCCAGCTGGTCCTTTAGGATAGGTATTTACGTCGGCGTTAAACTATGGTCGTTTAAAATGGGCCAGGATGTTATAATTAAATACGTGTTGAGTATATTTTCTCCGGGCTTTGTTAATACGACCAAAATGTTAAATAAACATGTCAACGTCATTGTTTGACTGCAGTATCCATCAGCACGCATTTTTTTTATTATGGAGAACATTAGTATCACAAAATAATTGTGATCACTTACATGGTGTTTGTTTGATTGGTATGTGACGTCACGTTGTCAGCCGTTTAGTTCGAAATTTCCATAACAGAAATTTAGTTGCCAAGAAGAAATTGAATGCTTTGGGTTTGGAACTTTTATGAGGCTGGAGTTTTTGCTTGCATATAAGCCAGGTATTTAGAACCCTCATTAGAACGGGAATTGATGCTGGTGGGGGTGTAACTTTTTTATGTTGTTTGCGGTTGAAACTTTATTACTGTGTTTGTGGACATATGAAACTGTTTATACAATCATTAAAAATATTAAATTTAAGAAGAGTGTAAATTTTGCATTTAAGATCCAGTATAAAAAAATTTTAGAAGTTATAATGTTCTAGAAATGGTGCCAGATAGCTTTTTGTTAAGAGTTGAAATTTAAAGTTTTATAAGAGAAAGGAAAACCTTGTTCCTTGTATGTAGTTCAAAGTGTCTTATGAAACACGTGAAATATGCACGTGACCTAATAAAAAGTTTGTAAAGTTCACTTACGACATTAAAAATAAATTCTTGTCAAATAATAAGAATAAACATCGCTTCACTGACGCCCAACATCAAAATATTTCCCCTGGAGTGTCCGACTCAAAACTCACACGAAAATTATTACAACTGATTAAGATATTTAATAAAGGTTTTGATGCTTTTAGAATGAACTGAAAATGAATTTTACCATATTCTTTTGTTATATATATTTTGTTACAGGAATATTTCTAGGTCACTAACCAGAATATTAATGTAAGTAAATTTAAAATTGTTATATGCATACTTGTTCACAGGTTTGCTGAAATAATGTTAATTTATAATAGATTTAAGGTGAGTTGAGATTTGTTGTTTTATTTCTTTAAACATACAGGCGACTTTTGTAAAAGAAATCCGTTTCCCATAATTGAAATCCCTGGGTTACTTGTCATCCAGTGGAAATCTTACTAGACCAGATGCAGCTGGTGGCCATAAATTTAACTGATCGAAAACCTAACAGGCGAATAACCTTGAAATTGCACCTACGCAAGTTTTTGATCATTATTCAATTTATTGACCTTGTTTTATTTCTACAGGACACACTCCTGAATCACGGTAGTTAGCCAGAGCCTCTTTATTTTCTTACGTGTTTCTCGCCCCTTTTGAGCAATTCCAAATGGAATAATTTAGTGCTTAACACCGTAACATATAAAAAAGAAATACAATTTAACCCATCAATTAAATAAACATTTAAAACATTAACAAAAAATACAAACATATCAAGTTACACTACAGGCTTAAGTACTTTTGCATAAAGCACCATAATACTCAAGAGAATTTTATCGTCTTAAATTATTATCCTTTGTAAAACAAATAATGAACAGATATATCACTGTTTAGTATTATATGTTAACAAATTCATTGGAAGTTTTTTTTATTTATAAGGTATTCCCAACATGGTCAGTGCTTATGAATACTATTCATATTACATGTGCTTACGAGTAACAGTCAAATTCATTTCTATCATCACTTCACCAAATAAACGTCAAATCGATTTATGCTCACATAAGATACAAATTGCTCTGCCAAATTTGTGAAAATTGATTTAAAGTTCCTTACATAAATAAGATATTCGATATTATTGTACAAAAATTCTATTGTTAGTTACATTCTAAACATTTATTTCCATTCATTCACTTCATCGCTCTTAAGGTACAGTTGATCTGATGTTATATTGACATTGGTTTTGATATGCAATCTATGTGCAAAATAGTTTTTTTTATATTCATGTTTCTAGTCTCAGTTTATAGTTCCAATACTTTAAACCTTGGGCTAACCATTAATTTGTAACATTTTTCTTAACACTGAAGCAGTCCCATTAATAGTTTAACAATTACTAAAATACGCAGGCATATTTTTAAACACCTTTGTATTAATCTCTCCTAAAATATGTTTCAACAATAGCCCTACAAAAATCTTACGTCGATATCAATAAAATATTGAAGCACATTATTTAAAAAGTCTGGAACAATTTTTATGTATACTTATATATCTGTAAAGCATACATAATTAATGCTTGTTAAATTAATGAACTCTAGGTATTTTATAAAATAAAATGATGGCAGCTGGTGTATAAAGCTAATGTAGAAGCGTGACTAGCAACTGACTTCCAATATTTTTGTTTCTGGTAAGTAAACATAATAAAGAATTGAAACTGTAGAAATGATACCATACGACATGTCTAAAAAATTAAGAAAAGCAAATGAATTCCTCTTCCTTTAAATACTTTATTGATGGTATAATGATTACATAAAAGCTACATTAATAACTTTTGATAGGCCACTTCAAACTCTGGTCTTCTACAAATGGATAAAATGACAATGAATATCTATTTGTCCAAAAAAGATGCTCTGTAACCCATTCGCTGTACTTTACATATAAATCAGATAAAAAAGTAAATATTAATTTTTGGATAGACAGAATAAATACAAATATACCTTGTATATTTTGATTTTACAAATAGTGAATGTTAATGAAGCATAACATTTCAATTCCTTGTTTGTATAAACATAATTCAAATGATAAACTGAAACCCTAAAAAACGATAAAATTATTTCTTTTACAATACATTCTTAAACATAACTGAGGACAATACCTGATTTAAAAACCACAAATGATAACAGATGTAAATGTTATGCATTACATACCAAATAAAAAAGACGCTATGTATGCGTTTCCCAGGAAAAGATATTTACAATGCACAGTTATCACCCATCTCAGACAACCAAGAACGCAATGAAATACCATCATTGTACCCACAATACAGAGCACAAAGACAAAGAAATTAATGGTACAATAACCTTGTATGCAGCATAGATTAAATATGTTACATGGTGCGATATATGGACCGAATCTTAGTACAATCAATACTATTAGAATTCAAAAATTGCAAAACTTGTGTCTCAGATTGATCCCTGGAATTAAAAAATGTTAGTGCATATCACAAACTGCAGGAAACTAATTGGCTTAATATGGTTAAGCAATATTGTATTCATTATGTATGTTTTGATCACAAATTAATCCTAAGCAAAACCCCCGTTTACCTCTACCATTGAATTAAATTCCAAACCGATGTTCATACCACAAATGTTAGATCCAAAGAGGGTTTAACTCTTCCACACCACTTCACCGAACAATTCAAAGCAGCATTCTCCTATAATATTATGAAATGTTATAACCACATACCAACTTGTCAAAAATTATTCCAAAGAAAAACAAGATGGTTTCCAGAATTCACCATGGGGCCTTATAAAATACCTAATATGCATGGGAACGCTCGGTAATCTACTTAGAACCTGAATTCGGCGCCGTTTCCATGTAGGAGATCTATTTTTTATAATTCATGAGTAAAATTCCTGGAACTTATTAGAGTTCTATTAAAAAGGGTTCGCAAATATTGCCAAATGCGGCCGAAAAGATACCATCAAAATCTAAGAAAACAGAAATTATTTCGAAATCAAAAATAAAACGCTATCAAATACCTAATATATATTTTTAGTCAAGGATCTACTAGAAATCTAAAAAAATATCGCTCTTTAATAGAGAGCGTTTATTTTTACAGAAATATTTGTAAATTTATTTGACAGAAAAGAAAGTTACAATTCGTCAGGAACTTTTAGAAATTCCGAGCATAGTTTGAAAATACATGAGTAGAACAAACAACATTTCTATTATTATCAAGTGCGATAGCTTAGAGCTAACGATTTGGATAACATCAACAATGTCCTGGGTTTGTGCCAGGGTTAACTTTATTTTTGACTTTTCGAAAGCATCGTGTATTTTCTGAAAATCGAAACTTTTTAAAATTACAATATCCAAATAGAACAAATGACATTTTTAAAATTGTCAAGTGCAATAACTCAGTGCCAATAATTTTTGATAATAAGAATTTTGTTTTAAACCATAATTCGATTTACCTATAAGTATATTTGTTTTAGGTTGCTGGGAGCCTTTTTCATTCTAATTTTTGCATTTACAAATTCATCATGGTGAAGCATGGGAATGCGTGGCAGATCCAAAACTTAAAGAAGACCGTTTGAAGCACGAAGCATAAAAACGCATAGGCGAACCAATACTTAATGAAAGTTGCTTCAAACACAAAACTCGAGAACACATGGGCGAACCAATACTTAAAGAAAGTAGCTTCAAGTGCAAAGCGCGAGAATGAAAAAGAGTTCTCTGGATGATAGAGCTTCCTGGGCGAGAGAGCGCCCTGAGTGAAAGAACTCCCAGTGTAACAATTTTTTACTATTTAAATAAATTGCTTTTCGAAACAATTCAGAAGTATTAAAACAAAAAAAAAAAATGAAAAAATTCGCAAGAATATTTACAAATTTTGATAGACTTTTGAAGTTCTTGATCCCATATGGAAAACAACATGCAATTTTTTATTTTCTGGTTTGGTTTAATTACAATGCTAAGTTCAAAATTTTGTATCCACAATCATACAGAAAACAATTCAGCTGCTTTGAAACCGAGTTTGTAAAGTCACAAATAGTAATTTAATCTTTTAAAAGTCCTTGTAAACACCATATTGTTCATGAAATATTTCAAGGTTTTCAACTTGTTTCATACACATGGCGCGTGGGCATTAAACATTTGTTCTGATAAGATTTCTCCTGACTGAACTGTCTTTGCAAGAAATTTTCTGAATACGCTCACTTTCACATCATCTTCGCGTCAAGCAGGTTGGGAAGTCGTTGATGGTGAGATTCTATGGTGAAAAATGTAAGTGCCTTAATCTATTTTTATACAGCACAAAACCCTGTATGGCCAACAAAAACCCTGTAGGGCCAACCACAATATGTAAAGCTAACAAAATGCTGTAGAACCAAGAAACGCCTACTAGCCCACAAGTACCCTCTAGCCAACCATCGTTAATCATCCTCCAGCTCATCCATCATGTACTACATCAGTCTGGGGCCATCACCTTTGTCACTGTAAGCAACCATCTGAAACCTGTGCCTAATAACCAATCTAAGAGTAGCAGCCAACGACCAGTGATTAAGAGTGAGTGATTTTTGCAAAATCCCAAAAAGGATATTTATTATTTTACAAACCCCTTTCCTACAATGGCTATGTTTTGGGCTGCAAAAACCTCCATCATTCCAGTGTGTAAAACCTGGCATCAAACCGAGTCAAAATTATAATTTTTTTTTGATTATATAATATTTTTACTTAGAATGTATATTTTCATGAAAGTAATATCTATTCTAAATTTGGTATATTTTCACTAATAACTATTTTAAGATTATTTGAATCATAGTTTTTTAGTTTTGATTAAATTTTACGTGATTATCAGATCTGATGCTCATATAAATCCTAAGAAACAAAATATTGTTGTTTTTTTAATATGACTAACACATGTGAAATTATTTATTTCTTTTTATAATAATGATTGGATATAGATTATTTGTTATATAATAGACACCTTCTGATTTTAGTGTGTTGAATTTTCTATAAGGATAAATTAAAAATTTTAAAATGATCTTCTCCAATAGGGTTTCTGTATACACCCTAAAATATATCTTTTACATACTTGCTAGATACAGTGGCATCCAACTTCACTTTACTTTGCTTTCTGTTTTATAAAGAATATTTCAACCCTTTGTTTTTCATGCCAAACTAACCACGGGCACATTATATGTGATTTTCCAATGCTCCACCCGAAGGTTTTTTTTTACCTGGAAAATTTTGAATTTTGCCGAATCCTTGCTGTTCCAAGCAAGATAGGGATCTTTAACGTGCGTGACAACACTCACACACGAGACCTCCATTTTACCTCTCATCCGAACGAGGGTGTATTTTTGCGAAAAATGCTCGCCTAACATTTTTCAAGCGGACCGTGTCGGGGTTCGAACCCGGGACCTAGGGTGTAGTAGTCACACACATACCACTACGCCACGGAGCCGCCTTAACCACGGGCACAGCAGGTTTTTATAGTTCCATCTCGTACGCGTAAAAATTTGAAGTTCCTTTAAAGCTCTGAGATGTTGATCTATGTTCTCCCCAGGGGCACGATCACAGAACGCATTCTCTAAATAATTATACCTGTTGCATAAACGCCCATCTCCTAAGGGCCCAAAATGTGAAACAGATTACGTTCATCAACCTTTAATAAATAATACTGCTACATCAGAGTGAAATAATTCTCCGATTGCAAAAGTTTTTCAGACCAAAATCGCTCAGTCCCACAGGGATTGAAAACCACTTCTAGTCGATTCCATAAGTTTTGAATAAGGGTTCAAAATGACTCAATTTGGTGAAGTAAATTCAGATGTCTTTTGGAAGAAAAACTATATTGGCAATTCTTCGAAATAGAAGATAACCAAAGAGATTGTCTATCTTTCTCGTATAAAATGATTCTTATAAAATGCAATTTGAAGCCATTAAGAAGAAAGCATAAAATCATTCAAAATAACCCAATCTGATGGTACTTGAAAACTACATTTGTATTAAAAAGTTTACACAATGATGTTAAATAAGTTCTCAAAGCGTATTAATCAATACATGGAAACATTTTTTAGTTAAATTACAGTCTCACTTTCTCATGGACTCAAACAATTTAGTCACTTTTACTATTTTCAATGCATTGATAAGCAATAAAAATTGTGCTAAATAATAAAATACAAAGTTTACAATGTATCTACTTACCACACAGTACTTAATTATATAGTAATCTAGAGGATCGCCATTGTCATTAGGAACAGTCCATTGTATTCGATAATGATCGGCATATCTGCTACTTGTCACTAAATCTGTTGTAATGTAATTAATATCATTAGAATCTGGAATACTTCCTTCTATAACAAATTTAGGTTCTGCTGGAACAGATCTTTTAGGCATTCTTATTTGCTGATCCCCAGCCCATCCACCTATTCCAACATCATTAATTGCGGCAAAATGAAAATTGTAGACCTCCTCTGGGATAAGGTTTTCTAATATATAAGTTGAATCTAAAATACAAAAATCAATATATTCTTAGTAAAATCTTTAAGGTAATATACTTGGATTGTAACTCCATTTATAATCTCTGGCAGTACTCCAACCTTGTTCTCGGTCCGACTGATATTGCACTACTATGTATCGAAGTGGTAAGCCCAGATAATTAGGTGGACCAACAATACTAAACTTTACAGTAGTAGCTGTTACTGTCATAGCTCTAGCTTGCTGAATTGGTCCCGGTACTGTAGCTTTACGCAGTTCAACAGATTTAACAGCTGTTCCCAGTTTATTCGTTGCTATGCATTCATATGTAGTATAAAATCTTGGTTCAAAAGGCTTAACCAAAAGGTATGATTGAGGACCCATGCCGTATATTTGAAAAGCATCACTACGACCATTTTCAATTATTATGCCATTAAATTTCCATTGAATAGTTGCATTTGGTATAGATTCAGCAATACAACTTAAATTTCCAGGTCGGTTATCCCAGCTCCAAACTGGTGGATAATTAGCAGTTCTTTCAAATGTTGGTGGAAATTCTACTGTTATATGGCCATTTTTATAAGCTGCCTCAACTTTGTTTTCTGCTATACATAGATATAGTCCATCATCACTTCTATTAAGTTTAGTAAAACCTAAAGTTGCAACAGTTTCGCCTTTCTCATCATCAAAAACTTGCTCTTGAAATATACGAGGATCGGCAAATTGTGGTCCATTTGCAAAAGGTTCTCGGTTGCTTAATTTTCTAAATGAAATTTTTGGTACAGGTCTACCTGAAGCTTTACAAATAATTTTAGTGTCTGTTTCAACAGGAGCTGTTATATTAAGAAATTCAAATATTTTTGGTTTTACTAAAACGTTTATTTTCACACGTGTCTCATTTCGGCCAGCTGGATTTTCAGCAATGCACTTGTAATATGAATTATCATTAAATTCAACTCTGTGAATAATAAGCAAACCACTGCTTTTCTTAACTGTAAAACGATCAGAGTTGGCTAAATCTTCTCGAGTGTTTTCTTTTATCCATGTGTAAGTAGGAAGTGGTTTTCCTGTTCCATTACACACGACTGATGCTTCTATACCCTCCACAGTATCAACTACAGGAATTGGATATATAAATGGAGGTATTTGTACTTCTACCTGTAACAGAAAAATAAATAAAATCTTCCGTTAAATAAATAATGGCAGAAGAAAACTTTATGTAAATAAATAAATTTATTTAACTCGAAATTTTATAGAGTTAAATTAATCGTACTTAAAGTGTTGATGGTGGTGGTGGTGGGGTTAATACAATGCTTTTGACATATATTTGAACTTGAGACAATTTTATTTAGGCTATAATTTGTAGATTTAATAGTATTAACAAAAATATTCTACATTAAAAAATTTCAGTCAAGGCTAGATTCACATTGTCTTAGAAATTATTGACAGTAATTTGTATTGTCTTCACGAAATAAATAGAGTTTAAAGCTGTTTACTAAAGACATACATTAAATTATCATCCAAACATCAACATACAGATGTATTCATTTATATTACATTACACGTGATGCTAACTAAAATAAACCATAGAAAGGCAGTCATTTTTCTTGTGATAGGGATGCTAATAATATATCCATCCCTCGGAAGCAGAAAAAGTGGAGGGCACATTGCTAGATAGCCATTGGAAACCGATTATTTAATTACTCATATGCCAGTAAGGAAGAACACGTGAAAAATTATTTAAAAAAAATTGGAAGTCAAAGAACTTGTTACGTTTATTTTCGACGATAGATTCAAATACGTCCTTTTTGTGGCAATTCGTTTCTCGTTCACCTAGCTTCTGTTTCTGTTCAAAACTCCATCCTGTATTTTTACCTCGTTACAATAGTACGCGCAATCATAATATTTCTTTCAAATCTATTCATTCTAAAACGAAAATTTATTCGATAGATTAATTAGTCAATACCTTGTTTAAGGTATCCATTAATTTGTTAAACATTCCGATAACGGATAATTGCTTTCTCTTGTGTTTCCCATTTAAAGACTTGTCGAAATAATAGATCCTACTATTATTTGATAGCGTGTTTTCCAGTTTGCTAATTGCGCTTTGATAACGCGAGGCTTGCAGTTCAAACTCGTGTTATTTGAACCCATTTTTAATTTGATTCTGCAGCTTGTGCATTGAAATATTTTCTAAATTACTCGTCCCAGTACTTTAAAATCGATGCACGTTTTTTTGTTCAACAAGTAGGAGGTACCTTGCGTGTATTCGGTGAGTTTTCCCGTGCTGATCCATTCTAATCAGATTCTCTTTTTAGCTCTTAGCTGGAGGCCAAATTCTTTCTTTATGTAGGCCCAACTGATCGTTGACGTAGATCAACTGCTTTTGTCTGTAGACCGCTGCTGCAGTTACAGTGGCAGGGCAAATGGATCCTATTACCGTGGCATTACTGTGCTGACTCACCCCGACGAATTGCAAGATAAGCATCCCGGCGCATAGAGGTATGTGACTCGTTTTCTTTTATGCACACAGAGGATTATTATTTATTAGCGGTTGATGTTGTGAAACTAGTTCACCATACATGCTTAAAAACTAGCTTCGCTAGTGCTTCTGGTTATATTTCTTTAATTCTTACTACAACTTGGTCTACATTTAATAGTTTAATTTAACACACTTGCTATGGAGAAAACCTACATTTGATACTTTAATTTAACACGAGAAAATCTACATTGAATACTTTAATTTAACACACTTGCTGTTGAGAAAATCTAAGCATTACTTTTTTTTCCAATGAGTTTTATTACATGTTAGCTACGAAATGCGCACTTCGTGGATCCATTATAAACTTTGTCCTTTACAATATAACTTAAATTTAATACTTTTCTTTGTCTATGTTGAAATACTAACTTTTTATTTTTCTAAACTATATAAATATATGGTGATAAATCGCTTTTATAGCTAATAATTATTCTAAAACTATCTGTGGTGACAAAAAGCAACACAAAAGAGAAATCTATGTTAAGTTTAGTCTAACATCTGTTAAATGCAATAATTTTAAATTTTCCGCTAAGGAAATAGGGAGGTTGGTAGCTAAAATCGGCAAAAAAGAAACTAGATACGTGGGTTGTTGATCGCGATATGGTCGCAATAGACATTTTTGTTTTTAGCAGTGATGTACGAATTATTTTGTATTTAGTACGCTTGAATGAATTTTGCGATATTTCAAATAACATTCGTGCTATGTATTAAGTGTAGTTTAAAAAATTAATTACGTGGTATGTGTTGTCAAATGTTTGTGCATTTAAAAAAGTACCACGTGTGTTTGTTGTATACTGATGTGTAAATATTACTAAAAATAAAACTCCAGCAAGGATATAGTTATATTTTCTTCTTAAAACAGTAAGAAAATATTTTTCTTTCAACATTTTGTACATTAAGAAAATAAAAGTGTAACAATGTGAACCAAGAAATTTTAATTTATTTTTATTGTTAATAGATAATCGTAGACAACATCCTTTTTTTTGTTTTTTTGGTATGTAGGTGAATCCCCCCACTCTCCGCGGTTGGTAGTTAGCCTGGTATTTACTTTTCTTCCAACTACGTCTAGGTACGTAGCAAACTCCATTGGCTCGGAAGAAGCAACTTGGTGTTCAACATGCCAAATATGTCAATAAGACCCAAAATTTAAATATTGGACTGGTTAGTCCATACCACCTTGGTGGGAACTTGAATAATCCTTTCTATTGTGCAGCTGTTGAAATGGATGGCCTTAATTAAATTAACACATATTTAAAAGATTGGTTTAAGTAGTTATAAATTGTTCCTTTTTTTGCATTGAGGGGTGAAATCTGTTTAGTTGAACATTAAAAGTGTCAAACATACAAATCAGGTGAGAAAATCAACAACTATAATATAGAATCACTCCAAATAAACCTAGTGTAATAGGTGCGCACACTTCCCAACCGCTTCTGGTAGTATAGCTCACAGGTACACTTGGTTGACGAGTGTGCAAGGTATGTCAAATTTCATCTTAAATTTCCCCCTTTATCTAGTATTTCAATGCCCTGTTGTAATTTCAAGGGATACAATCTTTGAATAGTACGTATAGATTCACCACCATTTGTCCGCAATCGAGCAACATGAGTTTTTCCATCCCTACCAACAAAAACTTCCAAAATTCTCACGAGCGGCTAGTGTATGCCTTTAACTTTGTCGCTCCCCACTAAAATCACAATATTTTTCTTAATCAAATCGTCTCTCGAATTGTTGCATAGTGTAACCAAAAAAACTAAATACTCGTTACGAAAACGCTCACGAATGCTATTTCTTAAGTGCTGTGAATACCTAAAACGTTTATCCAAGTTGTTCGTATAAATTTCGTCAATGTCTAGTGTCCCGCTGCTAGGTACATCTTTTAAAAACATTGGCGGAGTCAAGGGAATCAAATCATCACCATCTTCGGCTAGATGTATTAATGGCCAGGAATTGATGATAGTCTCACCGTTGCATAATTTAGTATAAGACTCCTCATAATAAAATACTGCCTTTCCTAAAACTCATTTCAATAGATCTTTAGCTATGCGTATCAATCGCTTCCATCAGTCACCCCACCATGCAGCAAATTGCGGATTAAATGTCCACTAAATCCTCTTCATCATACAGGCTTCCACTACTACTTCCCAGTCTATACGTTTAAGAGCTTTGGAGGCACCCACAAAATTCCGTCCATTATCTGAATAAACTATATTTGGATGTTCCCGACTACTGATGAACCTTCTAAAAGATTCCAAAAAAGTAACTGTGGACATTGTTGACACCAACTCTAAATGTACAGCTCGGTACATAGAACACGTGTACATCGGGATTCAACATTTCTTGCCACCTTTCAGATACAGAGGCCCGGCCAGATCAACCCCAACAATCTCAAACACGTCGACATTATATATTCTATCTGGTGGAAGTGGTACACACTACCGAAAATGGCTGTGAATTAAATCTTCGACATTTAACACATTCATCCAGTACATGACGTATCATTGTACAACTTCTTAAAATTCAGTATATTTTCCTCAGATTGGCTATGAGCACATTAACCCCCACGTGACATAATTGACGGTGCTTTTCGAAAGCAGCATTTTTACTACAAGATGTTTGGAAGGAAGGACTATTAGACATCTAAAATGGAACGCATCGTCATTACATAATAGTTTAGTTTTTAGACGTAGGAGACTTTCGCCATGTTTAAATAAGCAAAACATCTTCAGCATCTCATGATTCTCAAAACTTGTTCTAACTATAATTAAGTTCGTCTACGATCAAGGAATTACCTAAAATCACAGATGGTTTACCGATTAAACCAGCAAACCAGTAAATTCGGACAACCAATCCAACCAGACAAGAGAACTGAGAGACATACAAAATGTCTGAAAACTGTGGTCCAGAGCTAACCGAGAACAAGACGACCCTCTTTCTCTTTTCACAGTTTATCGTATCTTCCTTATATTATATGTGGGTAACATGCCACTATTCTTTGCGTTGATAAAGCCAATTAGGACCCTCCTACCATCGCGACACTAATAACTGACAAGGCGTGCATCCTGTGGATGGTAAATCGACAGGCTTCATATCATCCGGAACATGATACCATTGATCTTGACTACTCACTGTTTTAATCCAGTACAATGCATCCATAGAGTCCAACCAATATCCGACACGAATTGCTTCTAAATTCAAACTTTTCTTTACGTTCTCGATCAATCAAACAGCAATATAACATGCAAGCAACTCCAAACGAGGTATAGTTGCATTTTTCATTGGAGAGGCGCGAGATTTTGCTTGTACAAGCTGAACAGGCGTACCGGACCCACTTTCAACACATAAAAAGATGCTAGCCGCATACGCCTTCTGACTTGCATCGGCAAACACATGTCATGTCCATGTACCTCCACATGAATCGTTAGTAGCTACCCATCTAGATATTTCTATATTAGCCAAAATAGATAATTCTTACAACCACGTCAAGAATTTTTCACAAATGTTAACTGGAAGGTTTCATCCCAACAGACTTTCAAACTCCAAGTCTCTTTTAATAACAATAACAATCAGTGCAAGTGGACAAGTAAATCGTATAGGGTCGTACAGTTTATGACTAATCGACAACATGGTACGTTTTGGTGACTGTAGTGACATCTTGGATACCTTCATTTACACTACAACATAGCGTGTCTTCAGAAGGAACATCTGTTACATTGACAGTAGTATTAATTGAGACACATGTATGCTCCCACCCCCGTAACTCAAACTTGGCATCCGACATAATTTGGGAGGCTTCACAAATAAACGTATTCAACTCGCTTGCCGTTTCAAAGCTTGTTACACAATTGTCCACATAAAATGTAGATTTCAACAGAGATGCCGTTTTAGCAAACTCGCCAGCAACTAAATTTAAATGGTGACCGATACATGCTCCAAGTAGAATAGAGCTACAGGTCACACTGAACACGACACGTTTGTGAAAATACTCAACCATTTTATCCATTTGGAAATTTTCCCACCACAGAAATCTAACAAAATCATGATCTTCACGTGCCAGGCTAATCTACAAAAAAGCTTTTCTAATATCTGCTGTAACACCAAACAGATATAGAACGAACTTAAGTGAAAAGTCTGGTATAAGTTCAATCAAATTAAGTCCTTGATCAAGACAGTCATTAAGCGAAAGCGCCCTCTTCTTGTGGGATGATGCATCGAATACTAGCCTAATCTTTGTAGTCTCATTACCAGCTTTTATCACTGCTCTATGTGATAAATAGTGCAGAGAACTCATAATTTCTTCAGCGGGAACTCTTTTAATAATCTCTTCAGCTTCTCGTTCATCAAATATTTGGCTATATGCCTGAAATATGTCTGTATCTTTAAGTCTTATAGATCTAGTAATCAACCTTTTTCTGCAATAGCCCTATTGCTCGGCAAAACCAAATGATCTTCCAGTCATGGCATACGTACCTCGTAATGTCCATCTAAATCTCTAGTTACACTTTCGTTAAAATGGACCAATACACTCTCCTGCAGTTCAACTTTTGTTTTCTTATCCACAGGATCACAAATGCTAATAGTCTCCAAATCCCATAAATCTGTGATGGTTGCACTGTTAAGATACAATGAGATAACCATTAAACCTGTATTTTCAGCACCTTGTCCATAAGTGTTCAACCAAGCTTCGTTTCCACAGCGATTGGTTCACTTTCTAATTTAAGAATCCTTCCAGTTAAAAGCTTACCAGCAACATCTGCCCCAATTAACAACTCAATTTCTGGGAAGTGCTCCCCAATATACGAAAGACTGATATTGTAAATGCTTTTGCAGACTTCTTTTCAACTTCTTATGATTCCGAACACATTACTGTTGCAGACTAAACTAACACTGTACATGATACAAATATACTCCACATAAAGGAAGTAACTGAACTAGAGGTGCTAGAAGCCTGCAACGGTATTAAATCAAGCATGACTATGGGGCTAGATAACATACCAGCAATTTTTCTTCATGACTGTAAGCCGGCTCTTCTAGCTCCATTAACATTTATATTCAACCTTAACTTAGAACGTCAACTTATCCTTCAGCCTGGAAATTATCTAAGATTACTCCAGTGTATAAGAGTGGTGAAAAAAATGATGTCAGCAATTACCGTCCTATTGCCATAATAAACAACTTCTCCAAGGTATTCGAACGCCTGCTACATACACGTATGTTGGACTTTGTCACTAACAAAATTATTACCCACCAACACGGTTTCATTAAGGGTCGATCAACTATAACAAACCTCTTCTGTATCACCCAATTTATATCTGATGCCCTTGATCGCAGATCTCAGGTGGATATTTTGTATACTGATTTCTCGAAGGCGTTTGATCGTATTTGTCACTCAATCCTTATAAAAAAGTTAGACCAAATTGGATTCTCGGATACCCTCCTGAAGCTTATATCTTCCTACTTACATAATCGTACCCAATACGTTCAATATCGTGGATTTCAATCTAAATCTATAAAGGCTCAATCTGTGGTTACGCAGGGCTCAATAATTGGACCCTTGTTTTTCATTATTTACACATCAATGACATTGGGGACATGTTAGACGTTCAATATCTTCTTTATGCTCATGACCTGAAACTATATGCTGAAATTAAAAGTCAACATGATTGTAATAAACTTCAACAAAATCTGGAAATAATAAACCAATGGTGTCTTGTTAATAGACTTCCTTTAAATGTAAAAAAAATGTACTATCAAGTCATTCTACAGAACTTATCATCTGTTTCTACATGACTATTCACTGAATGGTAACATTCTCCAGCATCCACAATATATCAAAGATATAGGGGTTTAACATTGTAGCAATTTTATTTTCTACCTAAATATGTCCGTATAACTAATCCTTTTATTTAATAATAAATAGTATAATGCATTATAATGCTATACAATCCATTTAATTAAATATCATCTATTGTCCAATAAAGTACTAGCATTTAGTTCAAATTAAAAATTAATTTCTACGGTGACAAGATAAAAGCTCCTATTTAGTATCCTTCCTAGAGCCCCATCTATTCGGAAATTACGAAGTAACGTTGTTACCAGGCAGCAACTCGCTTGACGACACTTCTAACACAGCTGTGGTGAAAGCAGGTCGAATTGTTCTTAGGAACAATGTTTTTTTTGGCTGTTTGTCGTGTTGGAAGCACGTTCGTATGAAGTTTAATAAGAGAATGTCATCTCCGAGAGGTATTTTAGATGGTCCATTTTTTGTTGGAACAGCTCGTGGATGACAAGAAATCGTTTGGTTAAAGAATCGTTAGGAACAGTAAGTAAATTTGTTTCTGTAACAATGTTAATTAAAAATTTTCAGTGCAACTAAAGATATAATGCATCCTTATGTATATAATACAATTTAAAATATAATGCAACGTAATTTATAAAGCAATTTTTATGAATGGTATTCAATCTAAATTATAGAAAACAATTTTATTCATATATAACATGGAACCTCATATATAAAGTATTCTGTTTAATTACAAACAACATTCGATCTTTCTCGTGGTTTGAATTACTCCTGGAGCATCTTTAAATTAACACGCAGATAATGGAGGCCGAGTAATGTGATTTTCAGTGTGCAGCACATTTATTCGTTTAAATTGGAAGATTCCGTGGTTTAATGCTGACGTAAGCTCCCAAGCAGGTATTTTGGTGCAAATCGGAGATTGGTATGTACAAAAAATTGTGTTCGTATGTTATTTGAACTATCGACGTAGTAACGAGATAAATTTTTGTTTAATCAAGTTGTGTAAAATTCTAAATAGGTCAAGGACAGACCACAATTATATTTTTCGATGTTATGCGATAGGAATCTGTAACTTGTTCTTACCTCATTCTTTGATTAATTCAATGAAACATCAGAAGATGTCATTACGTGTTAGAGAAAGGAATTCTTACAATTATAAGCACTTAAAATTAATTTTCTATATTTGATATTTCATGAATACTTAGTTGAAATTATCCACTGTAAAATTGAGGTAGATCTACCCTAATTAACTTTTTGTTATAAATGAGCAATTTTATGCTTTGTCAATTTGTTAAATAAAACCACATTTAATGGTATTTGGTACTGATTTTATCCAGTGCCTTCTGTAAATAATTTTTCACAATTTAAATTAATCAAGATATAAAGAAAGAAAGATATTTTGTATAAAAGCACATTATTGAATACCAGAAGAATAGATTCTTATTTTCGGACTAAAGACTATTTTTTATTTAGGATGAATGAAAGATGATTCCAATTGAATTTAATTATTTTTGAGTATGAATGCACAAACGGTGCTATTCTTTGTTTAATCTGTTCACAGGTGCTGAAGAGGATTGCTAAGGTCAAGGTCGAGCCATAAGGTAAGAAACTTCAGAGATTATGTGGTCTTTAAAAATTTGTATAGCGGCTATAAGAGAAAGGTTTCCGCATTAGCCTTGTACAAGGGACTTGAGTCAGGTCTTCTCTGTATAGAAAAATACGGTGGCGCCTTATTCTTATTATTAGTGGTTGCAATTACACCCCGACCCACAGCTCATGTTCCACCCAGAGCATATAGTTCGACTAGTCGCTTTGCCTTTGAGATTTCCTCAACGTGAGCCATCTTCCATCCGAACTTGCCGTGGGCTCTTTTTAAATATTGGAAATTCTCGTTAAACTAAATCAAAGAAAACAAAAGGCAAGTGTATAAATAGCGCCCAGCGTGTAGGCCTCGATTGCTGTGCCAATTGTATAAGCACATAACGTATAGGCTTCGATTGACTTTGGTTGTTTACACTTGTGATTCGTAAATCATTTACCCTCAGATTAATTTAGTCTATTCATGTTGTTGTTTAATCGAGTTTAATTTGTAATTAGTTAGTTAGTCTATCCCATGATGGCTGAGACGTATCAAGTAGTTTATTTGCATAAAGATGAATTGGATTATGAATTGAGAATTCGTGGAGTTGTTAGCAGCAGACCGATGCAGGATAAAAAGAAAATGTTAGGCCGATTATTAGCTAAAGAAACAACATTACCTGATTTTATTTGTCAATTAGCTCTAACGGAAATTGATAGTATGTCAACGTTAATAAAGTTGTGTAAGAAATTAGAAGAAGCTTTCTTATATGGTAAAATTGTTCGATAGGAATATTATTGTTCTTTTAGTCGCAGCTTGTAGTATTTCAGTGAATAATAATTCACAGTGTAGTTGATAATAGTGATTTGTATTTAGGTTTTTCTTCCATTTGTACTAGTTACAATAGTTGTTTGATAAATTTTTCATAGTAGAGATGATAGATGTTTATAATTTGGTACACTGGTTTTTACTGTCGGTAAACCGTTTCAAGATTGCTCTTGTGCATAGGCACGTTTTGTTTTGATATGATTTATTTTAATAGCAATTTTTGATTTATTTATATCCGCATTGCAACGCAGTATGTTAATTTGGTTGTAAGTCTAAGTGAAACTTGTCGTCGTGGTTGGTCGGATTAGCAGTATGTCAGTCTAGACGAGACTTACGAAAAGTCGGTCGCTCAGCATTACATTAGTCTAAACGAGACTCGAGGTAAGTTGTCGCTCTAGCAATTTTGGCATCACTATTTTTGAGGTTGGTGATGAGGTTAAAATTTTTTGTTTATAAGTCTAGGTGAGACTCACAGAGGAGTTTGTCACCCTAGCAAGTTTATGCGTTGTGAAGTACTTTTGTCTATCTTGACAGTTTGATTATGAGTAGTGTAAGAGTGTACTAGAACATTGATTTATTGTTATCCTAGATGGAAGGTTGAAAATAATCTAAATTATAAATTTATTATGTTTAAAATTGTCCTTGTCTGCGAATTTAAAAGAAAAGGTGTTCTTAAAGTTTGAAGTTCATTGGTTTAATGTTTGAAATCATGTTGATAATTTAGTTGAGATCAAGTTAGATAATGTGGATCCCTGGTATGTGTCTCTTCGAGAAAAAATTTTGGCTTCACCGGATGATTACCCACAATGGAAGGTAGAAGACAATTATGTATTTAAATTTCTTTCATCAAATTTACCACTCTCATCGAATGTAAGGGAATGGAAATATTTAGTTCCTAGATCACAAAAGGAAGAGGTTATTCGGATAAATCATGACCCTTCAGTGGCCGGACATTTTGGTTTTTTTAAAACATTAGCACGCATACAAGAGAATTTTATTGGCCAAAATGCGTATTGATGTGTTGAAATTTTGTAAAATTGTTTAACGTGTGGTGCACAGAAGGCATCGAATAGAGGACCCCTTGGTTTAATGGGAAAGGAAAAAGAAGTGAAGTTCCCCTTTCAGATTATTGCTATAGACCTCATGGGCCCATTTCCACGGTCCAAGGTTGGACACAAATGGTTATTAGTTATTGGTGATTGGTTCTCGAAATTTACGTTAATGTTTCCATTACGTAGTGCAAAAGCGCATTTAATAGAACGTGTATTAGAGGAAAAAGTTGTTTTAGTTTATGGTGTTCCCAAATTTATTATTTGTGATAATCGCTCACAATTTAGTGGTAGAAATTTCAAGGCAGTATGTAAAAAATATGACGTTCAAAAAATTTGATTTAATGCAGTTTACTCTCCCCAATGTAATTTTGTAGAAAGGATAAATAGAACGGTCGGAACAGCTATACGTTCGTATATTAAAGAACATGACACTTGGGACATAGAGTTACCCCAAATTCAGTATGCGATTAATTCTGCAAAACATCATGCCACTGGTTATTCGCCAAATTTCTTAGTTTTTGGTAGACATGTTCCTGTGTCTGGAAGATTTTATGGTCTTGATGTGGAACCCTCAAGTGATATAGATTTTACTTCTAGTGATAGACCTTCGATGTGTTAGATCATCAAGGACTATTTGATATTTTTATAGACGTACAGAAAAGGTTACATTTAGCTTACACGCAGTCTAGTAATTCATATAATTTAAGGAGACGTAACATTTCTTTCGAAGTAGGTGACAAAGTTTGGAGGTCAAATAAAGTTCTTTCGAAAACAAGTGATAAGTTTACAGCTAAGCTTGCGCCAAAATATGTTTTGAGTATTGTTAGAAAGAAGGTTTCGAATTTAATTTACGAATTGATTAATGAAAATGGTTCAAAAGCAGGCAGATGGCATGTTAAGGACTTAAAACCTTATTCAGAGTTCAGTAATGATATTGAGAAAGGTGATGTTTCTGA
This sequence comes from Platerodrilus igneus, assembly GCA_036346225.1. Lineage (NCBI taxonomy): Eukaryota > Metazoa > Arthropoda > Insecta > Coleoptera > Lycidae > Platerodrilus > Platerodrilus igneus. Next base: position 3,765,349 of record JARFIW010001271.1, read on the forward strand.
ATATTAATTAGTAATGTTGATATGTTTAATGGTTAATAATAGAGATTATTTCTGTCTTATCTTTTTAGTAAAGAATTTAATTATTGTATTGGAATACTGTTTGTTAGTCTAAAAATTTAGATGTTGTATATGAAGTATAAAAGGAAATTTTTTTGTAGTGCAGTAAGGCTGATATTAGTCTGCGCCGATATTGTTAGTTGCAAATTATTTATTTGAGTTAAGATGAAGAGTTGCATGTTTCCATAGGTCAAAAGTTGCATGTTCCATTTGTCAAATAATTCCCTAGGTCAAAGTTAGTAAGGAATGTTTATTTATACTTTTGGTGTGAATTTTATTAAAGTTGTATATATTTGGTTATTATTTTCTTTTGGATTTATGATTATAGTGTTTAAAGGTGATTTTGTAGTCGAGAGGACAACCGAGATAGATGGTAGTTCTTGGAATTATATTGGGAATCAAGTAGCTTGAGTCCATATTAGATATTGGTAAAAGGCCAATATTGTTAGTAACTATAATAGTTATGTTTAGTATGAATATTGTGTAAGGTAGCAATGTTCTATGTTGTTATGAATATTGTGTAAGCTGACAATGTTCTATTTTAGTATGAATATTGTGTGAGATAGCAATGTTCTATTTTGTTCATTCATGCGTGAGTGAAATTTTTGAGGAGTAAGACGTGGTGACGTTTTACTTGTCTCTTCATGGGTAGAGATATGTCTACATTTTGTTTGCATATACATGCGGTAGATTGTTGAACGTTAGTGATTTCAAGACATGTTTGCTGTTTTGAAGATATGTTTGTCGTGGATCCCAATGGTAGTGGGAGTCCTTTTTTCTTCTGTAAATATGTAAATTATGGTTAGTAAAGTAAGAATATGTTGTCATGATAATTTATATCTTTATTAAGGAATCATAATACGGCAGTATTATATGTTTTGTTGCTTAAGTTTCGAGTATAAAATGAGTGATATAATAACCCCGAATATGTATTAAATGATAATGAAACCCTACCGATTAAGACTTCCCGAATTTGTCCCCTTGTGGCGTATAGTACGCGTAGTTACTCGTCACTCATTTTCCAGTATGCAGTATCTTAAGTGATAATTTTTGTTTTGGCTTGTAAAAATTAATAATAAGTTGTAAATATATAACAGTAAATTCAAAAAAAATTCTTCGCATTTATTCCAGAATATTTTCTCGAATTTTTTCTCTTAGAAAGAGGCAGTGTAGCAATTTTATTTTCTACCTAAATATGTCCGTATAACTAATCCTTTTATTTAATAATAAATAGTATAATGCATTATAATGCTATACAATCCATTTAATTAAATATCATCTATTGTCCAATAAAGTACTAGCATTTAGTTCAAATTAAAATTAATTTCTACGGTGACAAGATAAAAGCTCCTATTTAGTATCCTTCCTAGAGCCCCATCTATTCGGAAATTACGAAGTAACGTTGTTACCAGGCAGCAACTCGCTTGACGACACTTCTAACACAGCTGTGGTGAAAGCAGGTCGAATTGTTCTTAGGAACAATGTTTTTTGGCTGTTTGTCGTGTTGGAAGCACGTTCGTATGAAGTTTAATAAGAGAATGTCATCTCCGAGAGGTATTTTAGATGGTCCATTTTGTTGGAACAGCTCGTGGATGACAAGAAATCGTTTGGTTAAAGAATCGTTAGGAACAGTAAGTAAATTTGTTTCTGTAACAATGTTAATTAAAATTTTCAGTGCAACTAAAGATATAATGCATCCTTATGTATATAATACAATTTAAAATATAATGCAACGTAATTTATAAAGCAATTTTTATGAATGGTATTCAATCTAAATTATAGAAAACAATTTTATTCATATATAACATGGAACCTCATATATAAAGTATTCTGTTTAATTACAAACAACATTCGATCTTTCTCGTGGTTTGAATTACTCCTGGAGCATCTTTAAATTAACACGCAGATAATGGAGGCCGAGTAATGTGATTTTCAGTGTGCAGCACATTTATTCGTTTAAATTGGAAGATTCCGTGGTTTAATGCTGACGTAAGCTCCCAAGCAGGTATTTTGGTGCAAATCGGAGATTGGTATGTACAAAAATTGTGTTCGTATGTTATTTGAACTATCGACGTAGTAACGAGATAAATTTTTGTTTAATCAAGTTGTGTAAAATTCTAAATAGGTCAAGGACAGACTACAATTATATTTTTCGATGTTATGCGATAGGAATCTGTAACTTGTTCTTACCTCATTCTTTGATTAATTCAATGAAACATCAGAAGATGTCATTACGTGTTAGAGAAAGGGAATTCTTACAATTATAAGCACTTAAAAATTAAATTTCTATATTTGATATTTCATGAATACTTAGTTGAAATTATCCACTGTAAAATTGAGGTAGATCTACCCTAATTAACTTTTTGTTATAAATGAGCAATTTTATGCTTTGTCAATTTGTTAAATAAAACCACATTTAATAGTATTTGGTACTGATTTTATCCAGTGCCTTCTGTAAATAATTTTTCACAATTTAAATTAATCAAGATATAAAGAAAGAAAGATATTTTGTATAAAAGCACATTATTGAATACCAGAAGAATAGATTCTTATTTTCGGACTAAAGACTATTTTTTATTTAGGATGAATGAAAGATGATTCCAATTGAATTTAATTATTTTTGAGTATGAATGCACAAACGGTGCTATTCTTTGTTTAATCTGTTCACAGGTGCTGAAGAGGATTGCTAAGGTCAAGGTCGAGCCATAAGGTAAGAAACTTCAGAGATTATGTGGTCTTTAAAAATTTGTATAGCGGCTATAGGAGAAAGGTTTCCGCATTAGCCTTGTACAAGGGACTTGAGTCAGGTCTTCTCTGTATAGAAAAATACGGTGGCGCCTTATTCTTATTATTAGTGGTTGCAATTACACCCCGACCCACAGCTCATGTTCCACCCAGAGCATATAGTTCGACTAGCCGCTTTGCCTTTGAGATTTCCTCAACGTGAGCCATCTTCCATCCGAACTTGCCGTGGGCTCTTTTTAAATATTGGAAATTCTCGTTAAACTAAATCAAAAATAACGAAAGGCTATAACATGACAGTAAAAGCAGCTTTAAGGAGCATATTCAATGTATGGTTAAAATTTCTAGCAAATTAACAGGTTTTATAATCCGAAACTCCATTGGTTTCGCTAACGCATCTACTTTGATTACCTTATTTAATACTTATATTTGTACCAGCTTAGAATATGCCTCAATAATATGGTGCCTGCATTATGTGAGGTACATTAACCAAATTGAGTACCTTCAAAGGAGGTTTCTAAAACTAGTCTTACACCGTATGTGTGGTACATATCCACCAATTGGATACCCTCATGACAGGCTTTTGGCTATGTTCAATAGATCCTCTATGGAGAAACGACGTTTTGTTCAATCCACAATATTTCTCTATCATTTACTAACCAATTTTCACTGTCCTCAATTACTTGGTTTGATGATTACTTTAAATGTTCCCCGCCTTGCTTCCAGATTGTCCTACACATTTCATTCGAATATACCGCGGACTAATGTCTTGAGATTTTCACCTTTACATCGCTTATGCCGAAACTATAATACCATTCAAAATGACATCGACATATTCTGCACATCAGTTCAAGAAATTAAAAAACATACTTCAGCAAGTGACAAGTGTGGTTAAAGGGGTTATACGTGATTAGCTATTAACGTTTATGAGCTATTTATACTTTGTGCTGTAAGTTATTTTGTAAATTTGTAAATTTTTACATATACCTGGCCTGTTTTACCTATCTTGTAAAGGGATCATTCTGTCAGATGGAGTAATAATAAATAAATAAATAAATAAATTATGCCTACGGAGTTCATTCAGTAGGGCTTCATTCCGTAACATTGGAACAGAACCACATACTAACGGTTGATCTAGTGCCTCAAATAAGTATCGAATAGATTTGTTAAGTGAAGAAACAGTAATTGTATAATGATTATGAATTTTCGGTGCAGACGCAACATGAATCCGAGGCTCTTTACCAATAGGGTGCAAGCCAACAGACCTTGCAGTTTTCTTTTGTGAACCTGTATCGATCACAGATTGAACGTTGCGCATCTAGTCACAAGCAACAACTTAACAATTACAGTTTGAAGCAACACATATTGTTTACAATTCTGAACCGCTATTACACTTGATGTGCTAGTACTAGTTTTATCTGGTTCTACTAGTTTTTGTCCTCCGATATGAGATCAACTAGGCATTAACTCTGGGCACAAGACAATATAATGACACGTTTTACATAATGGGCATCTGACATTAGTTCGTCTGCTTGAAAAATAACCTGATTTTAAACACTTAAAACATAATTTCTTTTCACCGATGAGTTTCTTTTTGTCTTCTAGCATGAAAGAAGGTGCCTTAAAACAATCATGGCTTAAATGCTGATTACCACAAACAATGCAAATACTTTTCTTTTTTGTTGATTCGTCTAACGATAACAAATCTAGGACTGTGGAGATATCTTCAGTTCGATCACGTTTGGCTTTATTAACTGATTTCACCATAAATTCCAAACTTCTTCTTGCTAACAAATCACGTTCTTCCCCTGCAACCTCTACCCGCAAAAATTCCATGAGATCCTTTAACCGTGTAGAAGTATCATTATCTTTTCCTGCTGTATGCCACCTCTTCCAATTGCTCAATACCTCCTCAGGGAGGCAGGATTTCACTAAAGGATTTAACAATACAGAGTACTTGTCTGTAGAGATTCCTAAAGTTTCCAGCACGTAACTGTGATTCTAATCGTTTGTACAGAACGTCAAGGAAGTTCTTTCTTTCGGATGTATCGCATTAGCAACAAGCCGTAACAATTCACGCACATACACCTCATATAATACATTGTGACGTTCACACAGGTTTTTTAACTGCTCATCTAGCAAAGAATAATTTTCAGCTGTAGCAGAGAAGCTTTCGCAAATCTATCGCGCCTTCAAACCAGGCTAGGTAGCTAGAAGCAAATATTGAAAATTATCGGCGTCAGGGATAGTGGTATCTTCATGAATTTTAAAGAATTGACCTCAAAAACCTAACCATGATTTAACATCCGAATCGAGCCTTTTTATTTCCAAATGCGGGAGCTTAAATTTTTGTTCTACATTTCCGCAGCCATTTTATGGTGCAGCTGCACGTACTTGAACTGGATGTTGCTTTGACATCAAAATGTCTCTATATCTTCACTAAAAGTCAATCTCTTCGATAAACTTTTCCTCCGACAAGTTTTCATCAATGCTCATAACTACCTTAATTTGTTCAATAACTTTAAACATTACCGTTGACATATCCTCCAACTTGCGCACCAATTCTCTAATATTGATTAGATCTGCATTCTGAGCCAATGCCGCATCCAAACTAGTAACAGATTTAGTAAATTGGGCACGCATTGCACTATGTTGTTTTTTAATGCTCTCTAAAGTAGCCATTTTTGTTTGATCATGCATGGAATAACACTCAGTTTATAATGTATCGGCACTTTCCGTCTTGTCATGGTCGCCAAAACATGTAAGAAATCTTCAAAACTAGTCGTTTTGAGTTTCTTAAGAATCACGCTTGGAATACAGCGGTTTACTAAAAACTGAAAAATTCTCGAAAAGCTACATTTTTTATTCTTTTAATACATGACTTTTCTCTCAAAAACTGACTAACGCCTACTATTTTAAAAACAGAACATATAAAACATTCCAATTCTTAACAGAAAGTCATAACAAAGTGAATGATGTAATCTAATGGTTATTGGAAAATGAACAAAGTTTTTTCAATCAAAAGTGACTAAATTATGTAATGTCAAATACTGTAGGCATATGGACTCATTAAAAGATATTATGTTATTTGCATTTATTTGGATTAAGGTAATTTTGAAATTTTGTACATACATGTTTTCTAGAATATTATTATGTGAATGGTGTTAAAATATATTTGGATAATTTATGTACATGTTTTCAAAACACTATTATGTGAAAGGTGTTCAAAATTATTTATGTAATCTTTATATATGTACTTGTTTACAAGAATAATACTGTGATGTTATATTAAAAATAGATTGAGGTGACACAGTGGGACTGTATTTTTCTTGAATGAATATATGCAAGAACTTCATTACACCAGCGATTAAAATAATTTAAATCTTCCCCCTCCCCCAAAAGTTCATTGTCTTGAAGGGATTCTCACTAGATTAGATTTTCTGGTCCCCATAAACTTGACTGAATGAAAACCTAACAAGGTAAGTGTTAATAGTTATGTAGCTTTAAATTGCACAAAAGTAAATTTTTGATTGTTCAATTTTGTTTTATTTTTTCTTCATTTATTTCTATAGGCTCCCACTCCCGCACCACTGTAGTTAACCAATGCATTCTTATTTTGTTACCGGATTTCTGTCCCTTTTGGGCAATTCCAAATTTAAAAATTTAATGCTTAAAACACTAGTAGCAATTATTGTGTCTGAAAAATACAATACACCCCCCTCCCTGGTACGATTAATGCTTTCGTTACGAGATTCCTGCTCCTCTTGGGCAATTCCAAATTTAATAATTTAATGCTTCAAACACTCGTAACGATCATTGGTCCATCTCGCCCAGAATCACTGCTACTATTGATGCCAATACTACAACTACCTCTACTGGTATTCTCTATTGCTGACATTGGTCACGTGGCAACCGATTCTTATTGACCAGGAATCAAACTTGTCTCATAAAATTCAGCCTTCCTCATACCCATGGATTACTCTACTCCAAGCACGTTGGTGTAGTTGCCATCTATCATCAATGGTTTTTGTAATTAACCAAGTGAAAACTCCTACAAGGACAATTCCATCAAGATTAGTTTTAGATTTAGCATTGCTTTATGACAAATCTTTATTGGCTTATTGGCTAATATATTTGCAAATAGTAGGTTAAAATTAGCTTAAATAAGGGATCACTAATGCCAAATAAACTTTTTCTCTTTTCCCACATGACCCTTTATAGGTTGTTAGTTAAGAAACTAAAAACTTACTTATTTAGCATTCTTTTTACTGGTGTGAATGTTCTGTAACCACTAAATACACTGTTTCTGTAAAAAAAAAACAATTCTATCAAAGATATTGTGCATTTAGAATTTTGTTCATCGCATCTTAAGCAACAGTACCAATATTCACCTAAGGTTCGGTGTGTACAAAATTAATTCCCATATGTAAACACAAATTGGTAACATCCTTAAAACTTTACTATAAATAATAGCGTTAGTTAAGCAAGTGACTGCATCCTGAATATAAAACAAAATAAATCAAAACCTGTCTCAAAAGTATTAAAATTTCTAACAAATGTAGTAATAATTATTAACAAAATTATCACAAGATAGTACTACAAATTATTTGTATTAAATAAAAAATTACAATGATTCATATCGATATATGAATATTGTATGTATAGTCATGACCACGAAAGAAGAGCACAATGTGATTATCGAATCTAGATTACACATATCTGCATTCATAAATGTACCAATTTCTTGACAAATACAATAAAGGGAGCGGGTTACCTCAATAACATTCATACGTAATTGTTTTGTACTGGATAAAAATAAAGCAGTGCAGTATTATATGTCGAAACTTGCTTCATATATACAGATGTTTAAAACAAAACTTGAGTTATAGATATATCATACATTACGATTATTATAATTTTATAGGTAACTAATTAAATAGGAGCAAGTTTTGAGTACATACCTTTATATTCCTGGTGTCAATTTGTCCCGTGCTAAAAACAACAGCTCTGCAGGTGTAAACACCATCATCAGATTCTTTTACATTAGTTATTGTTAATCCATTGTTTTCAATAATATATCTTTCAGTCGAACTGAGATCAATATCTTCACCATTTTTGAGCCAATTAACAACTGGTGCAGGATTTGCTTTTACTTCGCATCTGATTTTATAATTCTTGCCCGAAACAGGATATTGTGACTCAGGAGCATCCACCCATGTAATATCAACTACATAATAATATAAATAAATTACATCAAATAATTAAAAGTAATGAAAACGTACCAATAGTATTAACTCCAATAGACGAAACCAGTTGTTCAGAATTTGCATAGCTAGCTGCACAAGTGTACACTCCTCCCAAGTTTTCAGTCAATTTCGAAAAGATTAACATAGCTCCTGCTTCTCCATTTAGTCTCTGGAAGTAAAAAAATATTTTTTTTCAAAATTAAACAGTTAATAAAGTAATGTGGGTTTTTCAAACTAATTGTCCCAGTAAATATGGAGCCAATTTTATAAAATAAACAAAAATAAAAGTTAAGACAAGAAAAGTTTGCAATACACCGCAACTAGAGCACATAAACGAGACCCTTTAAGCTTCCAAACTTGGTGCTAAATGTTTATTTAGTTTAAAAATTAGTTTGAGAACATCATTTAAAACTGCATCTTCATATTGATTTGCAAAGCATAAGCATTTAATATTTTATATTGGTTAAAAATTGAGAAACACCTGTTGTTTTTGAATAATTCACTTATCGTTTTACAGTATAAAATGTATTTGATAATTTGAATTACAAGTATTGTCTGCTTTAACAATCTTACTGATACATTGCGATTGTAAATGTGTTACCATTTCCTGTTTTGATATGTAATTATACTAACAATTTATCAAATATTAGTGGACACCTTGTAAAGCGTTCACGTTACTTTAAAGATATAAATATTAAATTTGGATGGACAGAATAAATATGAACGCATCCTGTATAGTAGATTTTACAGATAGTTAATATTAATTGAGCATTATATTTAAAATTTCCTTTCTATACAGGTAATTCAGATGATAAAGTATAATATTATTTCTGATTGATTGATCATTATTTTCTGCGGTACATAGCTAGAAGGACCTAAAGGTGATAGTAAAATTAACGAGAAAAATATTTAATTATTGGCGTGAAAAATTGATTCAGCACTAACCCCGGCCTAAAGACATTTCCCACATAAACTTATCCAGTTATCCAGAATCCTTGGACACAACCGATGAGGTACTTGATGTTGAGGAATTCACACACTTAAAAAATTATAATTATAAATTGTATAATGTAATTAAATTACAAGGTTGCGAATAGATATTATTTATCTCTCTGTCAGATAGTCCTTCCACGTCGAGTTCACAACAGCGAATGTGAGTGCCAAACTAGCTATAACCGGTGGTACGGCATGTGTCCGTATGGCTGCACCTCGGACATGAGACACGGCCAAACCATTCTCCTCATCTTGAAAGCGTATGAACTTTCAATCAAACAAAGAAAAAATTAAACAGTAACATAGAAAGTATATTCCAAACGCTTTTTAAATAAATTATAATAAAAATTATTAATTTAATATTAATTTTAAATAAATTAAATAGATTTTTAAAACAGAAAAAAAAGAAAAATAATTATTTTTCTGTGATGGGACAAAAATTTGACATTTAATGTTTCTTGACAGGTAACAGAATGTCACTTTTTATGAATTTACTTTTTTCCCCAGGGAAAAAATGAGTACTTTATTCCCAGGTATGTGCAAATAAGTAACCACTCGCAGAATTAAATTGACAGATATTTGATTACTTTAGAGGTTTCCTTAACAATGCCAGTCTAACTGTCCCCATAAGTACAACAGCCTACTTGTTTGAAACTTCAAATTTGACATCGATTGATTTTTTGACTTTAATATATTGTAATGTTTTTTTTCAATATTAAATCATTGTTTTGCCTGTCACAGAAAAAAATAGTGTATTATACATGAGTAAAAATATAAGATTTTAAGATTTTAACTCCGCTTCGCCTCGGAAAACAAACACACCTCGAGCTAAAATCTAGTACTTTTTTCCCTTGTATAATAAATAACTATTTATTGTGTGGGTAGTAGACAAAGTTTCAAACCTGCATGCCGAAATGTGCCATTTTTTGTTTTTATAGAGGCTCCTCTGATTACATTATTAGGGCCAAGAAAACTTTGTCAATTATGTCTAGTTGCCATCCGAGGCGAGAAGTAGTGTCTTGGTTGATAAGTATTACATACCAACTTTAATGGGATTTATGGGAGTACACAATTTTTGTCATCTTATTCATAAAGTGTGTAAGTATTCTGTTTCCACGTTTTCCAATAGGATTTGACTAAACTGTTGAGTAATTTTTGCAATTGATAAAATTAAGGTAATCTTTATCTAACTCTGTTGAAGGTAGGTATTGAAGTGGAGTTGTCATTAAAAAATGTGTGGGTGTAAGAATTTCAGGTTCTGGCTAAGAACTGATTAAACACAGCAGGCGCAAATTTAATAAACATTCAATTGGGGTTAATAGAGTAAGTAGTTCTTCACAAGAAAGTAACTGTTTACCCATAACACAGTATAAATGGAACTTGATGCTTTCCACGTTACCTTTCCACTTACCACTAAAGCAATGTGCAAGACCAGTCATTTAAAAACAATATTTGAAGTTTTGTGATGAATGAGTCAAAATTTTCACTAATCTTTAACAATTGTTGAGACCTGGATCCATTACTGCACACAATACAAAATAACAGTTTACCAATGGTATATGAAAGTTTAAGTCGTCCGAAGAAAGCAAAAACAGTTCCATTAATTGAGAAGGTACTAACTACATTGTAATAAGATATGTAGGGTAAATGATGCTTATATACCATCTTAAAAAATGTAGAACCATCACAGGAACTATTACACAGTATCACTGAATAAGTTTCATATTGTAATAAAATGCAAAGAATCAATTTGGCAAAGAAAAAGTTCTCGTTATCACAAGAAATAAAGTATGATGAAATATAATTATTTATTTGTAAATAAAACCATTTCTTGATCATCTTGAGTATTTTTACTGTCAAAACTTCCACCCTACATTTGACTTCCCAATGCTTTTGCCGAAGGTACCACAATCGTCAGGAAGCGAGTTTTTTTTACCTGGAAATTTCAAATTTAGCCAAACACTTGCTATTCCAAGTTAATGTGTGTGGCAACACTTATATGCAGCACCTACATTTTACCTCTTATCCAAACAAGGGCATATTTTTGTGAAAATGCTCGCCTAACATTTTTCAAGCAGCCTCTACCGGGAATCGCTCTTGGGATCTTGGGTTCAGCAGGTATCTGCAAACCTGTATGATCCACGAAGCTGCCTTATCAAAACCTCCACAATACAATCTTGGTAAAAAAATATGCAATCAACAGCATGGTAATATAAAATAATAATCTGTGTGACCTGTCTCAAGCTTGATATCATACTGTTCAAAATTTATTAATAAGTTTTTTGGTAAAAGAGAATGAGTCAAAATTCAAACCTGCATTCATTGGTTTTTGTATAGAATGCATTTCCAATTTCATATTTGTTTTCTAAATTTTAGTCTATTCTGAGTAGTAAACACCAATGTCTGCTGTGGTATCATGGAAAGCGTTAGTCATAGAGATCTTTTTCAGACACAGGCACCATGTACATCTTGTTAAATATGACTGTGAAAACAGTTTGTATAAAACGAATGTGTTTGTATATCATCACAGTATGTATCGTGAGAAACAAGCGTTTGCTTGTCCTTCTTTGCTTATTAGAAAATGGATTTACGTTCCAATCTGAGCAACAGTATTAAGACTTTTTTGAAGTAAATTATTAATTGAGTCTTGTCTGATGTATGTAAGGATCATTTGTTATACACTACATTTAATTTACCACTGACCCACCCAAAGTAATTACTACATTGATTAGAAAGCAGGTTTTTTACCTGAAAATTTTAAATTTTGTGGAATCCTTGCTGTTCCAAGCAAGGCAAGCATCTTTAATGTGCATGACAACACACACACACACATGCACGCGCGCATGCACGTGCGCACATGTACACACACACACCTGCCCACCCACCTGCACGCTTGTAAGCATGCGCACACACACACTCACTCATATTCACTCACACACACACACACACACACAAGCTTAAGTGTGAAATTATTGTTAGTTAAAGGGTGTAGACTAAGTATTTTAATATATGGACAATAGAATGGTTGGATAAAAAGTTAGGACTGCGCGGGTTTATTTTTATATTGTTGTTAAACGCATTTCCAAATAAATGCGATTTAAAATTCCATATAGATCAATCTGGGCAAAATTAGTAAAATGAAACAGTAGTATTACTTTCAGATGAATGTTCTTTCTGATTTCTGTTAATTATATCTGGTCAGTTAAATGTTCACTAGGTTTGTTGTTTTAAGGTTAATTTATGTGCATATTTTGGAAATTTCCAATTCATAGAGTTTAAATCCAGATGGAATTGTATTTGCAGTGAGTTATAATATACGTCAAAGTGAGCATTGTTAATGGTGAAATTGGATTTTGGGAAAGGTCTTAATTTTGACCAATTATTTAGTTTGATTAAAAGAATAAAGGCGTGTTTTTAAGATGTGGTCACAAAAGCTAAAAGCTGAGGGGAAGAGATTGGATCATTGAAAGGAAGGAGAGCTATTCAAAATAACCGTCTTCCGAGTAGCAAATATATTGATGAAATTGCTAGGATATGATGGTTTGGTGCCCTTTAATTTTGACAGTTAGTAAAGCCTTCCAAGGCTAATGGTACTTTTAAAGAAGTTAATATTTTGTATCATTTTGTCATAGAAACCCACTCCAGCACCAGTTAAAGTTAGCCGGCACACCTTTAAAATTGCTACGAGGTTCCGCCCCTTCTAGGCAATTCGAAATTCATAACGTAGCGCCATTTACACATGTAACAAGGCAATATTGTCCTTCTACACTCATGTTTCTGGTGTAAATCCACTTCCACTTCCTGAACTTTGCTTTGGATGATAAAATAATTAAGTAGGTAATAATGTAAACAAACATTTATTCAACACAATTCGTAACCATCATGATGATATTCTATCTAATTTTGTTGACCTGCTTGATAATATGCTTCATGAGCAACATAAATCTAAACGAGGTTCGGTTTCTTTTTATGATACTAAAAATTATCCTAAGATGTATATGAATTTTAAAAGATTAGCTGGTTATCCTCAATTTGCTCAAGTTTTATAAATGACAAACGAAAAACAGATACACTTCAGTAAATGTCTACAAGTCATTTAATTTAACCTAATTTCTACTATTACTATAGTCCACCCTGTTGTAGACTTACCTTAATATACAATGATGCTTCAGAGTTAGTTATATCTATGCGTCTATTCTTAGGATCCCTCCATTCCAACTGTGATATGAGTCTTGGATTTTCTACATTTGGAGTGCAAGTCAGAGCTAAGCTTGATCCAACGGCCTTTGTGATTTGTGGTCCCTTTGGTTGAATTTCCAATGAAGGCTGATTCTGTGAGTGTGTCTCTGAAAAAAAATTAATAAAGTTTAAAACATTAAATTTCAGTATAACAATTAAATAATACCTTAGCAGCGGTAAAAAGCTGACTTAAATAATACGCCAGTAATCTTTATATGCCAAACTTGGTTATTTTTTTTTTCTTTATATAAAAATTCTAAATAAAATTCAGCTCATATATGATGTTATTGAGCATCTTATTATAGGCTTTATTTACATTGATAGCGAGCAACCACGGTACGGGCACTTTAATAGAAATACTGTTGGCAAGTTAAACAGACTCAAAAGCTTCAGTAGATGGCAGTATCTACAAAATTTATGATGGAATTGAAGGAAACTGCAATTATTTTAGATGCTTGTTTATAAGATTCTTGAAACCTTCAATGTCAATTTCTGTGTTGGATATAATTAGGTAAGTTTATTCATTTTGTTAGATTTTCTTTATTAATACGTTTTATTATCGTAACTATAGTGTTTCAAAAAGCACCACGTAATTTACATTGTTGTTATGATTGTATTGTATTTAATAAGCCTAAATTAAAGGGTCTTTTATTACACTCTTGAGACTCTACCAGACTCTACTGCCTTTATCGTATCTGTATTGTTTATGCATAGATTAGGTTTGTATTTTCAGCGATAAGCAGACCTTCACATTTATCATTTATATTATTACTAAATTTGTGAAATATTGTTTGTTTGACTGGATGTCTGACAGGCTCAAGATATTCTTGTTTATCCTATTATAGACTCGAATAATATATAAACATGTATTTTCTGAAATTTTAATCTCAATTCTTAATTTTCATGGGCGTAGATGTTGCATGTAATTAATGTATACTAATTATTGCTCTTGCTACCTGATTCATGTTTCACATTGGAATTTTTGTCATGTAAATACTCTGGAAATACTACCTTCAAAAGCATTTGTGTTAAAAGGAAAAGGTCTATAAATAAATTTATATGTAAATACAATTTAAATAATTTTGAAATTCCCACCAGGAACGCATTTAAACAATTTTCAACTTCCCGCCACCGGATACATGTAAATAATTTTAAAATTCTTTCCACCGGATGCATGCTGAAACGAGGTTAAAATGCTCGCTGGATGGCGTGGTGTTGCCAACAAAAGTTAACCCTGAGTGGCTTATCTATATTAACTTATCTAATCTATGGCCAGCAACCAAGTGGCATCACAATAACAACAGCATCAGTGAATTGCCAGTATGTCGCCTGCTGTCAAACCAACATAATTTCAAATGGGTAAGTAACACATGCTGTTCAATTGCCTTTTGTCTTGCGTGACTGTTTTTCTTTGTAAAAAGCGGTGAAACAAGCTTAATATAGTACCTTCGGGTGGAGCCTTGGAAAATCACATGTAAGGTAAAACAAGCTATAATATTATTGCAACTCAATTATACAACGTCAATAACTTTTAGATTTTACATCTTACCTAAACCATTTACAATGGATGCAAATATAATTCCAATAAAAGGTCATTCACGAATCTAGAACTACAGCTTAAAGCTGAACAATGTTTAGACGACGTCATTTCGAACTTGATAGCATGATAGCATAAGAGATCAAGATTTTGATATTTCTGAAAATGACTGGATTTAACTGAAACAGATGTGAATTTGAGAAACATACTTTATCTGAAAATTCAAGTGAAGGAAATAGTGATTCGGATGCTGACAGTAACCAAATTTTATCAGTATTCAGTTTTTTTCAAATATCTAAAAAAGTTGAGCATCTAGGTGAGTTTTCAAAAAAGCATCATACTACTCGTAAATTTCTCTTCAACTTTGCTAATTTAACCAACATTGTATCTTCTATAATAAAAAAGTTACCCATATACGGAGATAGATTGTGGGCATCCTGTATACTTGGTAAGAACAGTAAAATAAAGCTGCTGAGTCTCCTGCTTGGATCTATAAATAAGTTAGCGTAATAAATAGCGTTACACTACTCTTATTCGGATATGTCCCGATTGTACTCTATTCGTGTGCACGCACGAAACAACAAGTAGAGAATGTAACCTCTGAACTAATTTATTGCATTCCTTAGGAAAATGCCAAGGACTATAAAAATATTTATAACTGCAAACTTTTTAGTCACGCAATCACCATCTTCACTAAAATCGATTACAACAACTAGTTTTCTTTTACGAAAATTGATGACTTATTCTCCAGGTTTTAAAAACGACGGTGCTTCTCCAATTAACCAGGCCGCATTCATCTTTTGGATCCGATGCATTCGCAAGCCTTTTTTGTTGCATATCATATCCTTCCCCATTCAAGGTTATGACGCGATCTAAACGTCTTCGTCGCATACTTTTATCTTTATGGTCTGAGTGACCAAAACGATCCATAGACATTTTAAAAATGAGCAATTATTTTATTACGCTGCTTCTATTATACCCCCATCCACCCCTCTTAATTCTTCTATTATAGACACCATTTCTTTGTTTTCTTCGCTTGTAATTTCCAGCCTGGTTGGACACATGCATAATTATAATCAGTCGATTAATTCGTGAATGTTGTTCTAATATACGTACTCAACAGGACTCACATTCAATTTTCTATAAAACCGTTCACGACCCAAACCTTTACCCGTGAGCACCCTTTTAAACTTTCTTCAAAGATTTGGGGAATTTTTTAACATATATTGTTCGAGCTGTTGTCCCTCTCTTTTCTTGATCCTTGTTAACCCCTCCCTTTAAAAATCATGAAAAGACTTAAAACCGGCAGGCGACGAGGGTGTTGTGTTGTCATGTTTGTACCACCGGAAGTGACAAACTAATTTCGTATCGTGAGCGCTCATTGACAATAAAATAGTGCCCTTAAGCTCGCTATACAGTTAACCTAATTACAGTCCACATCATCATTAGAGGAATTCAAAGTAAGTGTTTATGTTAAGTAATGCATGATACATCCTTTGAACCAACGCATATTTTTCAAACTTCTTGTTGTTTTTTGAAAATCCTGTTAAATCTTGTGCTATATATATATATATATATATATATATATATATATATATATATATATATGGATTAAACTTTCTTCTAATAATCGATGCTGATCCCATCATGTCCAAATATTTTGTAAAATCCTCTTGTAGGCTGAAATTACCGTCAGCAGTAGGATTGGATGGTCCCGGGCCCTCCTCCTCCTCTGCTAATCGTTTATTAATGGTTTTTCTCATTAAAAATCCATTAGCACTAATCGTTTTTAATGGATTTTGTAATTAAAAACCCTTTACCACTAATCGTTTTTAATGGGGTTTCTCATTAAAAACCCATTAGCACTAATGGTTTTTAACGGATTTCCTCCTTAAAAATCCATTGAGCACTAATCGTTTTTAGGAGGTTTTCTCATTAAAAACCCATTATATTCGTTTTTAATGGGGTTTCTCAATAAAAACCACAGCACTAAACGTTTTTAATGGGTTTTCTTGTTAAAATCCCATTAGCACTAATCGTCTTTTAATGCGAAAACTCATTAACAATGTTATCATTTTTCCTTACGTCACATCTGTCATTACCGCCACCGCCATTTAACCTAGGTTAGACAACCCACAATACACATATAACTTACGTAGGACAACCCAAAATGCATGGACAGCGCCGTTCAGCACCTAAATGTTTGCAACCCAACATACACGCTCACTACGTCACAAGCGCCATTCCAACCACTTTTACACTGGGTGATGTTAATTGAATCTGAACCCTAATTTCCCGGGCAATCTAACCCCGTTTGAATTTTTAAAATCGTATTATTCCTTACAAAGTTACACCCTGTTAAAGCCTCGTACCTTTAAATTTTTTGTTCCGGAATTTTCCCGGATAATTTAAAACCGTCGGAATTGTTTAAATCAAACCACCCTTACAAAGTTATACTGCTGATTTTAGGAAGTTTCCCGAAATCGTCTTAGGGTATGACAAATAATATCGGTCTAGATTTTTCTTGAAAACCCACATCTATAGGAACCTTTTACATCGAAGCAACCCTCAGGGGCAAGCAAGAAGCTACAGACATTGATTTACTTCTTTCAATCTAAGACAAATATTTAAGGCGTATTTAATACCAATATTAAATTCTTTTCTCAACCCTAAGACCAAAATATTTTATCTTGAGATTTGAGGTAGTAGATGTTTGTAAATCAATTTAAACCTTTTGAAGGGAAACTTAAAAAACACTTTAAACTTTTACTAAGAGTATATCATAATTATTGTATACAGGATCGTTAATAATAAAGCAATTTAATTTTAAATAACTTCTACGTCATATTTTTGACAAAGGCAGACTTGTATATTTTCTAAATTAATCAGTGAGCGAAAGTACATGCATAGTGGTATTAAATTTAACCATTAGTTTCTCATTTTACGAGCGCGGTTAATTATTACTTAAAGTCTAATTTGTTTTAAATACCGGCAAGCTCTAAATTTAATTCTTTAGAATTGAGAGTTAGTATGATGAGTTGTGAGATATATTTGCAGTTTATATAACGTTTTAATTTATTCGTTTTAGTTCCATCGTAGTATTCCACGTTAATGTGTTTGAATGTTAGGTATCGGAAACGGCAGTATTTGAAACCGAACACACTTCCATTCAGTTAGATTGCATTTTGGATTAAGCCGAGTAAGTACAGTTTGACTAGAAAGGAAGAAATGGGCGTATTGGACTACTTTTTATGTAACTACATGGGTGTAATAATGACTCCAGGAATAAACTGATCTAGTTGAGTTACTTTGTACGAAGTCGAACAACGAGTTGGTGGCTTAGTACGACGACTCTGCGGTCGGACAGTCGCAACCCCACTTGCTGGGAGTCAGAGTTACACCATTTCACATCGATTTTGTCCTCGTCGTTGCCTTATTTGCACTATTTCTCTATTCAACCAATCATAGTGCCGCTGTAATGATGAAACTTAGTCATAACGTCCATTTAAATTCCAACGATAAGAGGCTGTCGTTGAGTCTAGCTGTGGGAGTATTTGCTTATAATATTAAACTATTCTCAGATTTGCGTT
Organism: Platerodrilus igneus; assembly: GCA_036346225.1. NCBI lineage: Eukaryota > Metazoa > Arthropoda > Insecta > Coleoptera > Lycidae > Platerodrilus > Platerodrilus igneus. Next base: position 3,783,753 of record JARFIW010001271.1, read on the forward strand.
GTGAGATTATAACTTTTTTAATTAGCTTTAGGCTAACTTTGAGATCTTTTTATGGTGAAGGGATCTCCTTAAAATGATGTAATCTCAACTATCTTCCTACTATGCTAGGGGTCTATTCCTCGGGTAGAGCTTATGAGGAGTGGTCGTGGTTCTTATGACAAAACATTTTTTACTTACTGACTCTAATATTACTAAAATAGGGGTGCAATGGGGCGCCACCAAATCCTTAAATTTTCTAAACACGGGTTTGCCCCTAAGGAGGGACTTGGAAGTCCTTAGAGAGAAATATCGTATTTACTGCCTAAGCAGGAGATGTAAAGAAAAATATTAATATAGCAAAGAAGGACACAAAAGATGTACTCTTGTTACCTTATACTAAAAAAAGAATGGTTATTAATATCAATTATTTGAACACTATTATAAACACAAATTTAGGCATTAAAATTCTTGAAAGTGCTATTAGTGCTCCATAGTCAAGTGAGATGTAAAACATTAAAGGGTATTAAAGGGTATTTATGCTTTTTTACCTCCCCATTTAATACCCTATTCTTGAACTCACTTGTTCAAAATAAAACAATTACTCAAGTGAATTAAATAATTGTTCTTTAATTAAATATTGCCTTCTAAGTAATGAAATCTTATGTACAGAATATACATCTCAAAGGTAGATTAATTTCTTCAGCACAGTAATAGAATGAGAAAATTATGACTGTCTCTACTAAGTATTAAAAATATCAATAATATATTAAACATATTTACAAGGCTTTCCAAATTAATTGCCCAAAATATCAGATCTGTTATTTGTTTTACAAGTGTGTATTAAAATTTTCAAAGTCTAATAATTTTAGTTTTCATAACTACTTAAGGTATGATTGAATTTAAATGAAATATTTTGTTAGGATTAAATTAAGATATTCATATTCATTTATAATAATATCATGCATAAATCCTTGATTCAAAATGTGATAAATTCTAAACAGCAAAAGTTTTTCATAATTACAGAGCAAAACTAGAATCGTAGGTTGTTACAATGTTGTTTACAATGTTCTGCTTTGTTGTCAAGATAGGCGAACAGCTGTAGTGATGTCAAAGTAGTAAGAAAGGCTTACCTTGCAAAGCGTTGTTCTAAGCTACGTTAAGATAATTACATTTTAAAACCAGATATGCTGGCATACGATCCTTTGACAAATAAATGACGTCAACGTACTGTACACATTTTATTGCGTAGTAAACTGGAATTTTACTGGAACCATCTATACGAACGTGAAGTGCATCTAATCTTCACAAATCGAAACAAAAGCAACCATAAAACAGGCTATCCAAAATACATCATTTTCCACGTTCTTCCACTTGTTTTAAAAACAGCTAATTCAACGGTAATTCGGTGAATTAAATATCGTATTTGAACTTGTAAACTTGCAGTCTTATTTTTGCTGAATGTCCAGAATAAACATTATTACAACTACTCTCGCACTTGGCCAAGCGGCAACAGCTATGGCTAGACGCAGTTTGCTAGCGAGGACCCAGTTCCACTGCATGGTGTTCTCTTATAAGCGGTCGTGCCAGACTGACCGGTATGTTCAATGCGCACAAGTAACTTCAAAGTCGCCTAACATTGAATACTCTATTCAAACGACCAACGTTTGGTGATATTAACTAAACCAGTATTATTGAATAATTTTTGTCTTGTGATTGGACTACGCAGCCCCGATCTAAGTATTTATTTATATAGCAAGATTTAACTGTTTATTTATATAGACAATACAGGGTATGTAGTGAGTAATTTTAAAAGATTTGCAGTCGTCCGAAAAAATTGTTACACAAGATTAATATCTGACTTCTATAGAAGTATTAAATGATATTTAGAATGTTGTTTTAGACTTTGTGCGCATGGAACTCCATTATGTGCCTCTGACGAATGCTGGGTGCATGGCGATCGCGACATAGTTCCATCTCGACGTCTAAAGCTCAGCAAGTAGGCTATGAGGTAAACGTTAATACACTATACTACCGTGTATTCAAATACCATAACAATAATTTTTATTTATAAAGTTTATAGAGACATAAATAAACACAATATTTTTATATCCCCATTCAACTCTACTAGGTGGAAGGTATGTTACAATGATCAACCAAATGTGTTAAGCAGCCTTTATGGCTGTGGCACTAGGTCCATAGCAACTTTCGATGGCTAAATGTTTCCTTGGAAACCTTTCAATAGTGTGTAGCTTAGCTTTAATGCCGATCTTTGTAAAATCCGTCTACCTTGAGCCATATGAATTTTGCCTTTGACTACCAAGGGGCTGTAATGGCTGTAAATTACTCGACGGCTGACCTTCGTCTTTTACCTTTATTAATATATAACGGTAAGAGTCTAAACTTTGTAGAGTTGGAATTTATTTACGCATATAAAGAAATTTGTCTATTTGTCAATGGGTGTAAATATGGCGACTAGTTTAACCCATAACACATCTTGCACAGAAATAGCATACTAATAATATGTAAATGGAATATGACCCTTAAAAATTCCTTTTGGTAATATTTTCAGTCTAAACCAATTATTCTATATGGATTGCTAGTAGTTGGAAATAGCTTCTATTGCTTATTGAATCTCTAATTGGCACGTCCGGGGCGCATCGGGTTGCGTCTGGTCACATGTAGGGCACATATACACCATCATATACCACCTCTAACTCTACACAACCTCCATCTATACACCCTCACCCCCACATACCACTCCACCAACCTACACGTATCACCTCCATCTCCTGCTCTTAGCAAGGAATGTCAGTTTACATTTATTAATTGAGCAACATAAATATATGTAGGGTCGCCTGGGGTGAATGAACTTTGTATCTGGCAAAAATGACCAGAATGGAACTTAGAATTTATCATGTTAAATCCCATAAGAAAACCGTTTTTTTGGGCTCGTGGTAACCTTGCCTATTTACTAAATTGTGTGCACAATTATTTATTGTTTTGCAAACATCCACATAAACAACTTCCAATGCTTGTGGTATTGGATGCTGTCAAATCGAAGAGAATTAATTTCTATGAATAAAATGAAATTTTGTTTGAAGAAACGCCAAGACAACAGTAAAGTCTTAATTGATCAACCAGAAATTCGAGTATAAAACGAGTCGATTATTCAGGAAAAGTACAGCAATATCGAGCAGGCGGACGAAATATTATATATCGTGATGAAACTTACTTGCACATTTCAGATGCTGTATCGAAAGCGTGTGATGATGGTTCAAATCAATGTTTAACGGCACCGTTAGTTAAAGAAAACACCGGTGCAACAATTAACTGTTACGTCACTCTGACCCCTGTCGAGCAAAAATAATTAAGTAAAGTAACGTCAATTCAGCACGTAACATCTGACATAAAAGCACCCTTTCCGTACTAAGTTGGAAATATGTTAATGAATCACGTAGGAGAAATCTTGTAGTCGTATGCTGGTAAGTTTTCGTTCTACTTCCCACATTAGACATCATTTTCACTGTATTAACTACAGTAATTATCTAAGTGTCTACAACTTCAAAGATTTAAATCCCTGTTTAAATTTTAATTCAGTGTTGGGTTAATCCGAAGGTTCCTTACAATTCACTTTAAGATAATACGATATACTTAAATTTTTAAAGTTCATGTCAACCGAACTGAAGTTCTTAACCCAATTTTGTAATTACTCTCGAATTATAAAATTATAAAACTAATCATCAGGAAGGATTAAGGTTTAAACTTTAAAGTTAATTATGAAACAAATTTCCTCTGAAATAAGATCTTAGGCAAAGTAGTTCTAGGCGCCAAAGTTTCTGAACGATCTATAATTTTAATTAACTGTAGGTACTTCTTTTTAACTAAAACGTGAATGAAGGCGGAAGTGGTAACGTATTAGTAATACAACTATAAAACTAAAGAATTTTTAAAATTTTGCTTTTGTGTACTTTTAAAAGTAGCTGATTATGAAGAATCTGCTTTCTAGTAGATATTTTCAATCAACTCAGGGTCTTATGTTTTATTAAATAATGGGAGTATAATCTCAAAAAATAACTGATGTAATTGATTACCACCAATGATATCTGAATGACCCGCTCTAAATCAATTTCCGTTATATACTAAAACAAAAGCAATACGCCATCTTCTTGATTTATCCATCTTTACTGTAAAACATTAGTCACCCTGGATGATGTAAATATTAAACTTGCTTATCTTATCTTTTATAGCTTTTTAATAGTCGCGCGTTCCTTGAATCGGGACGTTTATTCATTGAAACAAAATAATTGGCTTATTTAATGGCTTTTAGAACATTTCTAATAAAATGACGTATTCTGTTATTAAATAACTTAGCCCTGTATAATACAAGCGTACTTTTATTCATTAAAGTGCCAAGCAACAACGCAATTCCGTGTGTATAAATAATCACCCTGTATGGTATAAGCATATTGTAAAAACAGCAAAATAATGTAAGCAGTATAAGTAAAAATATAATTAATCGTTAAGAAATAAAGTAAAAATCAATCAATTTCAAGCATAAATACATAGCCATTAATTATCATAAAAAATTACCTTTCCCGTTGCATATAAAACATTCGCTCTATTCAGCGTAAGAACTATATCAATCTTGTTAAAAAATAACGCTTTAATATTAATTATGTTGTATTAAAACACGTTTTGCGTGAAGATGCGGGTCTTTATGCAAATGCAAAACCTGTGGATAAAACAATTAAAGCTTAAATTAATTACCCTGTGTATAGCATAAAAACATTTTAAATAAAAAATGTTCTCGAATTTTCAAAAGGAATTGAGAAGAAATACGTCAATTTCGTATGGCCTAAGTAATAAAGAAACGTTTATTCCAAGAAGCGGCCAGAACATCAAAAACCCATAAAATGCGATAAAAATGTCGATAAGAACGCGGTTTATTAGCCTTACGTATTAGTGAGGGAGACCGTGGACAATTAACTATAGGTATTAGAGAAAGATGGACAGCGCACATAAATCAACACTAACGAGGCAATAATACGCGACGATTTCGACGCTAATGAAAGATTCCAAAAATTCTTACATCACTACGGTGTAAAATGTTCCGTATAGAGCTAAAACGTACTAGAAAAGATATAATTTTAATATATAAACAGAAGTATTCGACATTAGATTCATTCATGAATTCAATGGCGAAATGTTACTTTGATTAAGTCGCGAGCATGTTGCTTTGCGAAGATGATATTTTGAGTATGCAATATGCACATCGTAATTAATCATTAAAATAAAACGTTGATGATAAAGTTAAACGTAACCTGCATATAAATATAGAAGTTATTAAACGTAATGAACATGGAAAATTCTTCAAGAACAAAAACTATTTAAAAATTAACTTAAATAATTAAGCCAAAGATGCACATTGGGTTCTAAATGGAGATTTTATTCATGATTTGGTAAACTTGGATTTGAACGTCAATTTAAAATAAAGTCAAGAAGCCGAAGATATTTAATATTGTTAATTACGAATTGAAAAAGCGCTTTGTTGATTTTTGCAAGTATTACTTTTAAAACATTGTTTGTAACTGATATTTGAGTATTTGTCATTTAAATTTAAAGACATAGGCCGTAGTTATATAATAATTTTTTTTGTAAGGGTATATTTCCCAGGAAGTTTATGATCAGACTTCGAAACACTCTGATCTTTTAATAGATTGATTGATTAAATTGGGAAGGGTGACTTAAAGCCACGCGCACTTAGGCCTCCTGGTGGGCCCATTGTGCTGCCTTCCTTGCCCTAGGTTGGTCCTTCATTGCTCAACCACCCGACCTTGCAGGTGAATTTGAGGATGTCGGACCAGGGGGTGTCTCGAATTCCGGCCTTTTCGGGCCAAAAGTCCTCCAGCATGGATCCTCGAAGTCGGGCGAGTACCGGACAGGTGCACAGAATGTGCTCCGCCGTCTCATCCTCCTGTTGACAGCCGCGACAGGTGGGGTTGTCTGACAGACCCATCCTGTGCAGGTGCTTCCTTAAAGTGCAATGCCCTTTTAATAGATTATCTGTCAAGGATTTTTTGGACAAACAAATCTTACAAGCGTGGGAATCAAAGACAGGTAAACTATCCACAAGAAGAGATTTAGTTCTGTAAATTTAGATCTAAATAAGGTAAGAGATATTTTGATAATTAAGTAAATGGATACTTGTTAGAAATAATTTGATGTTCTTTATGATTTTGTATGAGAAAAAATAATGTTGACTGTATAAGTGCCTTATGATATTGCTGTGCTTGATTTCATTTTAAAAACTCCGTCAATTCCATTGCGCTAGCCAGGCAAAGAAAAGTTAGAAAGGAAGGTAAGTCAACAATTTCAAATTTTACAATTTGCTATATCTGTATCACAGCACACTTTTAGGAGCGCACTAACTCGGCCGTTATCACAGAGTTTGTTTACAGATACATCTTACTTTATATATATATATATATATATATATATATATATATATATAGCTGTGACAACGCCGCTCGTTGAGGCATCACTAAAAGAGTGATGTGGTAAGCCCCGCGTTGGAGCGTCACTAAAAGAGTTCTGTAACAACGCCGCTCGTTGAGGCGTCACTAGAAGAATGCTGTAACAACGCATCGCTTTGATGCGCCGTTGGAAGGGTGTTGTGATACAGATACATCAAATTATAAAATTTGAAATTATTCACTTACCTTTCATTCTAACTTTGCCTGGCTAGCTCAATGGAAATATTGAAATTTATAAAATGAAATCAAACACAATATTAAAGCATTCTTACAGTATGAAATATTTTCTCTCATACAAATGCATATAGAACATTTATAACATCGTTTCTTTCAAACATCAAATAATTTCTAAGAAGTACTTATTTACTTAATTATAAAAATGTTCTTCACCTTATTTTAGATTTACAGAACTAATTTTTTTCTCTTATGGATATTTTACGTGGTTTTTCCCCACGATTGTAAGGTTTGTTTGGCCAAAAAATCCTTTATAAATAAATCTATTAAAATATCAGAGTATTTCGAACTCTAAACACAAACCTTCCTGGTTAAAATCCTTACAAAATTAAAATGATTAGGCTTATTCTATTTTAACTAAATGATAAAATTCAGGTACCAGTTACAGACGCTTAATACTTGCAATGTTTAAAAAAAATTATACTTGCAAAAATCCACGAAGGGCTTATCCAATTAAATATTTGCGGCTCCTTAGCTTTATTTTAAATTGACGTTCAAATCCCAGTTTACAAAATCTTGCATATTATGTAAATCTTCATTTAGAAACCAATGTGCATTCTCGGAATTATTCAATAAAATTTTTAATAGCTTTTTATATCAAAGCGTTTCCCATCTTCATTGTATATAATTAAATTTAATAATTTTCATATTTATGTGCAGATAACGTTTAAAACATACTTATTTATTCACTGTTATATTTTAAATATTAAATTACAGTATGTGTATTGCATACTTCAAATAACGTTTTCGCGACTTAAATGAACATTTCGCGATCGAAGACATGAACGAATGTTTTTAATAAAATTTCTCATTTATATACCAAAATTTCTATTTTCTAGAATGTAATAGCATTTTCCTGATTCCATTCTAAATAATACACGCCTATCTTACGTAATTTTCTGAGAAATCCTCATTACTGTTCAAAATCGTCGGGCTTTATTACCTAGTTAGTTTTGATATGTGCGCTCTCCGTCTTTTTTTAAAACCTAAAGTTAATGCTCGCGGTCTCCTTCTATCGTACAGTGAATGTGAAAGATCATAAATATTTCCTATAAATTTTTATAACATTTTCTGGGTTTTTTAGTGTTCCGCCTTCTTGGAATAAATGTTTCATTTATTAATTAGATATTTGTGTAGGTCTAAATACGGATGACATCCCTTCTATATTCCTAATTTACTAGAAATTCTTTATTTAAAATGAATTTCTGTAATCAAACAATCAATTTGTATGATTAATTTATTATACAAATGAGTTGCATTCTATAGAAAATATTTGCTTTCACGGTAAAACATTTTTAATACCTAAAATTAAGATTCAATTAGGGTTTTAAATACACGAAATTATTTATTTTCATCCACGGAACGTGCACAAACGAGTAGCTTGTGTATTTATCTTAAAATGATCGATTTGCATTCCCATTTAATGCGTTTTAAGATATCTAAAAAAAATTATTTTTACATATACGGCTTACATTAGTTACTATGTATTTACAATACGCTTATATCAACAGGGTGATTATTTATACACGCGCAATTGTACTTTTCGCTTGTACATCAATAAAAGTACGCTTGTATTATACAGGGTGTAACCATGGAATTTACGGAAATTGCTATTTTTTTCGGATTCTTTTATATTTTGGTGGGATTTATTTGTAGAATTTGGGTTTCATTGACCTCTCACGACCCCTTATCACGTCAATATATATATATATATAATGCTGTGATAAGGGGTTGTTTAAGGGTGTCTTGTATAGCTGAGGTCGTGCAGTAACCATAAATTACGATAGGAAGCAGAAAACTATATTTATTTAGTAGAAAATTTAATAATTCTTATAGTTTATAAATAGTAAGCATTTAACACCCTGTATATAAAGCATAATTAGTTTTAAGCGATGCAAATTAACATATCTTATAACAATAGGACGCATATTTAGCATAGAAATAGGCAATTCATACATTAGGTAAATGACAAGCATTTAACACCCGGTATATAGAGCTTTAATAATTTTAAGTAATGCAAATAACGATATTTTTCAGTAAAGGCACGCGTATTTAGAGGAATGATAATAAAGGTAATTAAACATGCATTGAAAAGGGTTCTAATTAGTTAGAATATAATACGGAGATAAGAGATAAAACTTAACAAAGCGTTGTGTAAGTGCGTAGAAACAATCAACATTTTTGATAAGAAAATGCAGTTCAAAGATGCGTAAATAAATAGAAATAGACGAAAGTAAAATTCAAATTACATCATGTATTTTTGTATAATATGGAAAACGCGATTATTTTCTCAAAACAACGTATGGTCTGATAACGAGGTATCTATAAGCAAACAACCATTACGTAGGAAACGAATATATTACATCAGAAAACCACTTTAAGTGCAGCAAATACAAATACTTCATTGGTTAAGATAGCGACGGACTTGGTGTAAACCCAACCCACATCCAAGTGGGTTGAGCCTATATTAACAGCGAGTATGATGACAGAGCTCAGTTTAACTCAAGAAGGCCAAGCTGCGATACTCTGAACCTAAAAGTTACGCGTAATAATATTTTAATAGTGAGATTAGATAGTGACAAGTAAGTGCTACAAATAAAGAAGTTTATTTTGCCGATTAACGTGAGTAGAATTTGGGGGTAATTTATTTAAACTCATAAGATAATAATAGGGCTCCAAATGTGGGTATAATGCTGATCCGAGTGGATAGATATAACAATTTCAAATGAGTATACGAGGTTAATGATCCAAATGTATGTATAATCCTGATCCGAGTGTATAGATATAATAACTCCGAATTGGGGGATAATAATTCTAGTTGGTTGATAATGGATGGTATAATAATTTAAATGCATGGAAAAATCTAATTGATGGTATAATATTTCAAATGTATGGATAATTCGAATATGGGGATGTTTTAAATGGATTAATGTAATATTTCAAAGCAGCGCTGACGATTTTGGAATAATTTTGAGTTGCGAGAAAATAAAGAAGCAATTTATGGAAACCAAGGGGTTCAATTAAGCAGAACAGAACAGGTCAGATCTAATTAGTTTTAAGACATTTTTTTCTATTTAAATTTGGATATTGAATTTACTTAATTTATAAAAGTGTAACAAAGTCAGCAACAAACTTTCCATACGTTAAAAGTTCGTAATATTAGGTAGATATCTGGAACGTTCGAGGTTTCTTTGATAAAAAGGGTAGTTTTTGGTGACTTTAGATTGATTGCAAAGCATATGAATTTTGCGACAAATAAGACATAATATTGATTGATTGAAGGGTGTATTTTAATCATTTCAAAACTTGTACATAATATTTATTTTCATTATATGAAATTAATCGACTTCATTTTATAATTCAAACAAAGAGGTAATCAGAAAGGGGTGGAGAAGAAGAAATAAATTGATCATCGTAACGTTGTGCACTCTGTGTAGAATAATAAAAGCTAGCCGTGACAGAATAATAATAAAATTAGTGGGAGTAAAATTTGACATAGGAAAACACAGAGAGGTGGAGTTAAGTAGAAAACGCCATTGACACCGAGTACGGCGTTATCATATCAATTTTTATTGGACGGCCCAACGTCGGGGCTCGATTGTTCCTGAAAATACATAGCAATATATTGTTACGATATCGCTCTCCGTCAGATGTACAACAATTAATTGCCTGCTGATCGCCACCTCTCTGTGCCTTTAAAATCATTTAAAATTAACAGAATTAAATTTATGCCCTGACTAGCTCTGTGATACTCCGCACAGAGTGAACTACGATATGATAACAGAAAATTTTTACCCATTCCCTTCAGATATTCCATATACCTGAATAAGACCAGCGAAATTGATCAAAATTTGTATAATAAGCAAAGAAAATTTACAATGTACATTTTACATAACTTTTGAATCAGAATTAAAATAAATATTCCTATCAAATTTGTTCAATACAAAGATTGTAACTTTTTTTACACGTTTTTATTATCAATTAAATTTTTATATCAATTAAAGAATTAAAAAATTGTATTTTACCATGAATGTTTTGTTGACCGTTCAAAGCACTATTCTCCTTTTAAAACGAACTTCTGCGTACCAACCAAAATTTTGTTGGCCTTTTACACAAATATTTAAATTACATGCAAATTTTAAGCTCGGCAAATATTTAAAATAATAAATGTAACGTGCTATAAATTAAAAAATTAATCCTGACCTTATGTTCCTCCTGTAGTTTCTCACTAAAGCTTCCTGACCAAAATCGATTATTTGTTCAATGGTTTCGAGTCGCTAACCCAAAGCTTGGCGAGCTCCCCAGTACTTCGAAATGTTTACCAGCAACTTGGAGTCGTTTGTGTAATGATTTGAAGTACTAACCCTGTACTTCGAGTATTACACCATTTATTATGTAGAGTTTTAACCCAGTAATTAAGTTTTAACGTCGTAGTTTAGTCTAAATTTATTTCTGATTTAGATTCTCATTTATTGTGTCCGTACTTATAGCCCTAAATAAATTGTAAAGATGTTGTTTATATTAATTAAATCTAGACTTACGTTTTATATCAACGGCAGAGTTTTCTACACACGTATTTCAACGCCCACTTTTACTACGTATTTCACTTGTAATTTTTAATTTCTATTATACTTCATTTTCTATTACTTATCACACTTTCACTACATTTGTTTCACGTAATAATTTGGTTTCAACTATTAGTCAGCGCGCCGATTATGGAATGCCTCTCCCTTATCTGCTCCGGTTGGCTTTATAGACAAATTCCTGCCCGAACGTCCAACGTGCTCTTACTGGTCGACAGCTCCTTATCTGTTATTAGACCATGGCAAAGGCATTGCAATTATGCGCGATATCTGCAACCTGTTGGGTTTTATTCAACGTTTAAATTTGCACGTATTTGTATTGGAATTGGTTAACAAAAGTTATAACATGTATGCTTGAAACTGCACGTTCTTCTGAATTTTAATGTCCATATTTTGTTTACCTTTTGGGCTTTACTAATGTGGCAACTTATATACATTTCAAACCGCACGTACGCTTTCGCCTCAGTATCTATACCCGTTTTTACATGCGCTTTTTGACTTCTTGCGTTATGAAATATGCTTGTTATAAAAAGTTTGTTTATTACTACTTGGTATAATTTACACACATTGATTATTTTCTTAAGCTAATCCGTCTTGAAAGAAATTTCTCTATACGGTTATCTTTCTTCAAATATGCCGACTTTGTATTTATTTTTGAGCTTAGAATGTTTTAAATGTTTTTAAAAATGATTGAATTGCGTCCGCCATTATTTATCTTGATGAATGTGGTTAAGTTATTACTGAATGTGCTTCCTTTAATTACTGTAGCTTGTTCTTGATTTTATACAGGGTGATTTGAATTTGCTTTTGCATAATGAACGAATTATGTACATTTTATGATTTAAACGTATAGTTTTCGTGGTTTTTATGATATTTACATGAACTATTCCACCCTTGTGACCTTATATACCCTTAAATAACTTTATTATCATAGCAATATATAAATATAGTTTTTGTTAGTGGCATTTTCGTATGAAGCTTGTTAAGATAGTCATTGTTGAAATTCTAAAAAGTCCACCGTAGTTGTGGGTTATAGTGTTTACTTTATTAGATATACAAAACCTGGGCATTAATATTTAATTTGAAAAGATTGAGAACATGACTGTTCCCATGACTTTCCAGTAATGCACTTCTTGTGTATTTAAGAATGGATCAATATAAGTAGTCATTATTCTGAAAGTGTATATGAATCCATAATCAAACACTTTTAACCAATCAGGAACATCCAAGTCATGGGTAATGATCATAATCCAACACCTCTGACCAATCACAGAAAATTTAAGTCAAGTTGAAGGCCACTAGAAAAGTGCTTAGGTAGCGACTTTTGGGTTGGGGGTGGTGACAACTTTTGCTCCGGCTTAGTCAGGGTGAGACTCTAATTCAGGGTAGGTCAGAAAATGTACTGCACGGATTATATTAATAAGGGTTAGTATTGAATCAGAGCCTGGACAGGGAATGCCAAGGCGCCAGGAACTGATAACAATTAAGGGGCGTATGAAACCTAAAGTCCTAGATCCAACAGACTTCGAAGGAACCCCTTTCCAGATCATAAATATAAAACACGCAACTTCACAAAATAACTATCTTTAATATCGCATCGGAACACAAAAACAATTAATAACAAAAATTCCAAATACCAGTTGAATTTCAATATTACATCAATTATGATTAACACAAGAATAGAAAATACAAAATTAGTAAATATTACATTAAGGAACCCCGCACGAGTGCATATCAGGGAAGAAGAACTTTTAATTTCTCACTCACTTTAAAGTTATTTATTACTCACGTACTCATATACCCTTGGCCAAGAAAGCATGTAGTAGTACGTAAAATGCACCATAAATTAAGTGCTAGGTGTTCTAACCTCAATTTCAAATAAGCACCTCGTGGGAGCAATCTCTAACAATAGTGTAAATATTAGATACCTTAACGTACGGTTGAAATATTTCACAATTATCTCAATGAATCACCCTAGGCAGTAAAGAGGGTGCCGAGAAATATACTAAATGTTGATTTTTAAATATTAAATTTTGTATATCAGTATTACAGAATTTTGAATGAAGTAGATGTACTTCTTATGAACAGCAATAGCTCAAATTATTAATATTAAGTACTAGTAAAGGAAAATAATAAAACCACAATGGCACCAAATAAGCACAAACACTAACAACGAACAATAAATACATGGAATAATCTTACTCAATGATTAGCTTCTGTACGTAGTTATTTCACATCAGAGGTCATCGAAGTCCTAGGCTGCTGGAATGGTAACCCAGAGTAACGACAGCTGGTCGGCAACGCCAATAAATGATAAATAATAAAGTTGATAGTGCGACAACGTTCTTGAGATAACGGAGACAGGAGCATAAACAAAATGAAGAGCATACGTATAACGCACAATGAGAAGGCGTAGGGAGAAAAAAGAAGAAGAAGAACCCACGTAAGTGGGTCAATTAAATGTGCACTAACTGATTTAGAGATAACAGGACGTTACAATATTTAGATTTCAATAACGAACATCTGCACCAATTATGAACGATGATGACGAATTTAAATCCACTACAAGTGAAAATCGAAGCTTGCAAAAGATATTCTAGAACCATAAAACCAAAATTGCCAAACTCCAATAATTATTTGTCGGTTCTACCTAAATCCGTAATTAATACGTTTATATCGACAGAATCCAACTTTCACCAACAACGATAGAAATAAGAATGCCTCTTATCCACAAGGACAAAAGCAAAGTACAGCTTATTATCATATTTGTAATTTCCAATGAAGATAAGTAACGTAAATTTGAGTATACGGCAATAACGTGTAATTATGAAGGTTAACATAAATGAAGCGCAAAGGTAACAACGATATAGATAGCAGGACAATGCAATCAGCAAACAATTGAATTTAGAAATATTATATAAATAGAATGCTGACACAGAAGTGTCGACCGGAAGGTTACAACAATCAGCACAAATCTCTAATTTTCATAATCCACATAATATAATTTTTGGATTATGCGAAGTAGGCTGCTACATTTTGTCAAATAAATTTTTGCTTGTCAGTGCTTGTGGTATTCGTTTATACGTTTAGAAAATAACTGCTAATGAAAATTTGTGTAGTGGGAAAAGTGTGATATTCCACTCACGAGTTATAACCATTACCTAATCATTTGGATTACCGATTATCGAACCTTCCGAACGAGTAATGGCTCGTTGAATAATATACCACAGTTGGAAACTTAATGTTATGACTAATCGAAAGTGAATTGTATTATGTAACTTAAAAAATTTGTGTGTGTATCTGTTTGCAGGAATAATGTTATGATGTTGGTATTCAAATAGATTTAGGTGACAGTGAAACGAAGATTTTTTTTTGTTAAGAATATGGATTGATTGTAAAAAGAACTCTATTTCACCAGGAGGCCGACCTAATTAAGATCTATTTGAAAAACTCGTCTTCTAGAAAATCGTCCCCTAGACAAGTTGGCGCCCATTAATTGAGACTATCAAAAAACCTTTCACGCTAAGTGTTTATGGTAACACAGCTGGTTAATTTAACTCCTCATGATTTTTTTTGCAATTTATTAATTTGTTTATATAGGGATCCAATCCCGAACCACTGTAGTTAGCCGGTGCACCATTAATTTGATACACAATTCCCGCCCTTTCAAGGTAATTCGAAATTTAACAGTCTAACAATTTTTATACCCGTAACAAAACCACAAATTAAAAGAAAACATTTTTTGTGCCAGAAGACTAAAATTTTATTAATGTTCAAATGTATACAACTGATCGATCACATGTAAGTAATAACCATCGTTTAATATTATGGCCACAGACAGCCACTGGGAGCCTTTCGAGTACCTTTCTTGCCGTCAAGTGCCAGTGATTCTGACCAGCTATCAAATTTGAACTGCCCTAAACACCCGTTAGAAATCAACATCTTGCAAAAACACAATGTGTCATGCAATATCAAATAAGATAATAAGTTCTATTTCTAAGAAATTGAACAAATACAAATTGTTGACACTAAATTAGTTCAAGGATTTCTAATTTTTAGAAATTTAAAACAAACAAACAAGCGACATTGGTATAATGCACGTTGGGATAAATCGTAATATTTTGGTGTCTAGTATCACTACTTTAGAGAATGTCTATTCTTAATTAATTTACATTCTAAAAGTTCATCGGTGGGAAGTACCTTTAAAATAATGCACTTTTCCGGAAACTACGAATTTTGGTCCTTTGCATTCAGTGCGCAGTGTATTATTCCACATCGATGACTAATTATTCATGCATTTTATACCACGACAAAGGATACGATGTTCGTGAAACTTCACCAATAAAACTGAAATAAACCCGTATACGAAGCAATAAACAGGAAGGAAGACCGTGCATCGCCCTAACTTTTGAAACTGCAATGCTTCTTACCCGCGACTGCAGTCTTTATGGAGCGTAACCGAATAATCAATTATCAGCTTTCAAACTGCAAAAACTATTTTAATTTGTTGCGTACATAAGCTCTGAATTATAGGGAAAATAAAATACCAACGTTGTAATTAATTGTCTGCTCATTTGCAAATTAGAATGTTCCGTATTCTGCCAATTAGTATTGCGGAAGCCAATTACGGTGTTATGCTATTATATTATCATATTGTAGTACTGCAGTAAACGGCGGATTAAATTCTATACCCTCATTTTTCAGTTTAGGGATTTAAAGATTTTTATGGATTCAGTTTATCAGAATTTATAAGGTAGAGATTAAATGATATAAGCTTGAATTACAACAGATTGCTAATATTATTTGGAGTAGAGGAGTTCTATAAAGAATTGGAACGGCTTTTTAATATGAGTATACTAACGAAACGGATGTTATTCGAGGAAACAAAAAAATAGTCCTAACAGTCACGGAATGGGCGAACTAGGACACTTCGCCGTCGCCACGTCACTGTCGCCAGTTCATCGTTATCAGGTCGTCGTTACCAGTTCAACATGTCGCCGCCGTCGTCCTTTCTCATCGACATCTTGTCGTTTCCATTTCGTCAACGGCCACCTCACCGTGCTAGACCGCGTCAACCCTTTGTTGTCAGGGTGATCATTGAACACGGGCGACACCTTTTAATGGATGGCATTCTTTTGATAAAACAAATCCCTAAAATATATTTTTTTATAAAATAGTTTTAACCAAAAGCTCAATAAAGATTCTGTGTAAAAGTTAGTGATCCACAATGGACATAAGTATATACGTCTTTATAAAAGGATTAAGATGTTATTTTTGTTGCAGGTATATCTATTCCATATTATTCCTTAGGGTTGATCATGGACATTTTCAACATTATAGAAAATTTAATAGGCATTCCTTGAATTATAGAATTAATTGAACTTTTACGGTGGTTGATTTTAGGGGAACACCACAGAACTTTTCTGCTTTTTGTCACATTTACTGTTACTTGGACGTTTCTTCACAGGGTGCTTGGTGTTCACGTTAGTGTAGTTACAAGACAAAAAAGGAGAATAGAGTTGGAATGAATAAACAACGTCTTTCTGCATTTGACAGTATTCATTGCCTCTTTGATGTACAAGTTAAAATTTAATGCGGATAGGGCACATCCCTGTCTCACACCTTTCCTAATATTTACTTATCTACGTTCCTGCTCTAATTCTATTACCGCTGTTTACTCTTTGTATAAGTTATGTATTATTCGTCTATCCGTAAAACTCATTCCAATCTTTTTCAGTATTTCGAACATTTTTACCATTTTACATTGTCGAATGTTTCTTCCAGATCTACAAACCCTATATACACGCTATCTCTTTTTTCTATTGTTTTCTCCATTATCACCCTCAGTGCTAAAATAGCCTCCCGTGTTCCCCTGTTTCGCCTAAACCCAAATTGATCTTCTCCTAATATTTTCAGCTCGTTTTTCCATTCGTCTTTGTACAATTCTAGTTAGTATTTTAGACACGTGCGCTGTCAAACTTATTGTTCGAAAATTTTCACATCTAACCGCGCCTCTCTTTTTTGGTATAGTGACTATGATGTCACGTTTGAAATCTGAATATCTCGCCTGTCTCATACATACAGCTTACAAATTGGAAGAGACGTTCTGTTACTGCTTGTCCAGCGGCTTTTAAAGTTTCTGCTTGCACCTTATCTGTACCCGGCGCCTAACCATTTTTCAGACCCTTTAATGCTAATTCAAACTCACCTTTAAGTATATGATATCCCAAGTCATGCTTTTCCATGTCTGATTCCTGTTCTATTGCTGCTAGTTCTTCTCCTGCAAACAGGTTTCCTATATACTAGTGCTAACCCGCGCTAACGCGCGCAGCGTCTTAAAATTTATAATGTTATCTCTATGGCGTTTTTTTGCATGTTTGACATATCATAACTCCGTAGTGGTACAATATTTTCCAATTTTAATAGTTTTTGGTAAATCTACGCTTCAAGCTGAATTTTTTGATGTATAATATTGAAGCTAAAATTGGAACAAACTAACCACTTACGCTATTTATATATAGATTCCTGTCATCTAACCATTTTTTCTACATTTTCTATAATGACGTTTCCTCTCGCGTCCCTCATATTTTTGCTATACGGTTTTATATCCCTAAAATTCATTTTAATTAGTTTGTATGCTTCGTCTATCTTTCCTATTTGTATCCTAGTTTGTACCTCTTTGCACTTTGCATCAATCCGTTGATCTTTAGCTTTCCTGCATTTGCGAATAATTTCCCATTTTATGGCTTTGTATCTCTGTTTTCCTGTTTCGTCTGATTTATTTTTGTATCTTCGTGTTTCTTCTATTAAATTCAGGATATCCTTTCTTATCCGGATTTCTAATTTTCTTTATGTGTATACCCCAGAATATTTCTGGCCGCCATGTCTAAGCTGGATTTAATGTTATTCCATTCTGTTTCGACTTCCTTAGCATCAGAAATTTTCCCGATATCTTTCAGCAATTCATTTGTGATGGTTAAATTGTTTTTGTCGCGAAATTCTACCAACCTAATTCCCCTGTCGTTTCTCGTGCCTAAACGAAATTAACCTACTACCAATCCTTTCCTACCCTCGCCTACCACTGCATTAAAATCCCTCGTAATTATTAAATTATCATGTCGTCTTACATATCTTAGTACGTCTTCGATAGTTTTGTAGGTCGCTTCTACCTCTTCATCACGGTGGCTAGAGGTGGGCATGTATACCTGTATTATTACTGTATTTACCGGTTTAGACTCTAATCTAACCATGAGTACTCTTTCGTTCTTTTATAAGTAGTTTTATACACAGTGCCTATCTTTTTCGCATAACTATCCCCACGCCAGAAACTCCTTCCTCTAATCCGGTATGGATTACCCTAAAGTCTCTACTTCAAAAATCCCCTGTCTCTGGCCACCGAACTTCGCTGATCCCTACTATATCTAGTGCTAACCTATCTATTTCAAACTTTAAGTTCTCTAGCTTACCTACTTGCTTCATACTTTTGACATTCCACGCTCCGATTCGCAGAATGTTCCTGATTCTTTTTCTAAATTTTCCGATCACAGCCTCCGAAGTAGTCCCCTCCCGGGGATCCGTGGTGGACTACTTTACGTTGGGAATCTGGTACCCCAGAGAATGCCATCATCTTAATTACAATTTAAGTACGTTGTGTACTTTTGAGGTAATGTGGTGGCTTCCCGTTGTCTTCCACAACGCGGTAGTGTCTTAGAATGCCATATCGACCCCTATGGTATTCGCCAAACTAAGTACCGAAAGAGCAGCTGTCCTTTTTTGGGGGGACCTGTCTTAGTCTGGTTCCTCACTAAAGACCCTACTACTTTGGTTGAACCTGTAGTTTCGCTCTTTAGGTCACTGGAACACTGAAGCCATTACACCCGTTCTAATAATCTAGAACTTCTTCAAGGTGCAGGTTCATTCGGAATGGGATGTTTGTTAATTTTGGAAAATTTCCTTTTGAAGAAAGTATCATATAATGTAGAATCAGCTGTTCTCATGAAAAAATTGTTTTTGAATAACTAACTGAATTGTTTGTTGCATTAAACATTTGAGTTAAAAGTGCGAAATATTGTTTTGGTATGCATATGTCGGGAATGATTACCTTTGTTACCAAGTTTATGCCAAATGAAAAGTTAACACAAATAATTTATTAAGGCTTTTAGGTTGATTTAAGTATTTTATAAATTTTATTAACCATCTGTAAAGTATTCAGATCTGAAAGCTGATAGGGCCCGTACAAATGATATGTGCCTCATTAATGTTACTAATTAAATAAATGCACTTGGTCGTTAATCGAGACTGGACTATTAAGAATTGTTCTCGTATATATTTTATTAAGATATGTAATTAAAAATCAAAATTTAATTTGAGTAATACTTTTTTAGACAATGCTCTTACTATTTTTGGTTGTCTTACACAAAATATTGAAAGTCGGTTAAGTTCTAATTCTTTGAATACCATTGTCCTTAATATTGGATAACAAATGGTGATCCCATTGTATTTACTAACTGTAACTTTCCTTTTCAGATGCAGTCTCTTCTAGTGGGAAACGCTATCAAGCGTCCTCAGGTTGTTTGTTTTAGTGTTATGAGCAAACAAGTTTCTATCTCTCCCCTTGGCCATTGTTTTATCTTTTTGTAAAAGTACTAGAGGTAGTAGAGCCTTTCTTTCGCACTTTCCACTTGTTATTCAACCAAGTAAACAATAAATCTACTGCAGTGGTCATGCCTGAGCTATGTCGTGGTAACGCTTACATTGTCTATCTAAAACCCTTTACTATTTGTCACCTAGGTTCTGTTTTGTAGTAGGTAATACGCCTTTGACGTACCAGTGCAAAAGATATGTAAATGGGGTTTCATTTCCAACATTAATATCCTAAGGTAAAATAGAAATTGTTACTAGCCAAAGTTTTGGAAGGGATTAAATCAGTTAAGAATGCGCAAGCTAACATGATCAGATTCAACTTAAAGTCGCGTAACCATTGATTTGATAATATATTATGGATCTTAGCAAAATTTGTCCGGTATTATCCGCAAAAGTATAATTTTTCAACATGTAAAAAGTTATTAAATTTTGGCCGCCGCCTTTATGTCAAAATGTTCTTTAAGTTAAACAAATTTTATGTAATATATTTGTTTACTCCATCTATTATTTTCTATCTAATTCCTACATCAGAATTGTAAAACATTACTAGGGCTATTCAACGCAAGATTCGATACATATCGATATGAATCACTAACATACCTCAATTTGAAAATTAATTTATTATATTGCTACTGAATTGCTACTAATATGATTAAGGTATCAATTATGGAGCAACAATCAACACTTATTCTGGAAAAATCGAATAATAAAGAAAAATAATCGTGTAATACACAATTCCTGCAAATTATATTCATTTCAAAGAGGTTATGTATTTTATTAAATGGAATTTAACACATGTTTGAAATTATCGCACCTTTGTGCGCAGCTGCGTAACCAGGATTTCAGCGTGAGTGGGTTTGGCACAAAAGTAAATAAAAAAATCTATTACTTACAGAATGTTATATATGCATATATATTGCTATGACAACGCCGCGTTGTGAGTGTCACTAAAAAAGTGCTGTGATAAAGATTCAGCAAATTGTTAAACTTAAAATTGATACCTTACCTTCCTATTAAACTTTGCCTAGCTAGTTCAACGAAATTGACGGAGTTTTCAAAATGAAATCAAACAGCAATATCACAAAGCATTTATACAGTATGAAATATTTTCTGTCATACAAAGGCATATAGAACATTTACAACATCGTTTCTTTTAAACATAAAATAAAATCCAAGAAGTATTTATTATAAAAAAAAAGTTCCTTACCTTATTTTAAATTTACAGAACTAAATTTCATTTTTTATGGATATTTTACCTGACTTTGTTTATTCCCACGCTTGTAAGGTTTGTTTGACCAAAAAATCTTTGACAGATAATGTAAAATGCGGTAACCAAACTACGATAGCTAACTAGGAGAGAAATGTGGACTGTATATAAAATTAAGTAATAATTTAACAAACAACATATATTTAATGTTTTTAATCAGTTCAAGCGTTTACTAAAAGCACTCACCTGGTATTTATGAAGCCGTGCCAACGAAAAAAACGATGTACCATCTACACTGCTGTTGCGGGTGTAGCGAAGCACATTTATGTAGATAGCGGTTCTGAAGAAAAGCGGTTAGTCTAATTAGGAGTTTTACGTAGAACGTGTAAAACAGCGATGCGGTCAGTTCGAACGACAAATCGATTCTCTCTTGCTTCGTAGATTTTCCAGTCAATACTACACTTGCACATGCGGAATAACGCAGAGTTTTATCACTCGCGGCACTTGTTGGCGCGTGTTTACAGTAAACCATGCAAATTTTACTAACAAATTTAAATATACCGAGGCGAACGTAAAATAATCAACAAACTCGATGTAAAATGAAAATTTAGCTTTAAATATTTACACTATAAACAGAACAGATAATCTATTAAAAGGTCAGAGTATTTTCGAACTATGAACACAAACTCTCCTGATAAAAATCCTCACAAAAAATATTATATAATTAACACTTATTATTTTACCTTAAATTAAATACAAATACTTCAATATCAGTTAAAAATAAATATAAAAGTAATACTTGCAGAATCCACAAAAACGCTCCTCGTAATTAAATTTCTCCTTATTTTAAATTGATGTCCAAATCAGCTTACAAGATTTTCCATATTGAAAATCCTCGTTTCAAAAAGAAGTAACCAAAGTACTTTTTATTTGTTAAATCTTCCTTTCGATTATTTAATAAAATTTTTAAAATAGCGTTATATTGAAGAATTTTTCCTTTTTATTGTAGTTAATAATTTCCATTTTTTAAAAATGTAATTCACCTTTAAAACTTATCTATATTCATTGTAGCAATGTAATTATTAAATTGCAGTATGCTTACTGTATACTTCAAATATTATCTTCGCAAAGCAACAGTTCGCGACTTAAATCAAATTAACATTTCGCTATCGAATTTAAGGATCGGATGAATCTCTGCTTTTAATAAACGCTTCCTTATATATACAAATTATCTATTTTCTAGAACTTGGTAGAATACTATAGAACATTATGATGCAAGGTTCTCAGAAAAACTCATTAGCGTCCAAAATCGATGCGTTTATTATCTCGTAATCTTGTTCCAGTTATTAGTGATGTACACGGTTTGTCCTACTCTAACACATATACAATGATTGTGACGTATCGCTTCTCTCCAACAGTGAATGCGAAGATCATAAATATTTCTTATCACTTTCTATTATATTTTCTTGGTTTTTATTGTTCCTACTGCTTCTTGGAACAAACGTTTCATTTATTAATTAGTTCATACGAAATCGGCGTATTCTCTCGAAACTTCCTTCCCAATCTCGTCTATTCGAGAAAATTCTCTATTTAAAATAAATTTATGTAATCCACAGGGCAATTAATTTAAACTTGAAGCTAGCACTATCCTATGTCATTTACAAATAAATAAAAAGCACTTTTATCAAAATGGTATTGATAATTAATAAGTGAAAATAAATGGCTTTGTATTTATCTGAAAATGATCGATTTGCGTTTGCATTGAATGTGTTTTTAGGGTATCTAAAATTATAATAATTAATTATTTTTACTATGTTGCTTACATTATTTGCTATTTATTTACAATACACTTATATCATACAGGGTGATTATTTATACACGCGTGATTGTATTTTTCGCTTGTACATCAATGCATAAAAATACGCTTGTATTATACAGGTCTAACCAAAAATTTATGGAAATTTCCGTTTCTTTCTAGGATTCTATTATATTTTTGTAGAATTTGGGTTTCAATGACCTTTTGTGACCCCTTATCACGTTAATATTCTACTCAACGCCAGTTTAATTATACTTATTTTCAAAGCTTAATTCCGAATATACCGTTATTTCTAGTGTCACAGCATATTAAGTTGCAAGTAAAAATTTCCGAAAGTAATACGTGTGTTTTAAATTTCAGATAATGCATTAAATGAACAGTTAACCTTAAGATTTACCCTATAATTACGACTAGTGGGTAAACTTACTTACTTCGCAACTCCCTAATATAATTGTATAAATAAATATTTTTCGCGGATGGCAAACAATTTTTTCATCCACTTTATTCACTTGAGTAAAACAATTCATTCCTCATTTGTAATTTGTTCTCTTATACCTTTAGGAAGTGTTGCTCTAACATCGAGATTTTTTATTAAATCGTATCCACAAAATGTTCCTATTTGTCTGGTATGTATATTTGCGTGCCACTGAAACATAGAGCACTTGGGAGTACAAAACACTATCTTTCAGCTGTAAAAATTTTTTGAAGTTAAACCAAACCGCGGCCAGCTATAAGCGCCAACAGTTGTTTTATTAGTAGTTGTACTCCACTGAGATATGAAGCACTAAAGAGCATTAATAAAACACTGGTTGTACCAAATGTTTGAAACTGAAACAAGTTGCCGCCAGTAAGTCGTAACTTTTTTTCAACCGTACCCCGCTAAGAGCATTAAAAAGCACTACTGAAGCAATAACTTTGGGCTGCAAAAGTTTTTTTGAAATTGAAATAAACTATGGCTAGAATTAAAAATATAAGTGGCCATAACTTTTTTATTAGAAGTCGCACCTCCCTGAAATATAAAGCACTAACTAAGCACTAACGAAACGAATTTTTGTAATTGAGACAAACAGCGGTCAGTCGTAAAGTCAGCCGCAAAAATATAAGTAGCCACAACTTTTTTATTAGTAGTCGTAAGTCGCTGTGATATGAAGCACTAACGAAGCACTAACTTTTGGTTATAAAAAGCTTTTTAATTGAAGAAAACCTTGGCTAAGTGTGAAGTCCCAAGAAAATTATAAATTGCCTTTTTCAGCGAGACGATTATTCGGCGATCTTCTTTTATAAAGCACATAGAGCATTAACGAAGTACTAACTTTCGGCACCTATAAGAACATTAGTGCTTAAAAAGTTACGCCTAACTTTACGGGCCTCAATGTTGTTGTATCTCTTTTTTGGTTGCGTACCGTTGGATCGGCATAATATTTTTTATATTTATTTTCTGGTTTGCAGAAATATATTAACTAAATAAATTGATAGCCCCTGCTATTCTATATAATATTTTATGTTTATCTTGGTATATTTAACTAAAGGGTTTTCCAGTAAGAGGTGTTATTTTGAATAGCCCGCTATTTGGGTAGATGTCACTTTTGAAGCTGTCATTTTTTGACATTCGACAAGTAGAAACTACGCCATTAATAGAAATGGAACGATACACGCTTCAACAACGCATTGAAATTATTAAAATTCACTATAAAAATGGTGAAAATTTGGCAGAGACGGTTCGTAAAACTCGAACATTTTTGGGTCGTCGTGAAGCACCTTGTCGGACCGCAATACAGAAATTGGTGGAAAAATTCGAACTGTTGGGACAAGTTAGTGATGTGAAGAATAAAACCCGTGCACGTCGCTCAAAAACAGCCGATAATATTGTTGCTATAGCCGAAAGTGTTGAAGAAAACCCAGGTTTGTCCATTCCTCGTCGTTCTTTGGAAGTAGGCATTCCACAAACGTCAATATACCGTATTTTGCATAAAGATTTGGGTCTTAAGGCTTATAAAGTCCAGTTAACACAAAAACTCAAGCCGGCCGATCATCAACAATGTCGTGTCTTTGCTGATTGGGTCATTGAAATGCATGAAAATGATCCGGAATTCCATCGAAAAATCATCTTGAGTGATGAGAGGCCCATTTCCACCTCGGTAGCTTTGTCAACAAGCAAAATTGTCGCATCTGGGGCTCAGAAAACCCAAGAGTTATTGTTGAAAAGCCTCTCTATCCTTAAGGTGTGACTGTTTGGTGCGGTTTATGGTCCGGCGGAGTCATTGGACCTTACTTTTTCGAAAATGAGGCTGGAGCAACAGTTACGGTAAATGGATTGCGCTATGAGAGATGATTAACGATTTTTTATGGCCGGAATTGGATGGTATTGATCTGGACAACGTTTACTTTCAACAAGACGGCGCTACGTGCCACACAAGCAACGAAACCATTGATGTTTTACGGGAAAAGTTTACGGACCGTGTTATCTCTCGAAGAGGTGATCACAATTGGCCACCGAGATCTTGTGATTTAACACCTTGCGACTTCTTTCTTGGGGCCACGTGAAAGAGAAGGTCTACGCCAACAGCCCAGCGTCGATTCAAGACCTCAAAGAATTCGTGAGGCTATCGATGACATAGGGCAGCCACTTTGCAATTTGGTTATGGAATATCTCATGAAAAGGATATTGTCCTGTAAGCGTTGTCGTGGTGGTCATTTGCCTGATGTTATTTTCCACTATTAACGGCATACCTTTCTCTTTATAATGAAATAAACATCGGATCATTTATATTAAAAAATAGCATTTTTCTTTGAATATCAAAATAACAATTGGAAAACCCTATATAAATACTCTTTGAGTTTTCACGATGTTTTAGTGCCTTTATAATTACCATTGTGATAAATGCGAATAGGTTTAATCGAATTTGAAAGAAATAAAAAATTCTGGTGCACAACGTTGATCGGTTCATATTGCAAGTTTGATTTTTGCTTGCGGCAACTACTATTCGCGAAAAGTTTTTGTTTTTACGTTTGATATTTGTAGTATGCTGCATGTTAGTTGAAGGCTATGTGGCTGGCAATTTGTGACCCCGTAATCATGCCAAATTTAAACAAAGCGGATATAAAGATAAAACGAATAAAATTCTTAAATATAACCTTCCCATTTTAAATTTACAATAGTTACTACGCTTCAGTTAATTTTAATAATCTTTAATACGTAACTATCAAATGTTACACTTTTTTGAATTAGATATTAAATCTGAATGTATTTAAATAAAGTGTAATTATAACCAACTTTATATATACGAGTTTTCCGAAAGAAACTGACATCGGTTGAAGAGGCTTTAATTAACCCAGTTAAAGTAGTTGAACTTTGAGTATAATTTCTGACAAGACCTAAACCCGGATCATGCTGTTGCGGTTATGAAAATGCTAATCATAATCTAAACTCCACTAGGAAACTTGGAGTATAATTAGCATTTTTTAAATAACGACGTTGCTCACCATACTTTGTGTAATTCTATATCGCTTTATAACAAAGAGGTTGACTACTGACAGTAAGCAGTTAATATACAAGGGTGGATGCCTCGAAATGCGTGTGATCTGACAGATGCCTGTTTTTCCAACACAATAATTTACCGTGCTCTAAGAAGGAGAAGAATAAATAAAAAGCAAGCGAAATTCAGTGTTATTGTAATGGAACCAATTGGGATGGGATTTGCAATCAAATCGAACGAATAAATTTATACCTAAAACTGTATATTGAGAATGCTAATAAGATTTTGAATGGTTTTTTAGATGGCAGCGAGTGTTTACTGAATTGAATTTTAACTTAAAAACCTAGGATAATTCTTCTATTATTTTATATTCAAAGTATTCAGTTTGCCTTTACTACATTTTTCTAAAACTTGGATTTCTTGAGTTGCTTTTAACTTTTAATTCTCTAGTTCTGGATGACATAACTTGCGATTTCTAATAACAGAATTTTATACGTTTCTTTAAGATATTTACGATAGGATTTTGCAAGACTGGTCGAATTTGTTGCACCTGCAGGAGTTATTTTCTTTGATGCTGAATCTGACATGCACTTGTGTGAGTAACACAGAGGAGGATATAGTAAGAAATGTCAAAATTGAAATATGTTTCCAGGTTTGACACAGGTTCATTCCTGACAACGAAAAAGATTTGTACCTAGCTTCAGTTTGGGAGTTTAATAAATGCTATGATTGTTGTGGAACATCTTTGGCGATTCTTTTCGAATATGTGCTATCTTGATATTTAGAAATATGAAAATGTGAAATAAGGCTCCACGATTAACGTGAACGCTGTGCATGAATATCCACACAGTAATTGTTCACAACAACGATCGCCAGGAACATATATATATATATATATATATATATATATATATATATATATATATATATATATAATATTAATTTTCTTGACCAATTATACTTTATATAATAAGGGTTTGTTTTGGGATATTTTAGGTCAAATAAAACAATCGTCTTTAAATTCCTCTAATTACTTGACGTTTAGGTCGGGTTTCGACCTTAATCGTAGTATAGAAATATTTAAATTAGAATAGACTATGACATATGTAAAATCATATGTCATAGTCTATTTCTAATTTAAATATTTCTATACTTACGATTAAGGTCAGAAACCCGACCTAAACGTCAAGTAATTAGAGGAATTTAAAGACGATTGTTTTATTTGACCTTAAATATCCCAAAACACAAAACCCTTATATATATATATATATATATATATATATATATATATATATATAGCCGCGCGCCTTCCAACGAAGGGGCTGCCATAATTGCTGCGAGCTCCTTCTGGAACAAGTCGGTTAATTCGTGCCTCACACTTTTGGAGTCATAATTGCCGTGTAGGTCCTTTTGAAAAGTCTCCCTAAAACTTGTATTGTCATAAATTCTCAGGACCTATTTGGTAATCAAGTCCTACCACCTAGACTTACATTACATATCACCCTATAGTAATACCCTCTGAAGATGCTTTCGAATTCGGACGCCAAATCTTACAGCTTTTTGCTAAGTTCCTCAGATATATTCGCCACGGCTGCTCACTTGCTCTCTAAAAATAATACCCTAATATTCGAAAAATAAATAAAATTTGATTGCCAAAAGTACACCACGCTTTAGTGGAACCTATGCAATGCAGAACATCGCAACGCTGGCCCAAAAGACATAAGATACCACTTAATTGCGTAAGGCTATATCTCAAGAGTGTGCTTGGTGCTATGATATCATACGCCGCGAGCGCCTGGGGACATCGGCTTAATACAATCAAACCTACACAAAAAATTAACAGTACACAACGGAGTATTTTACTGCGACTAACGGGGGCTTATGGAACTACCGCACATGATGCACTTCATGTACTTGTGGGAACTATGCCCTTGGACCTAGTAGTGAAACAGCAGCCTGCAAAGTACTATCTTACACACAATGACAACCAACAACTACAACGCATCTTAAACACAAACCAACTGCCCATGACAAAGACGGAAATAAAGAACTATATACTCGCAGAATGGCAGACAAGATGGGATCAAAGTACAACTGGTAGAAGGGTATACGCAATGATCCCAAATATCAAGGACCGCCTAAAAGCCAAATACCTGGTGCCCAGTCGAAGATTTTTTCATTACCTAACTGGCTATGGACCTATCCAACATACAGAGAACGCATGAACATAGTTGACACAACATATGTACGTACGGAGAAATAGGAACAACGGAACATATAGTATTCGAGTGTAATGACTTACAACCGTACCTCTACGCACATAGACAAACATTATTAAATACCCTACACCAGATGATTTGGAACGAAAACCTTTTTCCACACTTAAATGCACTCACACAAAAAACCACGGGACTCAACCACCAACGTTATCTCGACGGATAAAAGATACAAACAAAACTACCCGGACAGAGACATAAAAGTACCACCTCTCCTCGGACCGAGGCTCTGCCCCGGAGACCGATCTCCTGGAATTCCAAGAGCTCCGCTCTTGACGACCAGAAGCAACAACATCAAAGCATCAACCCGACTTTGAAACAATCCAACCCTCTAATATGTAGAATTTGCATGCTTCAACATATTAACAACCGCGTCTCTAACAAATAATAACCAACAGTAGTAGTATAAGTTAATCTTAAGTAGTAGAATAGAGAATTTCTTTTCTTTTGACTAACGCTAAATTTTAAGAACCAAACTTACACATACCTGAGGCAAACAATACAGCAAACAAATCCTTTCCTCTGAAAGAACCAATTTTTTATGTAATAGTGTAAGTTCAAACATGAACAAAATTATACCAACTCAATCCAACCTTTTGGTAACCTAGGCAAACATAAACCCAAATTAACATTTCAAACACACTTCACACACAAACACACACACATACACAGATAAACACACAAAACACCTTTCAAACACTGTACAAACACAAAACACCATTCACACACTTACATTGCCTTTTCAACACCTGGATTTCTGGCTGCCGATGGTCCGGACTGATAAGGCAAACCCGTTGAGCGTTCTTCCTTGACGACTAGGATATCCGACTACCGATGGTCCTGGTTCTAGAGGGGGAACGTAACACGGACATCAACATCACAAACACAACACACACACGCACGCCCGCACACACGCACGCCCGCACACACGCACACAACACATGAGAATTGTTCTAAGCATTGAATAGGTGTTTGGAGAAGCGGTACTATAAAATCAACAAGTGAAATCAACTGAAAACAATCAAGAGGTACTGGTCAACAGCACGCAGCAGCAGATCCAAGAATAGGGAGAACAAAAAGACACGCAAGAAAAACTACAGATCAGAACATTATCTAATAGCATAAGGCATTATTTTCTTTTTTATTGAATATTTACATTTTTTTCTTATACCAGAATATTTATGTAAAGGGTCATCAAAAATCTTTTTATACGTGAAAATTTACGTGAAAAAGGGAAAGGTCATTCAACGTTCAATGGTGTTTCCAATAGAGATAGTGTCATTTTTGTTGGCTTTAAACTGACGAAAGGGAGCTATAATTTTGGGGGATAAACAAAATTGATATCATTATTACTTTGATTCGGGGGTTAATTTTGTCGAATAGTGAATCATATTATCAAGCTGTACAGTGTATATAATTTTTTTTGTCATTATACAAATCTTGGTCAATTTCGTTTTTCTCATTCAAGTAGGAAATTATTAGATAAAAAGAGGGGTAAATTCAATGTTATAGTAACGTCGTATACTGTCTGGAATAAACTGAGTTAGTCGGGGCATATTTAAATTTTAGGTTTTTTAGAAACACAGAGCGGTGGCGGGTAGCAGGAAACTGAACGTTAATTACATCGGCGTGCGGCGTTATCATAGCAATATATATATATATATATATATATATATATATATATATACACACACACACACACACAAAAAGTGATGTGGTAACGCCTCACGTTGTGGCGTCACTAAAAGAGAGATATGAAAATGGCCGCACGTTGTGGCGCTGCTGAAAGTGATATGACAGGAACACACACGCGCGCACACGCGCATGCACCCACACACCCACACATCCACACACATATATATATATATATATATATATATATATATATATATATTTATTGTAATGTCATTAGGAGCCACAAGGGTTCTAAGGGTGGTTTTGCGTAGAAGGTAGTGTATGCCAAATAAAATAATCCATATATCAGATCCCGTAATGTAAAAATGTATGTTTGCCGTACTTTACATACGTTAAAGTATTTAAAATGTTAGTTGAAATGTAAGTGCCAAGATGTAAATTATAAATACTTGATGACGTGAAAAATACACAGTGCTCAAGGTTTTATACTGAGTTACAATTTAATAGGCCACTGAACGTACATTTGCCAACCGAAAACCGGATGCGTCTATGGTTGTCCACTATTAACCTCGCAGATCCAGGTTCATATGGGAATTATTTTGGCTTTTATTTTATTAGAATCAACTTTTGGACAAACATGTAATCTCAAAATTATAAGTAATAGCAGTGTCAAATATGATTGAAGGATTGTGAAACATTTAGGACCAATGATAGAATATTATGTATAAAATAGGAAAGTGCTAAAGACAAAATTTAAGGTATTTGTGACACGGACTCAGTGATAAAATGTTATTGGATGGTTTTTTTATATAATATGTAATATAATATGTAATCGAACCAGCGAAAACTCCATATGTGAACCCGGTAGTTATTGTACCTAAACCAAATAAAAGGGATATAAGAATTTGTTTGGATGCGAGGAAGTTGAATTCGATTACAAAAGCGCAGTACGAACAACCACAAGGGTTGGATAATTTGTTATATAAGGTGTATGAGAGGAAGATTTTTAGCAAGTTAGATTTAAAAAATTCATTTTGGTTGATTCCGTTGCATGAAGATAGTAAGAAGTTTACGGGGTTTAGTATTGAAGAGGAGATTTATATGTTTTCTGTAGTTCCATTTGGTTTAAGTAGTTCTTCAGCAGCACTTGTAAGGACCATGCAGAAGCTGTTCAACGAGTATGAATGTTTTTGTTCGCACTATGTGGATGATATATTGATTTTTTCAAGGAACGAGCAAGAACACATGGAGCATTTAGAAAAGGTGATCCAAAGACTGGACGAAGGGGGATTGAAGTTGAACGTGGAGAAATGCGAATTGTTTAAGAGCCAGGTCACGTATTTAGGATTCGAAATTAGCGAACATGGTATGAAAATTTGTAATAAAAGGTTGGACGAGTTGAAAAATATTGCTCAACCAAAGAATGTAAGAGGATTGCGAGGATTTTTAGGGGTTTTAAATTATTATAAACGGTTTATACCGAGATATTCTGCGTTGTGTGTGCCGTTGGTGAGTTTGTTAAGGAAAAACGAAAGATGGAAATGGACTGCTGAACGGGAGAAGGCGTTTCAAGATTTAAAACGTGCGTTTTATGAAGAGTTGTCGTTAAAATATCCAAATTTCAAAGACGAATTTATTTTGAGGACGGATGCGTCGAAATATGCGATTGGGGCTGAGTTGGTGAAGATCCAGGACGGAGCTGAAGTACCAATTGTATTTATTTCAAGGGTGTTAAAAGACTGCGAAACCAGATATGCGACGGCAGAGAAGGAGATGTTGGCGATAGTATATGCAGTGAAAAGTTACGTTTTATCTGCTAGGAAAGAAATTTTGATAGAATCAGACAACACGGTGGTAACATTCATGAAGAAAAAGGAGTTTTTAAACAGTAGGTTGTACAGGTGGGCACTAGTATTGCAAGAGTACGATTTTGAAATTAAACACAAACCAGGAAAGGAGAATGTGACGGCGAATTTTCTAAGCAGACCGCAAGTGGAGGCGCATAAAGATGACGTAAAGGATTGTTTAGTTGCGTTGCAGGAGTTCAGGGATGTTGGTCGGTGGACAAACGCCAAGCTTATGGAGACGCAGGGGCACAGTGAGGTGAGCTCGATACGCGAAAAATTAACAAGGGAAAATGTAGAGGAGTACCGTGGATTTACCATTGTAGGGCAGTTTGTGGTAAAAAGGATAGGTGATGCAGAGCTGTTAGTGTTATCCAGAGACGCGGCTGTGGAAATTATAGACGAAATTCATTTAAAATTTGGACATATAGGCATTAGAAAAACATTTTTGGTATTTAGAGAGGCGTTTTATGCAAGAAACGATATCACGGTGGTTAAAGAAAGGATCAATCGGTATAAGATTTGTATTTTAGGGAAAGACAAGAACGTGGTGTTGCAGAACATACCGATGAATGTGAGCGTGAGTGGACCGTTAGAATTGGTAGCTATTGATTACTTGAGCAACCTAATTACTAGTGAACAGGGGTATCGGCACATATTGGTAATGGTGAACGTTTTTTCGAAATTTGTTAAATTATTTCCGGCAACACGAAGTAACACGGTGCATGCTTTACAGTCGATTAGAGAATTTGGAAGCCAGGTCGGGAAAATGGAAAGGATTTTGGTAGACAACGCGACATATTTCAACAACCAAAGATTCAGAAACGGGTTAAATAGAGCGCACATTAAGGTATCATTTACCAGTATACGGCATCCGAAAGCAAATCCATGCGAACGTTATATACGAGAGTTAATAAAATATCTACGGTTGGCGACACAAGAGCACCACGATAGATGGATTAGATATCTGCCACAGATTGAAAATTTTATGAATTGCGTAACGAGTTCGGTTACTAAAACATGTCCGATAACATTGATTAGGAAGATTATACCAGCTAGGCCTTGGAGGGAAGAAGTCGAGGTGCAAGACATCACAGAGTTGTTGGGTAGTGTTAGGCGTAGAATCGAAAGGATGCAGCGTAGGGACATCGAGAGAAGGTGTAGTAGGATTAAGAAAAGGACGATTTTTGAAATAGGAGATATGGTGGTTGTAAAAAGATTAAGGGTTTCAAACCGCGACAGAAACATTTGCGCGAAGTTGTTGTTTCCTTACGAAGGGCCGTACAAAATCACGCGTATTTTTGCTGAAGGAAATACGTTTGAATTAGATACTATGACAGGGGAATATCGTGGGCGTTTTCACTTAGAAAATTTATATCCATACAAAGTTATACAAGAAGAGGGTTTAGTAGAATGAGAGTTCATGCGACGAAAAGTTTAATTTTGTTTTATTTTATAGTGTAGGTTAGTGTATAGCGTAGTTAGACAGACGTGAGAGAAATAAAAGTAGGGGTTGAATAATAAATATGTAGAAATGCGGGGAGTGGTTTTAAATAAAAACTCGAAATTATGCACACCAAGAAAAGAGTATAAAACCGACGAAATTTCCACTTTTATTCAAAACCAGTGGGGCCAGTGTAATGTCATTAGGAGCCACAAGGGTTCTAAGGGTGGTTTTGCGTAGAAGGTAGTGTATGCCAAATAAAATAATCCATATATCAGATCCCGTAATGTAAAAATGTATGTTTGCCGTACTTTACATACGTTAAAGTATTTAAAATGTTAGTTGAAATGTAAGTGCCAAGATGTAAATTATAATGACTTGATGACGTGAAAAATACACAGTGCTCAAGGTTTTATACTGAGTTATAATTTAATAGGCCATTGAACGTACATTTGCCAACCGAAAACCGGATGCGTCTATGGTTGTCCACTATTAACCTCGCAGATCCAGGTTCATATGGGAATTATTTTGGCTTTTATTTTATTAGAATCAACTTTTGGACAAACATGTAATCTCAAAATTATAAGTAATAGCAGTGTCAAATATGATTGAAGGATTGTGAAACATTTAGGACCAATGATAGAATATTATGTATAAAATAGGAAAGTGCTAAAGACAAAATTTAAGGTATTTGTGACACGGACTCAGTGATAAAATGTTATTGGATGGTTTTTTTTAATATAATATGTAATAGAGTAGGCAGAAAATGTTGTAATTATCACCTAGGATAGTAAACAAAGGGGAGTTAATTTCGAATTATTTTTGTGTAAAGACGTGTATTATTAAACTGCGCTAAATTGTATAAATATTTTTGGAAGAGTAAATAAATGTGTTTGAATTGTAAGAGTTTGATTTATAACAGAAGAGTAAAGAGAAGTATCAGTGTATAAAGAATTAATAGCGGCGACGAATAAAAGTGAATATTGGAATTAGTGCGACAGCGAACCGACGGATAATAAGTTTGAATTGGAACGAGAGTATATAGGTAGAAGGCATCGAGTGAGAAACATAAGAGTGAAGAATATAAGGATTGATTTGGATATGGATTTATGTGTAGCGGGACATTGAGCGGTAAACAGGAACGAAGATAGATTTGGATTGAGTGGTAAACAGGAACGAGGATAGAGTTGGATTGAATGGTTAATAGGAACGAGGGTAGATTTGGATTGCTTTAGAACGAGAGGAGCTAAATTAGAAGGCAGCGTAAGAGTAGCAAGCAGAAGTGTACAAGTCAAGGAAGGAATTACTACGGAAGAATTAGCGCAGGGGAAGTAAATAAAAAGGGTATTCAAAATTCTAAATTCGGGTTATATTTATTTTAGATTTGGGCGCAACAAAAATTAAAGAAAAGATACCTGGAGGCTAGACGGCAGTTCAAAGCGATAGTGAAACCTTGTGAAGGCGCATACGGCGAAAAGGATTTTGAGCCAGCATTAAGAGAGGCCAGTAACGACGTATAATTCAGGTGAGTACGGTGTATTATAACGTCAAAGTCATAAATTTTGTGGTATTAATTAATTTGGCACAAGGCTACGTGGATCACACAAAATTTGGCATATACACAAGTAAATTCTAAAAAAAGGTACTAAAACAAAAGATAGTGCAGTTTGGTTGGGCATTGCACATCTACTTACCACTGAACCCACGGTAAGTAGGTGGATACCCTGAGAAGAAAGAGTTCATATAGTCGAGGCATATTAAAAACAATTTTGATTTAATTAACCAACCAAACGTTGCTAAAATACGTGGCGTGAAATAAGTATCAGCACATCATATAAAATCATAAATTTCATAAGAAAAGGCGCGCAACGACAAAGAAAGAGTGTGGGGGGCAGCATAAGAATATATATATATATATATATATATATTATATATATATATATATATATAAGAGTGATGTGGCAACGCCTCGCGTTCTGGCGTCGCTAAAAAAGAGATAATATGAAAATGGCCGCATGTTGAGGCGTCGCTGAAAGAGTGCTGTGACAGCGTCGCTCGTTGAGGCGTCACTAGAAGAGCTGTGAAAACGCCGCATATTGAGAGCGTCACCAAAAGGGTGCTGCGATACAGATACAGCAAATTGTAAAATTTGAAATTATTCACTTACCTTCCATTCTAACTTTGACTAGCTAGCTCAATGGAAATGTTGGAGTTTTCAAAAATGAAATCAAACACAGTAATATCATAAAGCATTTATACAAAATGAAATATTTTCTCTCGTACAAAAGCATATAGAACATATAAAACATCGTTTTTTTCAAACATCAAATAATTTTCAAGAAGTACTTATTTACTTAATCATAAAAAATATTCCTTACCTTATTTTAAATTTATTGTAACTAAATTTTTTTCTCTTATGGATATTTTACCTGATTTTGATTATTCCCACACTTGTAAGGTTTGTTTGACCAAAAAATCCTTGACGGATAATCTATTAAAAGGCAAAGTGTTTCGAACTATGAACACAAACTTTCCTGGTAAAGATCCTAACAAAAATAAAATATTATATGATTAGCGCTTATTCTAGTTTAGATTTAAATGACAAATACTCAACTATCAGTTACTAACAATTAATACTTGCAAAAATCCCGAAACGCTTTCATATCCAACTTGTAATAAAATATCTGCTTATTTTAAAGTGACGTCCAACTCAGCCTACCAGATGATGCATACAATCTCCATTTAGAAACCAATGTGCATCCTCGGTTTGATAATTAAAAGAAAAAAAAATTAATATCTTTTTATATCGAAGCATTTCCCATCTTCATTATATATGATTAAATTTAATAATTTTCATTTTTTTTTTAATATCAGGTTACGTTTAAAACATTACTTCTTTATTCGTTGTAACATCGTAATTATTAAATTACAGTATGCTTACTGCATACTTCAAATATCATCTTCGTAAAGCAACAGCTCGCGACTCAAATCAAAATAACATTTCGCGATCGAATTAATGAATGAATATTTATTTAATAAACGCTTCCTTATATATCCAAAATTATCTATTTCTAGAATGTAGTAATATTTGCGCGATTCCATTCTAAATAATAAACGCCTATCTTACGTAATTTTCTGGAAAATTCTCATTTCATACCTCGTTATCTCATTCCAATTATTAGTGACATGCGTTGCTGGTCTTTGTTTAACACCCAAAGTTATTGTGACGTCGCATACTGATCTAGTAATTGCGAAAGGTAATAAATAACTTTTATCATGTTTTGTTGCATTTTATAGGTTTTTTATTGTTCCGTACGCTTCGTAGAATAAACGTTTATTTATTAATAAGTTCAACGAAGTTGACGTATTTCTTCTCAATTCTTCTCGAAATACGAGAACATATTTTATTTAAATTGAAATTGGGTAATACACAGGGTAATTAATTTAAACTTTAATGGATTATTTTTACATATACAGCTTACGTTATTTGCTATTTATTTACAAAACGCATATATCATACGAGGTGAAGATTTATACAAGTGCAATTGCATTTTTCGCTTGTACATTAATGAATTTATATTTTAGTGGGATTTATTTTTAGAATTTGGGTTTCAATGACTTCTTATCAATGTGTGAATGTAAAAATCTTGGGATACAATCGTGCAAATAAAATTTAAACTACAAGGTCAATTTGTAATTTTTTATTCAACATTTCGGTAGTTATTGCTACTTCTTCAAAGAACTGAAAAATTGGTGCTAAAATTGTATAACATTTTTTGTCTAATAATACTTACTAATAACTTTCACTAAACTTAATATAAAATACATAAAATAGATGACAAAATATCAGTATATAAATATAAATATAAACAAGGTTATATTTTTAATATAAAATACTTGCATTAAAATCCCCCGTAATTATTAAATATTTCATGTCCTTTTACGTATCTTAGTATGTCTTCGATATCCTTGTAGATCATTCTACCTCTTCCTCACTGTAGCTAGAGGTGGGCATGTATACTTGCATTATTACTGTATTTACCGGTTTAGATTTTAATGGAACCATAAGTACTTTTTCATTCTTTTGTAAATAATTTTCTACACAGTGCCCTATCTGTTTTCGCATAACTATCCCCACGCCCGAAATTCCTTCCACCGATCCTGTATGAATTACCCTAAAGTTTCCACTCCAAAAATCCCCCGCCTCTGACCACCGAACTTCGGTGATTTCTACTATGTCTATTGCTAACCTAGCCATTTCAATTTTCAAGTTCTGTAGCTTACCTGCCTGCTTCATACTTCTAACAATTTACGTTCCGACTCGCAAAATGTTCCCACTTCTTTTTTTAAACTTTCCGATCACATCCTCCGAAGTAGTCGCCTCTCGGAGATCCGAATGGGGAATTATTTTAACTCCGGAATCTTTTACCCCAGAGGATGCCATTACAATTTAAGCACGCTGTGTACTTGGAGGGTAATGTGGTGGTTTCCCGTTGCCTTCCACATCGCAGTAGTGTGTCTTAGAATGCCATGCCGACCCCTTTGGTCTGTCAATATAAGTACCAAAAAAGCTGCTGCGCTCTTCCGGGAACCTGTCTTAGTCTGGTTCCTCACTAAAGATTCTACTAATTTGGTTGAAGCTTTAGTTTGGCTCTTTAGATCACTAGAACGCGGAAGCCATTCCACCCGTTTTAGTAATTTAAAACTTCTTCAAGGTGCACGTCCATTCGGAACGGGAAACCCGACTACATTACTTTTATTTAAAACAATTTTTTGAGATGATTATTATCAACTTAAAATTTAACACCATGCGCCACTGCAGTACTTTGAATATTTTATTGCCTTTCAAGGTTTTTGCTTTCCCATGCAAAAAGTCGTGTTTACATTGAGTTCAAGAATTGACACTCAATAGTACATTGAAATAACAACAATGCACGTGAAAATGGCATTGACTACAAATTATATTGCAAGTTCTCGATACATATTCCTCGGATATCTATCTATATATAAAGGAACTATTAGTAAGTCGTTATTAACTAGTTTATTTTTTAATTGGAAACATATTAAGAGACGAAAAAATTAAGTGAATATTGAGCACCGCTTTAGCACTGAAATGCAGTACAGATAAAATAAATAACCTGTCAAGTTTCTTTAAAGCAATTTAGAAAACTTTGTGACACTTCATATATCTCTGAACGCTTCATTCGTTAAACTATTCGTTTCCGTTTCTACTTGTCCGCTGACATATGTTTCTATTTATCTTTTTCTACACGTTGCAAAAAGTCATTGAAAAGATTATTTCACTATAAATTTTGAAGTGCAAGAATACTGGTTTTATTAAAAATGTAGGGTATCGTCTAAAAATAGAAACCAAACGGGAGAATTTCATCATCATGTGTTGGAAGACACCATCTGCAGCTGACGTTTTCCGGATTGATGTTGCAATTAACGAAATTATAGAGACGCAAGTGAAATGGTTGTAATAACGATATTATTATCCTCCATTAATCTCTTATCTATTTCAAGGGATTGATTAGAAATTGCCTAGTTTTACTGTTAGTTTTTGATGATACATCTACAGAAATATTTGAATGCGAAAACAGTATTGCTTAAGCAAGAAATTTATAATTCACACTTCTCTGATATTTTAATTTAAATTTTTAGTAGAAACAGATATTTTTGCACTCTCAGAGGGCAGTATTTGTCATGCGGATTAGTTTAGAGAATATGCGAATTCGGACGCCTCCTCACTCCTCCCGATACAATCTTTACTCGAGGACGTACTCGTACCCTTTTGTCTAAGATTTTCTCAAATATTCTATTTTAGAGCTTCAACCGGCCCGTTTTTACAGCTTTTCTTCAGGAGGTTTCATGTTCGGCAACTTTTCAATCTGGCATGCTCCACTCTTCTCCAGTGGAAAACACTCCTGGATTTTGTGGCTTGTTGTAAGGGAGTTTAGAAAAGAACTCCTTGATTTAAAAAAATCATAATTAAAAAACCAAACCAGTAATAAACTTTCGGGTTTTGAACGTGAGTTCAGTATATTATCACGATTGTTTTGCTAATATTCGATCGCAGTGCGTGGCCTTGAAGCGAGCGTGGTGGGGGAAGAGTGCAACTGTTTCCGCCGCCCGGCAGTCGGTACTTACCAGTCATGGTTACGCCACAGCAGAAAGCTCACTGTGTTATTTGGTTTATTTAATCGAGTTCAGTGATCACAGTTCAGCGTAATTATCGACGTGAATATGATGGTGATGCATCTACAAACAAAACTATTCTGCAGTGGTATAATCACTTTCAAGAAACAGATAGTGTCTTGAAAATTAAGCCACTGGGTTGGCCTTCAGTCTCTAAACAGAATATGGAAAGGATCCGTACATCTTGTATTCGTAGCCCTAAAAAGTCATTGGCAAGGCGAAGTTTGGAGTTGGGAATACCTAAGTCTACCGTGTGCAAAGTGATGCGATACGTGGATATAAGATTCAACTTCTGCATGAACTCAAGTCCAATGACAAAGTGAAAAGATTCGATTTAGCAGTCTACATTTTGAACAGGATTGAAGAAAATGAGAACTTCCTAGAAAATGTTATGTTTTCAGATGACGCGACTTTTCACGTAAGTGGGTCTGTCAACCAACACAACTGTAGGATTTGGGGGGTCTGAATCCATCGCATGAATTCATAGAACATCAGCGAAACTCTCCCAAAGTCAATGTTTAGTGTGGATTGATGCATGATCGTATCGTAGGACCTTCCATCTATAGTGAAGACAATTAATGGGGTATTTATTGTGAAATGCTTGAACTATACGTTTTCCCACAGATAGATGATATCGAACTAGAAAAGGAACCAATTATCTTCCAACAAGACGGCGCGCCACCTCACTATAGCAACCGTGTCCGTGATACGTTGAACTTGCGTTTCCCTGACAGGTGAGTTGGTAGACGTGGTCCGATTGCATGGCCACCAAGAAACCCAGATCTGACTCCACTAGATTTCTTTTTTGGGGAGATATAACATTTCTGAAAATGTTGGCGTACTTTTCATTTTCATATTCAACTCGGGAATAAAGCTATGCCCAAAAGATCACTTAATATCAAAGTCAGATTTTTTATTTTAATTTGGCAGCTCATAAATTCTGCTGCTGGGTGAACATTTATTTTAAAACAGTTAAGACTGAAAATCAATCTATTCGTGTTTGGTGGAAATTTCAACCTGCGATCAATTCACTTATGAATGAATTACTGCTTCTCGTTAAAGCCTGTCCTTATATAATAAAGTAATCTCAATACGTTATCCTTGTATTGGAAACTATTAATTCGACAAATGTCTGTGGTAGGAGAATCTTGGTAGCCACAGTTTGCTCGACCCCCTTCACAACCACTGAATATCGGTGAAATACGGTATATATATTTACAATACAATACAATAGAAGGGAACCGATCTGTATCTAACAAGAAAGAGCAGCAACTGTGTTCGAGGACAACAAATATAGATAGGAAAAATTAAGCAATGTGTGAAGCACATCACTGTACTCTATGAAATAGATACAGTAAGAGAAGCAGACAGGAAAAGGAAGCAGCCTTTTGGAATGTTATGCTTCAGATGCATGATGATGATAGCATGGACAGACAAAGTTAATAACAAAGTATTCCTCATTTGTAATTTGTTCCTTTGTATACATATAGGAAGTGTTGCTTTAACATTGAGGTATTTTTTAATAATCGTAGCTGTATTAGAGCGTCTAGAAAAATACAATTACGATTTTCTCTTTCAATTCTAAATCAGTAAATACCATTCGTCTAAAGTTTGGGGGCATTATTTCCGTATAAAATTAATCAAATTAACTTGAATCCTCAAAATGTTCCCATTTATCTGGTATCTATCTTTGCATGCCACTGAAATATAGAGCACTCGAAAGCAAAAACACTATTCAGCTTTAAAATTTTTTTGAAAATAAAACAAACAACGGTTAACTGTAAGCGGCCACACCTACTTTATTAGTAATCGTGCGCCACTGAAATACGAAGCACTAAAGAGCACTAATGAAACACTATCTCTCGGTTGTACCAAATTTTTTAAACCGAAACAAACCGCGGCCAAATCTAAAACTGTAAGTGGTCGTAACTTTTATTAGCAACCGTACACCGCCAAGATATGAAGCACTAAAGAACACTAACAAAGCACTAACTTTCAGGTGTAAAAGTTTTTTGAAAACGAAACAAACAGCGGCTGGCATTGAAAATATAAGTGGCCACAAATTGTTTATCAAACAGCACGCCACTGAAATTGAAGCACTAAAGAGCACTAACGATGCACTAACTTTCGGGTGTAAGTTTTTAGAAATTGAAACACACCTTGACTAGAATTAAAAATACAGGTGGCCACAACTTTTTTTAGAAGTCGCACGTCGTTGAAATATGAAGCACTAATGAGCACTAACAAAGCACCAACTTTCGGTTGAAATGAACTTTTGAATTTGAAGCAACCCGTAGCCAGTTGTAAAGGTAGCCGCAAAAATGTAAGTGGACACAACTTGTTACCAGTAAACCTACGCCATTGAGATACGAAGCACTAAGAGCACTAACGAAGCACTAAGTTTCGGGCGAAACAAATTTTTAACTTGGTACAAACCGTGGTCAGTGTGAAGTTAGCGGCAAAAATGTAAGTATCCACAACTTTTTTTATTAGCTAACGAAGTACTAACTTTCGGACGAAAAAGGTTTTTTAATTGAATAAAACCTCGGCTAAGTGTGAAGTTCCGTCGGAAAATTATAAATTTCATGTTCGGCGAGACGATTATTCGGCGATCTTCCTTTATAAAATACTAAAGAGCACTAACGAAGTACTAATTTTTGACACCTATAAGAACATTAGTGCTTACAAAGTCGCGGCCAACTTCACACACCTACAACATTGAGGTGAGGTTAAATTGAAAGAATGATAAAATTACGGCGCTAAAATTTCGGGATGTGGCAATACTGTCGGCATAATGAGCTTGAGCGTAGCAATCGTGAAAAAAGAGCTTGAAGGTATTTGCAATTGTTATGTTAATGTCACAACT
Organism: Platerodrilus igneus; assembly: GCA_036346225.1. NCBI lineage: Eukaryota > Metazoa > Arthropoda > Insecta > Coleoptera > Lycidae > Platerodrilus > Platerodrilus igneus. The sequence continues at coordinate 3,826,487 of JARFIW010001271.1, forward strand.
TTGAGCGAAAGCTGGTATTTTGCACAGATAGTATTTTAAATATATGCAGAATCGTAAGGTAGCGCATCATAGTGTTGTCATTTTTGAGTACAAAAAGGAAAACTTGGTATACTTTATTGTATTGTATTGTAACGTCTTTATTTATATTATTCATATTTACACAAGCGAGATTAAGGTCATTTCGACCTAATGGATACTATTTTAAGTAACATTCAGGTACTAGTGAGACCGATATTGTTATGTTCTGTATTATAAGGGTGGTTAGAGTACTATGCAAGATTACACTCGCCGTTTACAATTCTTCCATTCATTGCTAAATTTGAGTTTGTTAAATAATATAGCTTCAGATTAGTGAAATTTGAGAGTTACCCCTTAAACAAGGGTTCTTTTACGTGATTGAAATAGAGTGAACAATAACAGTTGCGCTTCTGTATAATCCTTTAATGCAGTAATTTTTAGTCAAAGTATAAAAGAAATAACGAAACAAACTTGTATAACTAATTTCTAAATAGACACTACACTACTTAAGAAAACTGACTGTTCTTCGGGAAAGATTTCAGGAAGCTTCACCACAAGACGGGATTGTAAAACACAATACCGTTTGCACCTGCATTATTCATAACGCTTTATTCAACCACACTTGGTTATTGTTTGGTCGTGCTCCACTCACTACTCTCCAAACCGAACGACACGCTTCGTTGTCTCCTCGTAATCCTAACAAAACTTGCAGAGCTTTTGAGACTCGACGAAAATAGGTTACTACCATCGTACTACCCATATCTTATACTAATACGGAACCAACATAAAATCCAGTGGCGGGACGTCCTACTAAACAAAATTGGTTCAAACTAATATTAAAGAGAATGTTAAATACTACAACTACTGGCGCGGCACAAACTATACCGGACCATGATCAAAGAAACTACGAGTTGTTAACATCAAGGCTAAAAATGAGGAAAGGTGATTGTCACCTGCAACAAGTGTATCACGCTCAAATAAAGAATCGTTACCACAATGCCAACGAAAATTTACAGGAGTTCGAAGCAGATATTGCTCGCTTGGTGAGACTTGCATGTCCAATAGCGCCGGACACTTTCTTACAACTGGCAACACAGACCTTTGTCGATGGAATACGGGATAGAGAAGTCCATCAGACATTACGAGAAGCATAAACACTGGATGATGTGTGGCCGTGTTTTGGAGTTTAAAGTGTCAAAGCAGGCATAGCATCATAGCGTGTCAAAGTTAAATGCTTTGTGGAAGAACCGGGACAAGAGAGTATGGAGGAAATATTCGACGGGTTCTTGATGACTAGCGACCATAGGGGAAAAGACCGAAATGCTAGACTCGTAAAGAATTTGGGCATACCCATAGACAGTTCAAGCAATCTAAAAACTCTAAACAAAGCCCGTAAATGATTTTACTGTGTAGGTTGCAAGGAAGTCGTCAATCAAGAAACAGTACAGGAAGTGTCAATCATCTGCGCCGTCAGGATGACTATGAGGCAATACAACGTAGGAAGCCCGTTTGAGAGAGTGGCCATTGGCATTGTAGGTCCATTCCCAGAAACCGACTCGGGAAATAAATACATCTTGGTGACCATGGACTACTTTACAAAATGGACCGAGGCGTATGCCATACTCAACCAGGAAGCAGCAACCATCGCCGACAATTAGCCGTTTTGGAATACCTTTGGAGCTGCATGCTGACCCGGGCAGAAATTTTGAGTCGGCGCTATTTCAAGAAGTTTGCAGGTTGCTGAAAATGAGAAAGATCAGAATGACACCATTGCACCCTCAATCGGATGGTATAGTAGAACGCGTGAACCGCATCTTGGAAAAGTATCTCTCTAAGACAGTCTTTAACATCAAAAGGACTTTGACCTATTTTTATTGACATACCGATCGGCGGTTCATGAGAGTACTGGACAGACTAGTGCATATGTTTTTCTGGAAAGCGAGATACGTTTACCATGTGGCCTGCAGAAAACGTTGTAGGCGAAAGCTATGTCGAGAGACTTAAGCCGAAAGTGCACGATATCCACGGAGACGTAAGAAAGAATATTCAGATAGCGAGCGATCGGTTGAAGACTAAGTATGACATCAAGGCGCAAGAGTCTGGAGACCGCGTATCGGTGTACAATCCCAGAAAGAGGCGTGAATTATCGCCAAAGAGTTGGGATGGTCCTTGTGAAGTATTGAAACGAATCCACGATGTAGTATATAGGGTTCGTAGGCTTCCAAACGGCAGTACAATGGTAGTGCACGTTAACAGGCTCGAACTTTACGAAAGCGACGCTTGCGATAATGCCGGATGACATGATGAAGTGAGGCGAGTGGGGGAGCCATGAAGTGAACCAAAACTTGGTCCAAATTATGAATGGTTCATGCCCGTGTACAGTGGTACCACAAGGCGAGGTTTGGGATTACCGAAAAGTAAATAAGGATCTATTTGATGTACCGTAGAAACACTCTTGCACATTACGCAGCGGCGGATCTCAATATGACCCGAGGGATTGCTACAGCGTTCAAAAGTAAATTTGGTTGTTCGAACCAGCTTCACCAACAACAACTAGTGATAAGAAAGGATAAAGAAATCATTGCAGTATATAGATGACATTGTTCATGGCGATAAAGTTGGATATGTTGAGGTGCTAATTAAATGCTTTAGTTAGTTGTGTTATTTTGTCTTGCATACTGTCAGTTAATGTCAAGTTGTTGAGTTCTCTGTTCATTAAAGCCTTACTACAGGTCTAAGTCATTACAATTTAATGAACAGAACTATTGTTACTTGTAAAATGGATCAATTGCTACGTCCTGAGAAATTTGGGGTAGATTCTAACTTACAGACTGCCACCCAAGAATGGAAACACTGGTTTCAAACATTTCAAAACTTAATTGATTCCATGACTTTTCCAGCAGAAGGTTCCAAGACAATTCTTTTAAAACTAAGTATACTCGTAAACTACGTATCTCCGGCTGTATACGAGTACATCTCTGATTGTTCGTCTTATGAACTAGCTATAAAAAATGTAACTAAAATATATGTTAAAGAAATAAATCAGATATCAGATGTCCTTGCGACGCGCGAACAACGATCTGGTGAAAGCATCGATCAGTACTTGCAAATATTAAAATCTCTCGGAAAAAAATTGTCAATTTAAATCGGTTACCGCTGAACAATATCAAGACGAATATATTAGAGATGTTTTCAGAAGAGGATTATTTTCAGGTGACATTAGGCAAAGACTTCTAGAAAGCAATACTTTATCTCTTCAATAAGCGCTAGATAAAGCAAGATCCCTGGAAATCGCTCAAATACAATCAAATCTCTATAAAACATTGCCTATACCTACTGTTAACAATGTTTCATTAGAGTCTCAAAACGAAAACAAAAATTCACAAGTAGGGACAGTACCGTAACGCTTTGAATCGTCCAGGAGATGCTTTTTTTGTGGCCGTACTAGAACGAAACTGACCTGCTAACAGTAGAAACGCACGCTTCCGAATTTGCCATTGCAGCTACCTTATCACAGTGCGGTAGACCGGTTGCATTCTTCTCGAGGACTTTTACTGGTAGCGAGAAATGTCACTCTTCAATTGAAAAATAGGTTTACGCGAAAAGACGCACTGCCTCCTGTTAGAGAAAATGATGAGTCTAGTTCTAACGTCGAAACTTGACAATTTGGGCCTAACGATGGACTGCCATCCGAGGTATCTGTTGCTGAAAATGCATCACCAAGGAATCGAGCGGGCTTGGCTTCAAGAGAAGCAGACGTTGCTATACGTCGAAGGCCTCCTTTGTACTCGAGTGACTACATTCGATGTGAATAGAATGAGGTGTTAATTAAATACTTTAGTTAGCTGTGTTATTTTGTATTGCATACTGTCAGTAAATGTCAAGTAGTTTTAACTAATGTATATGTTGAGTTCTCTCTTCATTAAAGCCTTACTACAGGTCTAATTCATTACATATGTGTATATAAACCTCAAACAAAACGGCAATAAGCGGTTTGAGTAGTCCAAAATATAACAAAAACGACAGCAATTACTTGTTGACTTAGTGATTGCAAGAAAATTGAGCTTATTTTGTCTAAAAAACTGGACTTCCTATAGAATACCGTAGAACTACGAATAGGCAAAAGTTGTACTTCTATCTGTTTACGGAAAGTGTTTAATGAAATGTAAAACAGCAATAAGAGGCGTGCGTTAGGAGAATACAATCGCATGCCAAGCAGAAAACAAGGAATTATTTAGTAAGTCAAATAGTAAAATTGATGTTTCATCCTCCGTATAGTCCTATACATTTTCAAATAAAAAATCAATCTTATGGTCACATCAAATGATGCTACAGAAGTATTTAAAAACGCAATTTTTACTGTACCTGGCTACCGAACACAAAAAATGGGTTGGTTTATTCACATGAAACAAAGTATACATTGTAAAGAAGAATATTTTAAAAATCAAGTATATCTTAATGCTATTGTTGTCGTTTTCTACCCTACCTAGAAGCTTTTGTATAGCATAATTGTTTTCTTTTAAATGTTATGGTAATTAATTTCGGTACAAGTTAGCCAATATTTCAAGACATAATTGATTCTACATTCAGAGAACGCAGCAGCGTAAATGATTTTTATATTTTCTATCAATTAATTTTTAAACATTAGGTCAGAAAATAGCATTAATTGATTATTACTCGGCCTTCGTAGTAACTTCAGCTCTCTTACGTAACTGAGGAGGACACTATATTTCTAAAATAACGCACATCCTTTTACTGTTCTTTATTTGGTTCAATGTAAGCCTAATTATTCACAATCATTTACATATTAACTCGAATTTATTTTTCAACGCGTGGAATAACTATGTTTATTACTACGTTCGATTATATATTTTATTTACACACGTACTAATTTATATCTACAGTGAACGTATTTATTTTCACGCTTTGTCTTATAATTTATATCAACACTTCTTGCGAATTGCATACTTCGTCTGAAACCAAGGCCGCCCACAGAATAATTTGTAGAGGGGGTCAAGACTACTTTCAAAAATATTAGTTATGTTACACAAAGGATGAACACTGTTAATGCAACCCCGTTACCGGACGTATTGGAAAGTAATGTAAGGCATAAAATCTTATTTCCTTAGAGTAGCTCAAAAGCAGTTAGGACCATCGATAATGCAGCGTTTTTTAATATAGTTGAAATCACGAAAAAACGCATTCACGCCATAGGTTACTGAATTTAAAAGCGATATACACTAAAAGTATGTCGGTGTTTAATTCAGAAACCTATGACGCGAATGCATTCTTTCGAGGTTTCGGCTATAGTATTTGAAATTGAAAGAAAACGTAGGATTGATAGTTTCTTAATAAATGCAGCATTCTGTAATTAATCGAATTTTCATAAAGTGTAAAATTACTTACTAATCTGGTAAATTGCTGGTGCAGCAGGCTATCAATTCTTGTGGCTTGATGATGCACAGGGTAGCAAATGGAAAAGATTGGATTTTACATTAACACACACTAATTGAAAATTGAATGGACTTATTGCAATACACGTAATAAGCCGCCCGTAAGAAAATGTAAAAATACAGACACGACACAACCATATTTAACAGAAACAGAAAAACCACATTGTCAATCAAATGGCCACAAACCACAGATATTAATTAATAGTAAATAAATATCCGACCGGCACTTTAAATAGTGTCTTTAATATTTGTTGCACAAACAAACATGACTAAGAACTAAGAAGGGTACAACAAACTATTATAACTGGCACTGCTGAATAGGACTGTTCTCGCGTTTTATTAATCATCATCATTTTTGAATAAAAATATCAATCTTCTTCGGTCTTGACCAAATCTATTTAGGACTTCATTTATAAATGCTTGTTTCTCCCTACCTACCATGTCCTCATGTACACTAAGCATGCATAAACCTGATAATCTATCCCCTGACATGCTTGATCTAAGCCACGATTTTACCCGCTTTAGCGTACTAAATGACCTTTCTATTGTTGCAGTAGTTGGAGGTAATACCAAAAAAATATTCAGCGCAGTTTTGATGGCCGGAAAAAAGAAACTTCATTATCAAGCAAATGTACAAAGTCTGTATCTTGTTGAATCTCTCTATTTTGCCAAAGTTCAACCCACGTTTGCAACTGTTCTGAAAAGTTATCAATGTTGTAACTTCTGGCTATTTCTTCTTTTTTATTTAACAATGCTCTTTTATATTGTTGTCTTTTAAGTTATTTGGATGTAATCCAGAGAGTAAAAAAGAAGTCGTAGCATCTTCAGAAAACCTTGTGGAAATAGACTGTATAACAGAATCCAAATAAGGAATAAAAAGGCTTATTCGAAAGTAATCTTCAACACTACTCATATGATAATTAGACCAATGAGTTTGTCTTGGTGCAATACGTGGTAATGTAATTTCCAATCCAAAACCATGGGCATGTTCAACACTTTTTTTATAAACCTCTTTAAAATATTGTTCAGGATCACTACGGTGTGTCTTAAAAAGTTTGAGTAGTTCATCTATGTGCTGTTTAACGGAAAATAAGTTTATACTTTTAGACTGCAGTGCATTACAAACAGGAACCAATTTGCTAGAATATTTGGCCATAATATGCACACAAAGAATAAATTTTGACGAAGAAACGCAATTTAAAAGTTGACTGGCCCTATTTCTTGTCTGAGCATTTATTTCACGGTTATGAGCTAAATTTTCCAGAGCGTTCATAGTATCTGCAAAATGTTCCGCAAACAACCTCATTGATTTATATTTGGCGGACCAGCGTGTTTCACATAGTAGTGGAATATTAAAAACATATCTACGTTTTAATGGACTATCTCGAAAGAAAGTAATTACTTCTTTAATGGTACCTACTGAATTTTGAATATCCGGAATCTTGTTCAAATCATTTATCACTAAATTTAATCTATGGGACGCGCAGTGAAAATATATCGCTTTTGGATATTTATTTTTAATAAGTTTTTGGACTCCCTGCTCATGACCTGCCATCGTCGAGCAACCATCAAACCCTAATCCAACTAATTTATCCATACAAAGACCATATTCATTACAAGCGTTTAAAATTGCAGCAGTTATACCTTCTGCGTTCATCGATGTAAGGACTACAAAGCCTAAAAATTCTTCTCTGACCGAATTGTCATTACTAACAAATCTTACTCCAAGTGATAACTGTTCTACCCCAGCAATATCTGCACTTTCGTCAGCCAGAATTGAAAATGCTTCACTCAAATTCACATCTTTCACAATTTTTTCCCTAATTAGTGTTCCACAAATTGAAATTATTTGATTTTGAGTTCTGTGAGAGGTGTATTTTAAGTTCTTCTTGCAAAACTTTAAGTGCTCGTTTAGAATGTGATCCCCACTTTCTATTCTGAATTGTAAAAGATCCTCAAAATTACCTTTTTTATCACCTCGTAATGGCAAATCATGCATACCACAAAAATGACGGTGGATATTATTGTTATAAGTTTGTGCGATTCGATTCAATCAAATCCCGCTCAGCTTCATTTATTTGAGAGGTAATTGATAGACGTTTTCCTTCAATAATTTTTGTAAAACTAGAAGCTTTTATAGTTGAATCACGATGCCATTCGGTTGTAGCATGTGCTTTTGCAGAAGCGATAAAGTCATGATATTTTGTGAAGGGCTTCACAATGAAAGAACCAAGAACCCTCTTTTAACAGTTGGCCGAAAAACTACGCAATATTTGCAAAGTGCGCCTTTGAGTTTTGGAGAATACGCAAGCCAATCGTATTGTTGAAGCCAGTCATATCTAAAAGCACGTCTTCTTTCTTCGGAATCGTTCTTGAAATTATATTTAGGATCTGGTTTGTAAGGATTTGTTAATAATGAAAAGCGAACATAGTCGGAAAGTGTTTCATTCGAGTTAACAAAATTGCCCAAATCGAGCATGTACTCATTCTTATCAGTTGAAAGATTGGTGTCATATTCACATGTGAGAGATTTTAAAGTATTAGGTGACGAACTACCAGCTTTATTTAGATCATTGACACTATTATGTACTATACTATTACACTCAAAAATAGCATTAGCACCAGCACCGCTACTACTACAGCCTATGCTAGATGATTCTTTTAGTTCATTTCGTTTGAAAAATTTTCTAATATCCATTGTTAGTATTGTTACTGATCTTGGATCTGAAATTCTGAAAAAAAATAACACGCTTTACTTTTCTGATACTTCAAAAGAAGAGATTTGTTAATCAAACAGACTTTAAAGAAAAAAAAATAAGAATCTCCCAATTGCAAATAAATATTATTTTTAAATATGTATTCTCACGCATTAGGTACATTAGTACTTACTGCTATCCTATCCGTAACTAAACTGTAACTGCAATCTTCGACCTTCTTTAAAAACAAAAACCAGTAACTACACTACTTATCAACACTGATAACAATAACTACTAGGAAAATGGCCAATCAATATCTATCAACATACACGTCTTCTACTAATTCAACAGTCAGATAAAGTTTCCTAAGTCACAAATTAAAAGTACACCGCATTCGAAAAACACTGAATACAAACTGAAGTCACTGAAGATATAGACGTACTTTACTGTTATAGATAAAGAATATATTTTTTCTCAGAATAGAACACAATGAGACATTTGTAGAACATTCCAAAGTTTTAGTTGTAGAGTACCTGAACCTGTACAATAAGAAAGAAACCATTATGAAAGCCTTTATTTATATTTCGTTTGAATAGAAACTTTCAGGGTAAAGATATTTAGATATTAGAGAATGAAAATAACAGTTTTGTTATAGGCGGTTAGGGTTACTATTGTAAGGTAATCGCATTAATTCGCATTTCCTGCTTAAAATTACATACAAAGTCGGTCTATTTATAGTTAGACAATAGGCATACCTGTAGTGTAATTTCAACATTTAGGTTTACTTTATTTTTAAACAATAGTATAACCGATAGTGAAATCGTAATTTTCTTCAATCTCTAGTGAAGGTGCACTCCGTGTTGCGATTTCTAACGAAAACAAACACCAAAGGAACATATTCAGGGGGTCAGGCGACCCCCATTGACCCCCCTTTGTGGGCGGCCTTGTCTGAAACTGAAAACTTTGCTGCACATTTATATATGTATCCAACACAGCTTCGAGAGGGTTCCGAAAATTACCACCAACTTCGATACTTTTCTGGATTATTCGTTTTTGTATGGTTTATATTGGTTCTCTAATTGCACCCTTGTAGCACTCGATCAATCCATTGTTAGTATTTGAGAAATCGAACAAGTAAATATTTAATATTGTTCTATAAACCGCTCTATTATGCGGCAGGTAGGAAAGGGCGATGAGTAATATATTGAAAATCGTTCAAAACACGATTAAATTCCAATAAGCTTTGTCAGATACCTTTATTGTACACATGTGGCATCTCAAATGTCAAGAGCATGAGTCACTTAGCTGCTTGCTTATAAAGGGGATTTGTAGAAACCCAAGTAAGGGTAAAATGTGGTTCCTGAATATGGTTGAGGTATTCGTAGGTGTGGATAAAGTTGGGTCAAGCCGTGACGATGAAAAGACGCGGTTCACAGCATGAAAGTTCTGTTAATTAAAACTAAGTACAAGCTGTATTGATTGAAGTTAATTGTTGTACATGTCAGTGATGGTGTATAACAGTTCATTCGTGAAATAATTAATTAATAGTCAATAATTAATATTTTATTCTAACCGAAAACAACCTATTGATGTAACTGTTCGCTGTGTATTTCTGATACAGTTGATTTAATAGCTTTGTCCGTTTCAATTCTAGACTCTTCGACGCCTTTGTTACAGTTATAAGCAGGTAATATTAAATTAATATAATGGAATACTAGCTTTTAAAGTTCTTTAAATTCTGCCTCAACTGTGAAAGTTTCTTACACAATGCATTACTTCGTGAACATCTGGGAACGCATGTACGCGAAACCCTATTTTAGTTACCTATCTAATCATAGTTTAGCTTAATCGTTACAGGGTGCTAAGTTTTGGGTTTTTTATTAAAAATATATAGATAGAGTTTCCTCGAATAACGAAAGTTTTATTCATTACAAGCCATCACTTACTGCTTAATTTACTACAAATGTAACTGACTCTTGGATTCCACGTATATTTATTACATAATATACAAGGCTGCAATTAGAAACCGTTAATTGCTTTCTTTTGCTGTTCGGTTAGTTGACTTTTGGTGGGGTACCGTCATATTCCGTTGATAATTCAAAGCTATTTGTAATAATAATAAATTACATTACTTAACAAATTTTTAGTTTACCGTAGGACGAGAGAATTGCAGGTTTTTTTAAAATAGAAGGTTTCTTACGTATCAATTTGACAGGTAAATGTATTTTTGTACAAAGCGTAGTTGTACAGAGGGCGTAATATTGAACATATTTTCAATACAAAAAGAATAATAATATTAGCAACATGAAATTCTATTGATTTAGATAGTTAAAGTACAGTCAATTACTAGATCCTTGTATTACTCAATATTGTCCTCTGACGTGTACGTTCAGATCCTTTAGCTGCGTTAGCGTGGGTCGTAATGCTTTATTTGGCTTTATATATAGATAGCAGCAAAGTTAGTGTTGATACCTCCAACGTTATGGAACAAAAAGATATTAAGATAGAGAGAAAAAGCAAAGAAATTCAAAACTAACTGTATTACAGCACTAACTCGTTACTCCGTCGGTTCAATAAGGTAGCCCAAGATAATCTACTAACCATGGTGCTCGTTTACACCAACGTCTAATAAAACTCCCTTCTATATCGTACGTTCTCATTGATTGAAGCAATGACGCAGAATATTTCGAGTGTGAGAAAACGACTAATTTAACATTCCAGTCACATGAAATATATAATAAACACAATAAACTATTCCTAATAGTTTCTGACAATGCTGACAGCTCATAACTAGATTTTTAATGCGCAATAACCTACTCAGACAAGCTAAATTACGATGGGAAATATACTGCAATTTAGGATTGAAAATCCCCATTGTATAATTATTAAAATAAGACTTGTGAAGTCAAAAACAACCTAACAGGTTTCGATTCACCGTAAGTTTTGATTACTCGCAATTTTTTCCACATACATTCCAACTTTTATTAGTAGCTCCAGTTTCTATACCCAAATCAGTTAGGCCAGGTAAGATGCAAGGGTGGCCCGTGCGTCAGTGTGCGAGAACGTACTAGCGTGCACGTGTGTGATAATGCGCACGCGCATGGCATGTGTACGTGCACTTGTACATGTGCGTTAGCAATATTGCGCACGAAGATTGCGCACCATAAGGCATTCCAAAATTCAATCTAATGAGTCCAATTCCTGAGTAATTATAAAACTTTTCCATAGCTTGCTACTTCCATAAACATAAGTTTTGTTTATTTCATACCTTGCAAAACATATACTACAATTAAAATATTTTAATTGCTTTATATATTTGTTGGTATATATACTATATATATATATATATATATATATATATAAAATTAAGATTCGATTTTGGGTTTTACTTCGTCCAAATGTCATTCATTATTCAAAATGCCAAAGTCATTTATTAATAACTGACGTTTCGGAAAGTATGTTTCCTTACACTTAGTTCTATAATTAAATAGTTAACTATCATCATCATTTATTAATAACTGACGTCTCGTAAAGTATGTTTCCTTACACTTGGCATTTTGAATAATGTATGACATTTGGACGAAGTAAAACCCAAAATCGAATCTTAATTTAATATTAATAACGTCCAGAAACAAAGAATCTATTATATATATATATATATATATATATATTGCTATGATAATAGGGTTATTTAGGAGTATATTGAGTCATAACGGTGGCACACAACAAGTAAATAGCACTAAAAGTTAGAAAACTAAATAAATTTATCATGAAAAATACGTAATACGCAAATTATGCAAAAAGCAAACATTTAACACCATGTATAAGGATCACAATTGACGTTAATTAATACCGGGAAGCATATTCTTCAACGATACAAACACATTCAGCAAGATAGATAACTCTATACGCAATCAAACTTATTTTAAATCAGAAAGCATTCAGGAATTCGAAATAAATACGCATTAAATGCATTTAAAGCTAGAAAAAACATGATACAAATTATATTAAAATTAAACAAGCGATAGTGAAAGGAGATAGCAAGACATTCTGGTAAGAAACGCATCTTTCAAAACAAATTCGTTTCGGAAACGGAGGATGTAAATAGAAGCATTTCAATTTACGTCATTTCATCTACGTGATTTTTAACACGTAGTTTACTCAAAACCCAGAACGATACCTTGATAAACAAAAGCCATAAGTTAAATACGTGAGAAGGCTGATTAGAAATTCCTACAAAACAGACGAGTAAAATTGCACATATTTTAGAAATAGGCTGCTGAAACTTGTATTCTACGTGACCAAGAACATTATTCCGGCGGGCTATTATCAAATGATACCTGTAAAAGCCCATGGTATTTACAACACCCTATGGCACGTCGTAAACTTTGAACAAACAAGGCCGATAGCCAATGGTTTCCGATAAGAGCGTTCCTTTAAATATCACTCAAACTTGATAACAGACAGTCTTTATTCAACCTGAGCACGCTTCACATCAGTTCAACTCAAGAATTTACATAAAAATTAACATTGAAAATTAAATAATTATATTTTTGTGAAAGTTGTGATAGAAAGTTTTTAAAATAAAAGATAGTGAAAAATATATAAAAGAAGTTTTGCCGTTCGCTAAAAAACGTGAGTAAAAGCTTATTAATTAAATAATTTCAATATTTATAATTTAGGGTTCTAAGTGACAGGTGAAAAACTAAACATTAACCAAATCTAATTATTGTCTAAGTAATAAGCTGAAATCTGGGAAAGCTCTAGATATAACTCTAGGGATAAATCTAAAATTGCACAAAACGAAAAATGGTTTTAAGCATTGAATAGAGTTTGGACAAGCGGTTCTACAACAGTCACAAGGGGACTCAATTAAAAGTAATCCAGAGGTACTGATTATAACACAGCAATTTTATGACGACCCAACGCTGGGGCTCGATTGTTCAGGATATATGACAGAAAATATATATATATATATATATATATATATATATATATATATATATATATTATAATATAACCCCCTTTATTGGTTTTGACAATTATAATATATGAGCAAAATAGCAATTCACCAAATTGCCCTATAATTTCCTTTCTTTAATTAATTTATTAACTTCTCTATTGGGTCTTTAAATATGCGCCTCGACCAATGAAGCTCTTATCTCAGGTTAATTTTGTGAATAAATTTATATCTGCATACAGCGTGAGTTCTGAACCATATACAGATGTATGTGACACTGCCAGTCAAATGGCCTCTAGTTAATTCTACTAAAGCAATTTCTAAATGTGACAGTGTAAACAATTACTTAAAAAATACGCACAGTAAAACAGTTATATTAGTTAATAATTTAAGATTTCAATCGAGTATAACGGATTAAGTGTTTAAAATATGACACTGATAATAATAATACAACCTGAACTTCCAATGAAACGTCTTGCTGCTGAACAATGAAGCTCCACTACCTACAGCGACGATTCTAACCAGATGTGGGTTCTTAATACCTGTGGATAAGTACGTTTTAAAAATTTGTATTACTGAATTTACGCCTTTTATTTTAGGGTTTTAGGTACGCCAAAAATTCTTTAGAGACACATATTTATTGTCGTAGGTCTTATCAGGAAACTTAGCTCCGTGAAATCAATACCGTGCTCGACACCAAAGGTTCAGCAATCTCAGCGTTCTGATAGCACCACTTCGGAACTCCTCTGTCTACACAAAAACACTCCCAGAAATCCAATCGTCAATAATAAGACAATGACAAGGACTCTTGCATTTATCACTTTTTAATATCAACGGTTCTTTTATACTTTGAACATCACAGATACATTTTACATACGTTGAATTTTATGTTGGAGATTACAATAATAAAAGGTATACAATTCGTAGACTGTTACAAAAAGATTATACTTTTTGTTCTATAGTTTGTAAAGTTTTTTTTTTCAGTTCTTTTTAAATCAGTTTTTCTCTTAATTTTTAATTCAACCACTTCTTTTTAATTTCTTTAACAACTGTCCCTTATCTCTATGGAGATGCCCCTTAAAACATTAAACCAGCCTACTCTTTTACAATTCTTTTCCAACTAACATTCTATGATCCAACTTTTTATTAATAGATCTTATTGCTCTTGTCAAATTCTAATTTGGAGTAAACTAATACACAAATGTCATTGGCCGAAAATTTATAAATTGATATTTTAATCCTAACAACAAGTGAAATTCAAATGATATAATATACTTACAACTATATACTGAAGAGTAAATAAAATTTCTACATCTTATAACTAACTTTAATCTAATAAAAACATACTCATTGACTTTTTAGGCTTTACGTACATATTCAAATGAAAGTGAAAGTTTAATATCTTATACCTAACTCAAATCAAATGAAAACGTACTAAGTGACTTCAAATCTTAGCTATACATACATATTCACATGGCAGTGAAGTTTCCTTTTAAATATTCAAACAAAATTTTATGATATACAAGCAACAGCAGTTCACTTCATTGGCACATCCTTTTCAAAATTACTTTACAAAATCACCAACACCCAATTTGAAAGCTTAAAACTTCATTTTCTCTTAATTATCATTTTATATATCTTTAACTAGTAACTGCCCTCACCATCTTCTTCATCAATCATTTTACGAACTAGAAGTCTATATCTGAGTGGTACTTCAGTGCGTCAAGGTTCAAATCTCATATATATCACATAATATCACATATGCCCCACCTGATTTCATAAAATATATATAAAACCTTTATTCTTTTAATCTCAAATGACTGTAACACTTTTATATTTATTTTATTAAATCACTACTACTTTTAAGTATTCAACTCATTATTTTAATTCCAATGTTTAATGCAATTTTATCTTATAAATGATAACCCTAGTTTAAGTTTTGTAGTTATGTGTAGAAACATTTAGTACGTAAGATTAATACTTGTAATTCACTAACCCCTCGTTGTATGTTCTGTGTGTGTATGTGTTTATTGCGTGAATGGATACAAATGTTCTAAATGAAATCGTCCGCGGCATTCACCCTTTTCATTTTCAAGCTCGTAAGTGTTCCCCTGTGCAAAAATTTTTCCTATTTTATATGGCCCCTCATATGGGAATGATAATTTACCACAAATATTCTTGACCCAATTAGAAACTCTCAACCGTTTGACTAACACTAAATCTCCCAGTACAAAATTTGTCCTTTTCTTAATTCGTCGATGACGTTTGTCAAGTTCCCTTCGTTTCATGATGTCTGCACGTCTTCTCGCACGATCCAACAACTCAATGATGTCCTCCAATTCCGGCTGATCCCTCCATGGCCTTGCTGGTATGATTCCTTTCATCAATGTAATCGGACAAACCTTTGTAACTGCACTAGGAACATAATTCAAATAGTTTTCTATTTGTGGCAACCACTTCACCCATCCGTTGTGTTGCCCTTGTACAGATATCCTCAAATATTTTATAACCTCCTTTATATATCGTTCACAAGGATTCGTTTGTGGGTGCCTAATACTGCAAAATCCAACTTTTATGCCGGGTTACCTTAATTTGATTTTGATTCCTTGGTTATTACAATATGTCGCATTGTCCATTAGAATTTTCTTTATTTGCCCCACCTGACTAATATATCTTCGAATGCTGTTTAATATGTGGTTAGAATTACATTTTCTTGCCGGATGCACCCTAACGTACTTCGAAAATATATCTACTAGCACCAAAATATGCTTGTAACCATTTTGCCCTAGTATAAGATTACTCAAATAATCGAGTGCAACGATATCCAGTGGTCGTTCTGCTTTTATATTCAACGGAATATTCTGTAGTACGCGGTTCTTTTCTTTACCTATTAAACATATTTTACAACGATTTATGCATGATTTTATCACTGAAATGTCATTTTTACAGTAAAATGCCTCACGAAATATTAAGAAAGTTTTTCTTATGCCAATGTGCCCATACGTGATATGAATTTCCCTCACCATCTCGGTTGTCATCTCCCTAGTTAGCACCAGCAACTCTTCATCCCCTATTCTTTTAACTAATAACTCGTCAATTAAACAAAAATGTGTGGTGTGGTTTACGACATATTTTACAAACAACCTTTGTTTGGCAATTTTTGACACGATGCGAACTACACAAACAATTTTAACGAAATCAAATCGTACCTGACTGGATTTACCCAGAAACTTTTTGCAACCATAAATCAAGTGCCAGTCATTACACACTATGCATTTGTTAGGTGACGTCGTAGAGAAAAACGTCCCACGAGTTGAATTTTGTTTATTCCAAGTTGAAGGCTCACTTTTGCTTTTAATCGCAAAGTTGACGGTTTTCAGTGTTTTTTGAGACATCAAATCGTTTATCTCTAAAGCCTTACACGATTGATCTAAGAACGCTCTTAATTCTTCAAAACTTGGTATTTCATTCGTATTTTGCATTTCGAAACGTTTGGCGGTGTCTAAGTCTAACTTTTGTAATAACCAATTGAAATGAACAAAATCAAACAGATCGACATTTTCAAAAGTTTTTAAAGCGCTAGAGCTTTCAACGAATACGTTTAATAAGGACCTTAAACAATCCGACGTAGCAGAATTCAATTTGGGAGCTTTCTCCGTGCAATTTAAAAAATTTGTAACAATTAATAATTTTTAGAGCAATACCGTAATTTGCGTCACAGACCGATACATGTTTAACGAGTTGTTTAGATTTGTCATCTAAACTGTTTAACAAAAAATAGAATTTATCAAAACGAGAACGTTTCTGATTTGAATAAATCAAAGTATGAAACGAATTGTAATATGATTCAAAATGTTCAATTTTCCCATTAAAATTTATTAATGAAATTGTCGGCAAGCGTATGTTATTAGTGGCTGACTGTGAATTATCCACCAATGATGCTAGAGGTACTTTAGTTTCAAACTGCCTTTGACATTCAGTGAACCGTGCTCTAATCTGCAAGAAATATTTATCTAAATTAATTCGAATACCCGAAATTTCTTCAATACATTCATCGTCTAAGATGTATTCTGTATACAATTTGTCAAAATCTGATATAATCTACGAAGTTAGTTGCAAACTAGCTTCAATTTGAGCATAAGTACCACCGGTCCCATCTAAATTAGACAATGCATTTTGTAATGCTACCAACATACTTAACGCAGCTATACCTTGAAAAATCAAACTTTCTGTGGTAACTACCATGGTGAAGGGGTTTAATACCACCTAAAGCAACAAAGCGGCAACTACTAGCTTAAAAATTCTATAGGAAAAGGTCGTTATTCCGACCACCCAAAGAAATGATGTCTGAGCAATAAATGACAAGTACCGTTTCTACAAACAATACAATGCCATTGTAAAATGCATGTGCACGAAATTGAAATTGAAAAATGCCCAAATCTTCTAGAAGAAATAACAACAACAAGACCTGTAAAAATACCGCACAGACAAAGATAACAAATGAATAACTACGCTGCAACCATAAACCACGTGTCTTTAACCTGAAACGTTTAAGAATTCGATACACCGACCGTATACCTGTTTCACAAGCTCACAAAAATGCCATTTAGTACCGTTACTATTTATCTTAATTAAATTCTTGAATAGAACTTGAACATAAAATAAATAGTATTCAAAACAAAAATTTACTTAGATTGCAAAACAAATCAAACAAATTGTTCTAAGAACTTCTAAACAAATGTCTATACACGTTAAAACAATAATGAATTTATAGCATCCTCCCAATCAAAAAACAAAGGAAATCAAGGAATTGGGGCGTGAAATTCAATTTACTAAAAGGAATTCAATCCGGTCGGAGGCCAAAATGTTGGATCAAAGGATGTATCATGCATTACTTAACATAAACACTTACTTTGAATTCCTCTAATGATGATGTGGACTGTAATTAGGTTAACTGTATAGCGAGCTTAACGGCACTATTTTATTGTCAATGAGCACTCACGACACGAAACTAGTTTGTCACTTCCGGCTGCTGGTTTTAAGTCCTTTCATGATTTTTGACAGAAGGGGTTAACAAGGATCAAGAAGAGAGGGACAGGAGCCCGAACAGATATAATGCTCATTATTATATAAAAAAAGATATATACTTCAACCACTTATTTCATAGGTTTATAAAAATTGGGGTATTCAAGTTGAAAAAATTGTTTTAGCATTTTTTAATATAAAAATTTTAACACCATACAGATATTATGTGGAAAAATATAGGAGATAGTAGGGCAGAATACGTTCTAAGGAATTTTTAGGGAATAGTATGGGATATATTACAAGCAGAGATGGGAAAATGAAGGTAGATGTAGACCTAGATCAGATAGTGATAGATGCAGACTGGGCAAATTTCAGGGAAATGTGTAGATTAGTTCAGAATAGGAAACAATGATGGTACGCGTCCAACCAGTTCCAGGACTGAATACCTAATGATGATGATAGATATTATGGATTTCATAGTGAGCAATTTGGATAGGTTAAATAATTGTTATTTAACCGTTTTCATATAAAATTTTAAAACTAAATAAATTGCGCGCTACAATTCATTTTCTAATATTCTATTTTCCCATTCTTTCCAGTAAATCGCTTAATATCTTAAAAAAAAAGTTATGCATGAAGTTTATTCTACGAAAAAGTTTTAAAACCAACCTAAGAATCAAATATACAATAACATACATAAGGTTTCATGTAAAAGTAAGATTCGCACTGTCATTCTTTACTGAAAACAAAAATATTTTTCGACGATATTCTGTGACATTTTCTAACAATTTTTCATCAAACATTTTTCTGCATCTTATAGGTTTCGCGGTATTGAAGTGTCTTCTTAGTTGGTCCACTCCTGTACATCACTACGCAGCTGATTTGGATAAAAATACACAAAAAAATTACGGGAAACGGCCAATAAATAGCGAAATAACATAACATAATTACGGAGATTAGCTAATGTATAAAATGTTATTTGTCAGAAAATCAAAAGATTACAAAACAACAGTAAAAGAACACATTCATGTGCAATAATCGCTTACAAGTACATTTACGGCTACGAACAGACAAAAGTGGTTCCCCATTTCATATATGAAAGCAGATACAACATAAACAGTCTATAAACGCTTGTGTGGTTCTGTGTGTGGTTGCACAGGGTTATAAAAACACTAAAACATCATAAAGAGCCGAATTATAGCAACTTTATTGTATTTTCTATCAATTTTCAGGTTAAATTTGTTATATGTACGGATGATAGTGCAGTGTATCTTCGAACTCGTAAGATTTTATATTTTTCGTTAATAAAATAATATAGTAATTAAATTTTTGGAGTCAGTCGGTAAGTGCAAAAAAATCGAAATAATGGCATCTCAAAACTTTTAGCTTTTCGGTGCTTGAGAGAATAAAGTAAAAAGATACACATTCTGATAGTATGAATATAAATCCCCAGAAGATTTATTCTAGATTTTGAAGTCGAAAAAACAATTTCGAACGTTTACCAGCAGCAAACACTCAGTGTCAGCTAAAAAAAAACATTCCAAATCTTATTAGTGCGTTCGATATGGAAACAGTTTTAGGTATAAATTTATTCACTCGATTTGGTTACAAATCCCATTAGAATTGGTTCCATTACAGCAACACTGAATTTTACTTGCGTTTTATTTACTTTTCTCCTTCTTAGAGCACTGTAAATTTATAGCGTTAGAAAATACAGACATCTGTCAGATCACACATTTCGTAAGCGCGAAACGAACACCCTAGTACATTAACTGCTTACCGTCTGTCAGTGGAAGACCTCATCAAAAAGAGACCTTTTTGTTCTTGAAAATTATATAAAAAGCTTTAGAGGAAATCGTCAGTACACAAATAAATATTTAAATGCTGCAGTTTTATATAAGACTCAGGGAATGACTACCATTTTCCATTACTACTGCAATAAGACAGTGTCGAAAATGATCTTCAAAGTTCAACTCATGTTATTAATTAACGTCCTTTCATCAAATGTATATCCGCTTAACTTAATTAAGAACTAGGTTTACATAGTTAACACCTAGTTTAAAACAGTTTGTTTACATAGAGAAGCATCTGGCAGCCATTTAGTTACATATATTAGCAATTACGGCTATATAAAATGTGTGTTTGAAATAAATCCATGAGTTTGGTATATACTTAGTTAAAAAAGGGGAAAAAATAATCCTCTGTGTTGTAGGGCAATTTTCAAATTGCAACTTCCCAAAATAAGGAAAACTTCAAACATTTTTTTCCTAAAAGCAACACTCCGAATTATGATTATTTAACAAGTGTTTAGGTATGTCAAAATATTTTTAAATTTTGTAACGGTCCACTTCCAAATACGTGAAATTTGTAACATTTTCCGAGATTTAGCCTTCAATTCTGAATTCTTACGATGACGAGCTCCAAGTACCCCCTCCCGGAGGCCGAATGAGGGGGTATTTTACCTCCGGACAAGAATTTTACTTGTGAGCTCTTCATCATACATAGTTCGTGTTTTAGGTCACGCATACCTGGGAAATATTGTGGTAGGTTCCCATATCTTTCCACAACGCAGTTTTTAAAGATTTAAGCAAAAAGTCGTATCTGTCACGGCCAACCCCCAACAACCTTGTAAATTATTGAGGATCGCCGAAGACCAAGCGACTCTCCTCCAATGTCTTTTAGCCAGCAAGGCCGCTGCTCCTTGTTGCGCCTTTTAATCGCCTTTAACGATAAGCAGGCTTACTATAGTAGTATTCTTTGTCCCCTACTGTAGGGGAAATTATTCAACCCTTATGATATTATAGTTCCTTAGGAAATTATACAATTTTGTTACAATTCTGTTGCAACTTAATATAACCTTTTGCAATTATATGCAACTTTGAATTCATACAATTTTTGGTACAGCTTCCCTACACAATTTTTAGTACAACTTATATAACCGCACAAGTCTCAGGAGTATAAATTTTAATTTTATTTGGATGTCTTAATGTCAAAAATTATGTTGTGGTATCGCCTTTGTGTTACGTACAAGTAATTGTATGGAGGGCGCCTTGAGTCAAATGTATTAATCACATGGTACTGAGAAGCTTTTAAAGGAATGCCAGCAATAATATGTAATGCACGTGTGCGATAATGGTTGCAGGTTTCAAGTTCCAGATTGATTATTCATTCGGTTCTGGTTTTCCTCTATGGAATAAGCATTACCCTATCCCACTGCTGGAGATATTTTAATAATTTTTTAGTTCAAAAACATTCTTTCGGCGATATAAA
Source organism: Platerodrilus igneus (assembly GCA_036346225.1). NCBI lineage: Eukaryota > Metazoa > Arthropoda > Insecta > Coleoptera > Lycidae > Platerodrilus > Platerodrilus igneus. The sequence goes on from JARFIW010001271.1 coordinate 3,847,909, forward strand.
AGTGCGAGCAAATTGTGAAGCCAGTAATTTTGTAAACTGTCGTAGTTGTTCAAAATTATTTCATTTAAACGTGACACTTTTAATGTAACAATTTTCATTATGAGAATTAATAAGCAAACGCTTTACTGTATTAAGTAAACACTCTACCATGTTAAAAATTTTGTAAACGAAGTGTGGATGTCGTACACAAAAATTCTTCATAGTATGATATCTACACTTATATATTTCTTAAAGCTGAAAAATGATTTAAAGAATTATTCTTCCGATTACATGAAAAATATTAATATTGATTTACTAGTAACTCTCTTTTTGTTTATTTTGAGAAAGCTACATTATTATTTTTCTCTTCTCATAATTTAATGGATATTTAATATTACCGTCTACATTTTTCTCGTCTATATTTCATTTTACAAATAGAATTTAGGATTTAGGACGTGGTGTTAAAGGAGAATGTTAAAGATTAGTTGGACAGATAGAGTAACAAATGAGGAAGTTTATAGAAGGATAGGGCACCGGTTAAGACATGAGGGACTATTTAGTAAGGTCTTATTGACTAACAAATAAAAATAAAGTAGGAAGACCAAGACAAAGCTATATTAGTTAAATTATTAAAAATTTAGGTTGTGAAGAGTATGTAACCTTTTTAGACTAGCTCAGAATAAAAAAGAATTTAGAGCTGCGTCAAACCGACCTTACGTAAGTTCGAAAACAAAAAAAAATTAATAAAAATCAGTTAACTAAATGTCACCATGACATAATTCACAATTAGCTAGCGGTCTGGCATGTTGGTACCGATTCGTTGCTTAAGCCTTACCATAACATATAACTTAATAAACGTCTCCATGACATAACTCACAATTAGTTGGGGGTCTAGCATATTGGTAGCGATTCGTTGCTTAAGCCTTACCATGACATATAATTTAATAAACGTCTCCATGACATAACTCACAATTAGGTAGCGGTCTGGCATGTTGGCAGCGATTCCCTGCTTAAGCCTTACCATGACATATAACTTAATAAACATCTCCATGACATAACTCACAATTAGGTAGCGGTTTGGTATGTTGGCAGCGATTCGTTGCTTAAGCCTTACCGTTACATATAATTCAACACTATTTCTTTTTTGGAGGAGATAACCAGGTAATATTTCATTTCCTTATAAATGGGAATCATGTAAACATGTTGAAGTTCTTTAACAACCATCAGGCAGCTAATATATATGTAGAGCCAGGTAAATAGAAAAAGATAGAAGAGTATAAGAAGACCTAGGCCAAGCAATATTAGTCAAATTATTAGAAATTTAGGCTGTGAAGGGTATGTAAAACTTTTTAGAAAAAAAATTAGAACTGCGTCAAACCAACCTTAAGTAAGGTCGAAAACAAAATAATCATGAGCTTTCAATTGTTAACGCTTTAATCTTGTATATGCGTGCAAAACCGCTCAGTGCACGACGGAGCCGAAAAATCATAGGCTCCCACAAAGGACAATAGAAGTAGTGTGTACTTGCCAACCGCCAGATGCGCAAAGAAGATATATCACGTTGTCAATGTATTGGTTAAAGTTCTGCAGAATTAAATAACTGGTATTAGTCACTCGCTGATGCAACCGCCAGCGTTTCGGTGACTCGGCTAAATCCTGTCGTTCCCCAGCAGCCGGCGGCCGTTGTGCCGGTCTCCACGTCACCAAAGCCTGTTCCAATTTCACAACGACAGCTCCATGCAGTACCTGTTGCCGAATCAACTGCCCCGATGGCCATCCCATCACTAGTCCCAAATGTCCCGTTTATAAGCAACCCTTGCACATGACAAGGCTCCGCACTGACTCTGGTTTCTAGACTGCGCCTAATAAGACGTACGCAAGCCCCATCCACCTTCCCTTTCTAAGTTACGCACTAAACCAATCTTCAATATTCTCGCGCCGCCTCCTTAGAACTATTTCAAATCCTCCAAAACCAGCAATTCCAAATTGCACTACTCCAAGAACCATACGTGATACAACAATAAAATCTAAAACATTCCTCCCAATTTCCACTCATACACTCATCCAAATTCCACAGACCCCACAAACTACAGCACTAGAACTCCATTCGAAAACAGGTACCGCATTCCTTATACCGCATGCGTCAAATACTGGAAAGGCAAAAGCATATACCTACACCAACGTCACCGAACACTTATTGAAATTGGAAACTGGCCGATCATCATAGCAGTTGACTCCTTGGTTTAACAATGACACCGACGAGAATGGAGCACTTTTAGAAGATTTTATACACCACTATTATCTCCAAATGCAAAACTCCTTATCCTTCATACCCATTTGGAAATCATCACAGCAGCATTCAAACAGTGAACTCGCCCCTACAACGTCGGAAAGCTCCAACTTAATCTGTTCCTGAACAGTCTCTCATATCCACCAGTTCAGTGATCATAATCCTATCACCTTTGATGTCGTCTCAAATCTTGCGCCCAGAACACCCCACAGAATTCCTGCCTATATACCAGTAAAGCCGACTGTACACCCTTTGGCAAAACTGACCCCACCAACCACGCAGTCACATTCACTCTATAGCAAAAACTATTATCCAACACATCCACCCTGCAGCTTCAGATTCCATCCCACGAAAACATCATTTCTCACAACCCATGCCATGGTATACACCCGAACTTACTACTGCAATACGATCACGCACACAAACCCGACATAAACTTGAGAGAACACAAAGAAATAAAGACAACACGACTACGACAAACAATCTCGTACTCATCTACACCGTAGACAGACGACAATACAAAGAACTTATTAAAACAACAAAAACTTATCTAGGACTATACAAACCCATGGACGACCTACCGCAAACTAGTAAAACCCTCACAACTCGTATTCTATTCAACCCAACACACTGCTAAGCTTTGAATGTACCTTGACAATCCTATTAGACACCGCCATTCCTTCCACTTTGTGAATCGTTCCTACACTCCCACAACAGCTCCTGATCAACTACTCCTTAACACTGACAGACTGCCTCTAGACTCTAATCTTGGCATTAACTCTTGGTCACCCTCGTGGCAAAACTTGTAAAGCGATGCGTCACGCTAACATTAATTTAGAGTAAAAGAAATAATATTTAATCTTGAATTGACTAACTTATTATTGAAGCACCGTGTATAATTTCAATTTTTATATAAAATAGTGTTTAAAAACAAGACTTTCAAATACATCCGTATTTTTATTCCAATTCAACTGAAAACCACAAAGATAATCGTTTTATTTCTGTTAAATACATAAGGGAACTTGAATAATGAATTGTAAATTATTTTAAACCACAAGAATGTAAACAAATCAATTATAACCATCAAATTTTATAGTGGCGCATGGTATGTTTTAAGAAATTTTCAGAAAATAAAACGAAATTCGTTGGTATACATCCCACATATTGTGAGCTTCTGGAAGTTAGTTTAATAAATTTCATGCGAAATGACATAGTTGTTAATACACAGTTTCAATATAGGAAAACCACAAACAGTGTTACAATTATCATAAAGTTTAGCAACACCTGGCCAGATTTGAGGTTAGGAATATAGTTTTAAAAAGGATATTTGTATGTACATGGAAATTTTTTTTTATGTTAATAGAGGTTAAGTTTGGGTTGATTTTTATTTTAACTGATTTAGGAAACAGGCGTAAAGTCAATGAATTGTAAAGGATATTCAACTACCCCAGTGATAGGCGAATTTGGAAGAACCCTTTTTATTTTGAGAAATTTAATTAAGACCAAGTTTAGGATACCAAAGCAAAGGAGTTTTATACGAAATAACAGTGTTCAACATAGAAATGATATCTAAAGCATTGTGGTGACAGACTGTTGAGCGCCCCTCGATTTTTAACAATAGGAAAAACTTTCAGGGTGTATTAGCGTAATGCAGAATTTGAAATTTCAACCTTGTTATTTATGATTTTTGTATTTATTCATTTTTCTTTATTTTTTCGTCATTTATCTATAGGAATCCACTCCTGCAGCACTGAAGTTAGTCGACGCACCCTTTTATTCTTACGAGGTCCCCGTCTCTTCAGGACAAATCAAAATTTAAATTGTTTTAACGCCTACTTTACCCGTAACAAACTATTCTCCCCACAAAGTTCCCAGTCCCGATGCCATCACAAACATAATCCTTCAGAAGTCCTGATTCCTAATCCGAGACTATACGCACCTCTTATTTCAAAAATGTCTTTACTCAGGAATCTTTCCCGATTCATTACAAACAGCCTCCATCACCCTCATCCAGAAACTAAATAAACCACCTCAAGATCCAAAATCCTACCAACCCTTGGAAAATTCGCATTGGACAAGTAATCCTTCGTAATTTAAACTCCCACATTGAACAGTATTTCTCCCAACCAACATGGGTTTCGCGCAGGACACACGGAGAATGCACCGCGCCGTTCACTCTTATATTCACGATCCAATCCATACACACAAATACGTAACCGCTTTATTCTTAGATTTCCGCTCAGCCTTTAATCTTCTTTGATGGCTCAATCTCTTCAATCAACAAATTTTGCATCAAACCTATTTCTGATCAAAATCCTACATCTCCTCTCGAACTTCCACTTTAACTTCTAACTTTCATTCTACCACCAAATCCTTAACGCAAGGCTGCCCTTGTCCCCAAGGCTCCCACCCTTTGGCATCTCGCAATCAACTCAATGTTATAAAATTTACATTTTTCTAATCGTTTAAACACAAATTAATTAATAATTAATTATTAATTATCAAACTCAAATTCTAATAAAAAAAGAAACTTTTATTGAAAGAATATTCGATATGATCCTGTTTTTAATTGAGTAAAGGTTCGCTTTTCGTGATTATAGTAGCAGATTATTGAAGAAATATCAATAATTTTTTAAAGTATAAATTCTAAATTTCACTGTTCTAATGCTGCTAGTTACTCTCCTGCATAAACATTCCCTATATATTCCTGCCATCTAACCACTTTCTCTACATTTTCTATAATGACGTTTCCTCTCGCGTCCCTTATACTTTTGCTATACGGTTTTATATCCCTAAAATTCATTCTAATTAGTTTGTATGCTTCGTCTGTCTTTCCTCTTCCCATCTTAGTTTGTACCTCTTAGCACTTTTCATCAATCCATTGTTCTTTAGCTTTCCTGCATTTGCAAATAATTTCCCATTTTATGGTTTTGTATCTCTGTTTTCCCGTTTCGTCTGATCTATTTTAGTATTTTCGTCTTTCTTCTAATAAATTCAGGATATCTTTTATTATCCATGGTTTCTTATTTTCTTTTGTGTATACTCCAAAATCCGGCCGCTATGTCTAAGCTGGATTTAATGTTATTCCATTCTGTTTCTACTTCCTTAGTATCAGAAATTTTCCCGTTATCTTTCAGCAATTCATTTGACATTTTTTCAAATGTTTCGTAGATATCTTTATCTTTTAGTTTCTCAAACTCAAAGTGCCTATTTCCATTCGTTTCTTCTTAAATTTAAGAGCGGCCTTCACAACTACGATGTTGTGGTCAGTGTCTATATCTGCTTCTGGATAGCTTCTACAGTCTTTTACTTGATTCCTAAACCGTTGTCTAACAAGAATGTAATCTATTTGATATCTTTCTATATCTCCTGGCATCTTCCACGTGTATCGTCTTCTAGCATGATTTTGAAATAATGTGCTTGTGATGGTTAATTTGTTTTTGTCGCAAAATTCTACTAACCTATTTCCCCTGTCTTTCTCATGCCTAAACCAAATAAACCTACTACCGCTCCTTCCCTACCCTCACCTACCACTGCACTAAAATCCCACGTAAATATTAAATTTTCATGTCATTTTACGTATCTTAGTATGTCTTCGATATCTTTGTAGATCGCTTCTACCTCTTCTTCACTATGGCTGGAGGTGGGCATGTATACTTGTATTATTACTGTATTTACCGGTTTAGATTCTAATCTAACCATGAGTACTCGTTCGTTCTTTTGTAAGTAATTTTTTACACAGTGTCCTATCTTTTTTCGCATAACTATCCCCACACCCGAATTTCCTTCCACTGCTCCTGTATGAATTACCCCAAAGTCTCCACTCCAAAAATCCCCCGCTTCTAGCCACCGAACTTCGCTGATCCCTACTATGTCTAGTGATAACCTATTCATTTCAATTTTTAAGTTCTCTAGCTTACCTACTTGCTTCATACTTCTGACATTCCACGCTCCGACCCGCAGAATGTTCCCAATTCTTTTTTTAAATTTTCTGATCACTTCCTCCGGAGTAGTTCTCTCCCGCAGATCCGAATGGAGGACTATCTTACCTCCGGAATCTTTTACCTCAGAGGATGCCATCATTTTAAATACAATTTAAGTGCTGCGGGGGTAATGTGGTAGTTTCCCATTGCCTCCCACATCGCGGTAGTGTGTCTTAGAATGCCATACCGACCCCTATGGTCTCTGCCAATGTAAGTACCGAAAGAGCCGCTGCCCTCTTTCGGGGACCTGTCTTAGTCTAGTTCCTCACTAAAAACCCTACTAATTTGGTTGAACCTGTAGTTTGGCTCTTTAGATCACTGGAACGCGGAAGCCACTCCACTTGTTCTAGTAATCTAGAACTTCTTCAAAGTGCAGATCCATTCGAAATGGAACAGAAATGTAATTCTTAGCAAAATACTAACAATAATAATTAAAAATAGAGTAGAAGCTTTGACTGAGAATTATTTAGGCGAAGACCAATATGGTTTTCGTAAAGACAGAGGGACTAGAGAACCGATACTAATGATTAGGGTAATTATCGAAAAAGGTTACAAAAAATAAAAGACTCATTTCGCGTTTGTAGATTTAGAAAAGCATTTGATAGGGTTAATTGGATTGTTATGTTCAGGGTTTTGCAAAAATAGGAATCTCTCATAAAGATAGAAAATTATTTACAGTCTATATAAAACCAAAGCGTAGTAATTAGATTTGATGAAATAGAAAAGGAAGCTAAGATTAGAAATGGTGTTAGACAGGGTTGTATACTGTCTCCTTGATTTTTAATGTTTATATTGAGGAAGCTTTAAACTTAGCCAGAGAGAGAAAAGAGATAGGTATTAGTGTACAGGGACAGAAAATAGACATGTTACGTTTTGCAGATGATATAGCCATTATAGCAGAGTCTAGAAAAGAGTTAGGAGAGTTTTTAAATATTTTAGATGAGATACTACGGAGTAACTATAGTATGAGAATTAACTCGGTAAAGATAAAGATAATGACAAGTGAGTTACAGCCTAGTTCTAAACCAAAATTAAAAATAGGTAATATCGAGTTAGAGGAGGTAGATGAATTTTGCTATTTAGGTAGTATAATTACAAAGGATGGACGTAGCAGAAGGGATATAGTAGCTAGAATAGCTCAAGCTAGAAAATGTTTTTAAAAAGAAAACTTACTAATAGCTAATAGTATTAGTTTAGATAATAGAAAAGTTTCTTAAAGTCGTACGTATGGAGCGTTCTACTATACGGTAGTGAGACTTGGACAATTAAAGAAGTAGATAAGAAAAGATAGAAGCTTATGAAACTTGGTGTTATAGGAGAATGTTAAAGATTAGTTGGACAGATAGAGTAACAAACGAGGAAGTTTATAGAAGGATAGGTGAGGATCCCTGTATGTGGAAACAATTGAAGGTCAGGAGAGATAGAATGATAGGGCACCAGTTAAGACATGAGGGACTATTTAGTAAAGTCTTAGATTATAGACTACCAAATAAAAATAGAGTAGGAAGGCCTAGACAAAGCTATATTAGTCAAATTATTAGAGATTTAGGTTGTGAAGGGTATGTAGACCTTTTTAGACTAGCTCAGAATAGAAAAGAATTTAGAGCTGCGTCAAACCGCCTTTAAGTAAGTTCGAAAACAAAACAAAAAAAAATAAAAATCAGTTAACTAAATGTCACCAGGACATAACTCACAATTAGTTAGCGGTCTGGCATGTTGGTAGCGTTTCGTTGCTTAAGCCTTACCATAACATAGAATTTAATAAACGTCACCATGACATAACTCACAATTAGGTAGTGGTCTGGCATGTGGGTAATGTTTCGTTGCTTAAGCCTTACCATAACATATAATTTAATAAACGTCACCAGGACACAACTCACAATTAGGTAGCGGTCTGGCATGTTGGTAGCGTTTCGTTGCTTAAGCCTTACCATAACATATAATTTAATAAACGTCACCATGACATAACTCACAATTAGGTAGCGGTCTGGCATGTTGGTAGCGATTCGTTGCTTAAGCCTTACCATAACATATAATTTAATAAACGTCACCATGACATAACTCACAATTAGGTAGCGGTCTGGCATGTGGGTAACGTTTCGTTGCTTAAGCCTTACCATAACATATAATTTAATAAACGTCACCAGGACACAACTCACAATTAGGTAGCGGTCTGGCATGTTGGTAGCGTTTCGTTGCTTAAGCCTTACCATAACATATAATTTAATAAACGTCACCATGACATAACTCACAATTAGGTAGCGGTCTGGCATGTTGGCAGCGATTCGTTGCTTAAGTCTTACCATAACATATTATTTAACACTTTTCATTTTTGAAGCGGATAACCAGGTTATATTTCATTTCCTTATAAATGGTAATCATGTAAACATGTTAGAGTTCTTTAACAACCATCAGGTTGCTAATATCTATGTAGAGTCAGCTGGATAGGAAAAAGATAGAAGGATTTAGGAAGATCTAGACCAAACTATATTAGTCAAATTATTAGAAATTTAGGTTGTGAAGGGTATGTAGAGCTTTTTTAGATTAGCACAGATTAGAAAAGAAGTTAGAGCTGCGTCAAACCGACCTTAAGTAAGGTCGAAAACAAAATGATGATGAGCAAAATTTGTTAAAAAAAGCAGTGATTTTTAAGTTTATAGACACTTTGATTGAACCCTTAATTTTTATTGCAAAATCCCTTTCGTAATTGGATTCAGAGAAGTGAGTGTAACAATGGATTTCTAAAAAAAAATATCTTGGTGTAAAGAAATTTATTTAGTACTACCGTAGAATAATAATACATCAAGAAGTGACACTCGCAGTTTTTAGGAAGATCATATTTCTTTGCGGATGACTAAAATTCGCTATATTTTGTTGGTATATCCATAGAATAATAATACACTCATGCTAGCGTAGGGTATTATTATTCTACGGTATATTCTTCACCATCTCATTAGTTTATTGTACTGTTCTTGTTCTACGTTGTAATTTCACTTCAATGTGTTCCTTTATTACGTTAGAGCCTAAATTAGACAATTTTGCATAAAATAATCAATTTACATATTTAAAGCAATTTCTATCCCAACGTTTTTAAATTTCCCGCTGCATCTGTGTACCTACAGAATAATGACCGAAGGTCATATGTTTTTGGTATATAAAAAGCAATGTAATTTATGAAGAGTGTCACTTCTTTGCGAAGCGTATTATTATTCTATGGCACTACTAAAATATTTTAATTGTATAATGTCTCCTATACTTTTGAAGAAATGACATTTTTATGAGACAAGTCCTTATCATCTAGAAGCATTCGAGGGCCATCTATTATTGAGAAATTGTTTCTTAAACTCTTAATAAAAACCTGCCCAACAATAAGATTTTTGTGTATTTATTCTGGTCAGTGATTTATTGATCAATTTGGAACAATTATGCGGTCACGATTTTTGATATTACTACAGTATGGTTGCTTCATTAAACAAGACCAAATTTTGTCATACAACTCGAAACTAAAAGGTTGCAAATGATATAAGATTACGCATCAATGGAATTCAATAGTTTTCTGTTACCAGAAATAACATGGCCAAGGTAATCATTCGCGTTACGACAGGCGCATAATTACATGTGATTAATCAACAATCTGTCTTGACTAAATTAATGGAAAATACATATATTCTTATAAGTCTAGTAACGTATGTATAAATGCAAACGAAGAAGCTCCAAATACAAAAGTTTTAGGTAGCTCTGTTATATTTAGCTAGTAGTTGAATAGTGTAAAAAGTAATAACGTAATTGTGACAAAAAAAGGTTTTCAGATAAAAGTAAGTAAGTCTATATTTCTACCTAATCGTTTGAGCAATTACTAACTTAAATAAATAATTTCTGTTGAATTATAATTAATGCATACCATCTCCGGTGATACTTCTAATTGTAACTATAATGATTGCTTCGAATTATTAGTATAACATATTTTTATTATTACATCGATGAGTTTTAACACGACTATTAATTAAATATTTCTAACGTGACTGAAAAAAGTTTTGAATGATTTTTTAAAGATTGTACAAATACAAATATATATATATATATATATATATATATATATATATATATATTGCTGTGAAACCTCCTAAATTAACTTAACTGGTCCGTTGACTTTCTTCTGTTCATCGCCTCGGCTGCTCCCCTAGATAAACCTTCATCCTCATTCATAAAAAAAACAAACACATTCCTACCACAAACATCAACGTTAACTCTATTTACATCAATATTCACACTACATTAAAATTTCAAAATTAAAATTCAGCATAAATTTCAGTATCAGAAAATTTCAAGATTTAAATTTGTTATCATTTTAATGTGCATCCAAAATTAAAGTCCTTGTAGGATGCCTACTAATTAATATAACAATATATGCAGACCTGAGTCTGAGTACAAAGGAGCATCTACCACCCTTTACGTTAATTAACCAGGTTCGTCTAATTGAGCTCAAAGACATACCCAAATTTTCATCAAGAACATAAATACTAAATACTCCTTTCGACTTAAACAAGAAAATTTCACCTTAAAATTAAAAATTTGTTGTTAGTACAACTTCATTACTGTCCATTTTAAGTAAATAAATTATAAAGTTATTCAACACACACGAAAACATCAAAGTTCAAACAAAATAGTATAATTTACCTGAAGGTTACTGCACTCGTAGCTTCAATGTACCTCGTCCCTTTTGTTAATCACACCATTCCAACTGGGTTATATTTACGGCTTCTGATTCTCAACGCTTTTAAAATTTCTCCACCACCATTCATCTAAAGTTGTTTCAGGGCTTTTCCGGAACTCATCTGTGTATATCTGACCCTTGTTTTGTGGATCCAGACACGTTTATGAACCATTTAATTATTAACACCCCCGAAAAATAGCAAAGAAATTCATACTTCTTTCACAAATATACGCCAAAACTGCCTACTGTATTCATTTGTCGTTGCAAACTAGACTAATTGGTACAGTGATACTCGACTTTATTACCTTGTATCTTCTTTTCTAAGTGCACTAAAGTATATTCATTGTAGCACGTAAAGAACAAACTGTTTTTAAATCACAAAAATATTCGAGCAAACTGTTTAAATTATTTAATCAAAACCGGAAAACTAAAAAGCACTGTTTAACGCATTGAATCAAGTCGAAAATCTAAGAGAGCTTGTTCATATTAACCTCCGTATATATAGCGGTTAGCCTGTCTGTCGGTCTGTTCCCCAAAACGGACAATTCTAAAGAATTTCGCATGCTAGGTTCCCATTCCGCAGCCCGGCATGCGATTTTACGAAATTTGCACTGCACCAGTTACATCTCAGAAATTTCGACACGGCTCGCAACTTCTGGAAATAACTAATTGAATTTTATACAGAAATGTTATTTTTACCTCTCAATTTTGCCTTTTATTTTCACCCAATCGCAACCCCGTGACGTTGCTCTACTCACGCCTTTTACTATATGTGTCTCGGTCTTGCGCATATTATTTGTCTCTATCTACCCTGTTCTTATTGGTGCAAATTGATATTCTTTATTATCGATTATTTCAGTCCATGTGGACTTGTGAAATAACCCACCTTTAGCATTTCTCGTACCTATTAAGCTACGGTTTCTCCAAGATTCTCTGTAACCATTAATTATCTGCAAAATTTACGCAGAATGAGCTTTTTAAAAATACGCAGGTGTTCAAACATACTATTAATTCTCAGAGCTTTATTTCATGGTATTTTATTGGGTTTTTACAAGTTTTTATAGATATTATCTGTTACTAACGGTTCAATTAACTCCAATTAAAATAATACCCTTTAATTTTTAGTGAATCCTAATTAAATATTCAATTATTATCAGTACATTTTGTTTAATACCGGTTACTTAAAATAGGGTTAATTAATATAAATTTTGCACGTAATTTCTCTTTGTTTCTTTACTAGGAATAATTAAATTACACGTAAAGTTTTCTAATACTGCTTCCTTTTATATAAAGCGTCTTATAAATAATTTAAATCTCTTATTTTTAATAAAACGAATGAATTTTTATGCTTCACGGTTTTTTTAATAACGCGTACCTTTTCCCAAAGCTTCTACACGGTGATTAAAATTATTTGATGTGATTATTTAATTTTCTACCCTGGTCTAGATATGAGTATTTCCCCCCTATTTGAATACAAATAATCCCACTTATTTGAATGCAAATATAAAGCATTTAGACAAAAAAATTTACAAAAAAAAATTGCCTATCTCTCTCTACCCTTATCTATCTAACTTACCTACCTTATCTCCAATCCAAAAAAAATATTTACACCTATCCTATATCCCTATCCTATTCCTAACTCTCACCTAATTCTATAAACTGAAATTATCCCTAACTTCATCCTACTTATCCATCTAATCCTATATATATCCTATATACCTATTCTATTCCTAACTTTTAACTATACTCACTTTCCTCTACCTAATCCTTTATACCTATCCTATTCTTATTCTATTCCTAACTCTCCACTAATCTTATATGAAATATCTATACTTAACCTATCTTATTTTCTTCCTACATTTAATCTTTATTCTCATCCTAAACACCTATTTCTAACTATTTCCCATATTTATCCTATACTTAGCTTTATTTTCTATATCTATACTAAAATTCACCTATCTCTATCCTTTGTTCATCAAGTTATTTAAATCTAACTCTCTTCTTGACCCTCCAAGTCTTTCTTCTCACCATCCTAATACTCTTCATCCCTATTTCTCCCCCTTCTATATCTATACTTAACATCCCTATTATCTCACATACAATAAACTTATCATCCCTATTATCCTGACTCTTAAATATTACTTCTTCTTCAGTCCCTACACTTGTCTGTTTCTTATTTATTCTTATTTTCTTTTCTGCCGACAAACCAAACGATACTACTTTAAAATTATCGATTTTTCCCTCTATGGAAAATCCTATGTACCTTCTAGAATTCTTATGTAATGGAATCCGCCAGAATGAATTCCTTAAATCTACTTTATTAAAAATAAACTTGCCACTTAATCTCGTCAAAAATGTGTCCATGGATGGTGGACAATGGAATTGCGGTTTGGTCCGTTGATTAATTTTTCGTGCATCTTTAATTAATTCTGCCTTCACCTGCTCCCGATATGCTGCTGTTGCTTCTACCCCCACTAATTCTGCATGTTTTTGTACTAAAGCTTGAACCTCTACTATCCTATCCTCTGGACATCTTATTGTGTTGATCTGTTTAACTTCATCATCCTCTACCTCTACTACATTAATACTCAACCCCGTGTCATCCTCTGTGACTTCAAAACTGCCCGTCCATGGCACTACCCTATCTTTAATCCTTACTACCTTCCTTTCCATATCTATCAAAACCCCTAACTTCATCATACAGTCAACACCTAAAATGCTCTGAAACTTCAGTCCAGGTACAATTACAAACTCCTGTTCACAGCTTAAACCTCCTATATCTATCCTAAGCACCACAACACTATTCACTACAGCAAACTTCTTTTTATTTGGAGCTACTAAATGGCTACGCTTTATAGGCATGATTCTATCACAAACCTTATCCCTAATTTTGCTGACGAATTCCTCCGATATTAAACTCGCCTCTGCCCCTGTATCAAGTAATACTTCTACATTATTCTCAAAAATCTCTATATTAATAATTGGCAAACATAATTTTTCCTCAGTTTCTGGCTCTACTTCTTCCTCAATTTTGAAAAATTCACGGGGATGTTCATATACATTTACACTGAAATCTAGTGGTCTGTCGCGTTCTAAAAATCCTGTCCAGGTCTGTTTTCCCTACTTGGTCCTGGTCTAGCCGTCACCTCAGCGTATGTCCTAGGCGTTTCCACTCGTTCCGTGTCTGTATTAGCAGTCCCCTCATGTCCGGTGAACTATTCCTTCTGGTAGGTTCCGGTCTTGGTGCAGGTCCCTTCCTAAACTATTACTTCTAACGTATGGTCGTCTCTGTTCCCAATTCTGTCGCTGGTATCCGTAACTATTCCCCTTCTAGCATAGTTGTCCCGTCTATTGTCAAACCTAACTGTGTTGATCTGTCTTTCCCTATTATCCCGAGGTCGTCCACTACTTACGTCGTCGTACCTCTGCAGGTATTCTAAAACATTTCTCTGTCCACTATGTTCTGTAGTGCTACGTGTTGTCTTACTTCTACCTCGAAGTGTCGTGATAAATACTTGATAATTTGTCGGTCCGTCAGTGGTGGGTTCAGTTGCTTTGCTATGCTATACTTGCGTATAGCATATTGCTCTACTTCCTGAAAATTCTCCTTAAATTTCCTGTGATTAAGTCGTCTCGTACTTGATCTTGTCTGTGGTCACTCCAGTAGTGCTTTAAAATCTGTCTTCAAACTCCGTGTAGGTGTCTATGTCCTGTCCTACTAAATTGTACCATGCTTCCGCGTTGTCTTTCAATAAAGCCTTTATCGTATTCAGTTTAGTCTGTTCGTCAAATAAATTTCCCACTAGATTTCTTACACTATTAATAAAAATTTGTGGATTTACCCTGTTATCGCCATAAAACTTCATGTGTTGGTCCAATGATCCTCCACCTGTATAAAATCTGGGACCATCCCCCGTTAAATTTGACATGTTGTATTTGATACTACTAACTTCGCGTTCTACCCTGCCTAACTGATCCCTACATGAGTCCGTCACTTCAGTCATTTTTATATTAATCTCTTCTTCACAAAAAATGCGTACTTCGGACCTTAAATGTCCCATTTCCTGTCGAAGACCTGTAATATCACGCTCATTTTTATCAACCCTATTTTCAACTTCCCCCATTTTCACGGTAAGACTATTTTTAAATTCTAAAACTTCTTGATTCGTCTTATCTATTTTTTGACTAATCTCCTCTAACTTCCTGTTCGATTCTTCACTCATTTGTTCAAATTTTCGATTTGAGTCCTCTCTCGCTCTATTCGATTCATCCCTAGCTCTATTAGCTTCATCGCTTAGCTGTTCTAATTTTCTATTGGATTCTTCGTTCATCCTCTCTAGCATTCTCATTATCATCTCGTTTCCTTGATCCCCTGATTCCGTCCTCGACTGATCTCTACTGCCTCCAGCTTCTTCCATTTTAGAATTTTTCTCACACAATGCACTATCGTCACTTCCAATTTCCACTCCTTGACTCCTTAACCACTCTTTTCTCTGCATACGTTCTAATCACCCTCACACACTCTAAAATACTCCTAAATTTATACACACACAGAAACTCTCTCTCTCAGATCGCCAGTTTCCTGGAATAAAATCACAAAAATTTTATTTGAAACTCGAGCCTCACTTTTGGGTCGCCATGTTTGCTGTGAAACCTCCTAAATTAACTTAACTGGTCCGTTGACTTTCTTCTGTTCATCGCCTCGGCTGCTCCCCTAGATAAACCTTCATCCTCATTCATAAAAAAAACAAACACATTCCTACCACAAACATCAACGTTAACTCTATTTACATCAATATTCACACTACATTAAAATTTCCAAATTAAAAATTCAGCATAAATTTCAGTATCAGAAAATTTCAAGATTTAAGTTTGTTATCATTTTAATGTGCATCCAAAATTAAAGTCCTTGTAGGATGCCTACTAATTAATATAACAATATATGCAGACCTGAGTCTGAGTACAAAGGGAGCATCTACCACCCCTTTACGTTAATTAACCAGGTTCGTCTAATTGAGCTCAAAGACATACCCAAATTTTCATCATAATTCAGAACATAAATACTAAATACTCCTTTCGACTTAAACAAGAAAATTTCACCTTAAAATTAAAAATTTGTTGTTAGTACAACTTCATTACTGTCCATTTTAAGTAAATAAATTATAAAGTTATTCAACACACACGAAAACATCAAAGTTCAAACAAAATATTATAATTTACCTGAAGGTTACTGCACTCGTAGCTTCAATGTACCTCGTCCCTTTTGTTAATCACACCATTCCAACTGGGTTATATTTACGGCTTCTGATTCTCAACGCTTTTAAAATTTCTCCACCACCATTCATCTAAAGTTGTTTCAGGGCTTTTCCGGAACTCATCTGTGTATATCTGACCCTTGTTTTGTGGATCCAGACACGTTTATGAACCATTTAATTATTAACACCCCGAAAATAGCAAAGAAATTCATACTTCTTTCACAAATATACGCCAAAACTGCCTACTTTTGTGTATTCATTTGTCGTTGCAAATTAGACTAATTGGTACAGTGATACTCGACTTTATTACCTTGTATCTTCTCTTCTAAGTGCACTAAAGTATATTCATTGTAGCACGTAAAGAACAAACTGTTTTAAATCACAAAATATTCGAGCAAACTGTTTAAATTATTTAATCAAAACCGGAAAACTAAAAGCACTGTTTAACGCATTGAATCAAGTCGAAAATCTAAGAGAGCTTGTTCATATTAACCTCCGTATATATAGCGGTTAGCCTGTCTGTCGGTCTGTTCCCCAAAACGGACAATTCTAAAGAATTTCGCATGCTAGGTTCCCATTCCGCAGCCCGGCATGCGATTTTACGAAATTTGCACTCGCACCAGTTACATCTCAGAAATTTCGACACGGCTCGCAACTTCTGGAAATAACTAATTGAATTTTATACAGAAATGTTATTTTACCTCTCAATTTTGCCTTTTATTTTCACCCAATCGCAACCCCGTGACGTTGCTCTACTCACGCCTTTTACTATATGTGTCTCGGTCTTGCGCATATTATCTGTCTCTATCTACCCTGTTCTTATTGGTGCAAATTGATATTCTTTATTATCGATTATTTCAGTCCATGTGGACTTGTGAAATAACCCACCTTTAGCATTTCTCGTACCTATTAAGCTACGGTTTCTCCAAGATTCTCTGTAACCATTAATTATCTGCAAAATTTACGCAGAATGAGCTTTTTAAAAATACGCAGGTGTTCAAACATACTATTAATTCTCAGAGCTTTATTTCATGGTATTTTATTGGGTTTTACAAGTTTTTATAGATATTATCTGTTACTAACGGTTCAATTAACTCCAATTAAAATAATACCCTTTAATTTTAGTGAATCCTAATTAAATATTCAATTATTATCAGTACATTTTGTTTAATACCGGTTACTTAAAATAGGGTTAATTAATATAAATTTTGCACGTAATTTCTCTTTGTTTCTTTACTAGGAATAATTAAATTACACGTAAAGTTTTCTAATACTGCTTCCTTTTATATAAAGCGTCTTATAAATAATTTAAATCTCTTATTTTTAATAAAACGAAGGAATTTTTATGCTTCACGGTTTTTTTAATAACGCGTACCTTTTCCCAAAGCTTCTACACGGTGATTAAAATTATTTGATGTGATTATTTAATTTTCTACCCTGGTCTAAATATGAGTAATATATATAGATATAAACCGTTTATAATTAAATTACAAATGACTTACGTAATTTTACATTTGTTTTAGGACACTATTTATGTATTGAAAACTGGCAACACTGGTATTGCCAAGTGAAATCTGAAATAGCCATCGTAAAGTTTGACCTTTTTAAAGTTATAGGTACTCAGAACGTTTTGACGTGCGAGCGCTATTTGTGTTTTTTGCGGTGTTTAAAATTTCATCTCAGCCAAAATGTAGAATTAACTCGTGAAAATTTTCGAGCTATGATTTATTACGACTTTCGACATGTTCTAACTCAAGAGAAATGCATCAATCAACTGAACTCAACTTTTAGCGATGAAGCGCCACCCACAGTCACTGAATATCGCTGGTGCACTGAATTCAAACGTGGACGTAGTTCGCTCACGGACGAAGTTAAAGAAGATCGTCCGAAATGGGTCGTTGTGCCGGAAAATATCGATGCTGTGCGAAAAATAATCTAAGAAGATCGTCATGTGACATATCAAGAAATCGAGAGATGTTTAGGCAATAGTATGACCAGCATACATAAGTTTTGCACGAACATTTGTGTGTTCGGAAGCTGTGTGCGCGTTGGATTCCACATTTGTTGACAGATGCTCAGAAAAATGCTCGTGTCGATTGGTTCCGTAAAACGATTTCAAAATACAACTGTGGTGCATCCAAAGCGGTATACATCGTCACAGGTGACGAATCGTGGATTTATGCGTATGAGCCAGAAAGAAAAGGCCAGTCGGCAGTTTGGGTGTTTCAATGTGAAGCAAAGCCAACAAAAGTTGTTCGTTCTCGAAACGGTAAGAAGCAAATGGTGGCGTTTTTCTTCACGAAAGCCGGTCCTATGGCAATTGTAGCTCTCGAAAATCAAAAGACCGTTAAATCAACGTGGTATACGACCATCTGTTTGCCTGAAGTTTTCGGTAAATTGAAAGAAACCAACCCAAGACGACGAATCATTTTGCATCATGACAATGCAACCTCACACACATCACATGCCACAAACGAGTATTAGGACATACAAAAGTTCGAATTGATGGGTTATACGACTTATAGCACCAACTTGGTACCCAATGACTCTTCTTGTTTCCAGTAATTAAAGATAAACTGCGTGGACAACGATTTCCAACGCCCGAAGAAGCGGTTGAGGACTTTAAAACGCATGTTTTAGAGCTATCATCTTCTGACTGGACAAAGTGCTTCGAAGGGAGGTACAACCGCATGCAAAACTGTATAAATCTTAAAGGCGATTATTTTGAAAAGCAATAAAAGTATTTTTATCAAATTCATTTGTTTAATTTTTCTATTCTTAATACATAAATAGCGTCCCTCGTAGTAGCACTTTAAACTATTTGAATGCTTCAAATTTGAATCAAGAATGCCAAGTATTCTACGAATTATACAAGGTTGAAAATCCAATAGTTGCGATTCCCATTGTACTCTACGAAACGAAGAAAATAAAGCTAAAATCAAGAGATTTAAATCTAACGATAATTGCAAAGTATTTTTAATAGGTGACATGTAACAACAATCAGATGGTAGCACTGTTTAGAAAATGATGGCAATAAAACCTAACAGATGGCTGCACGGTACAAAAATTGTATATGTGTACTATAGATTGCATACTGTATTGCTAGGATTTGCTAAATATGCATAATGTATCCGTGTAACCGTGGAACCTAGGATTAAATTTTATAACTGTCTGCCCTGTCGAGATTATAAGTTGGTAACTACAATTAGTGACATATCGTTTGTTAGATATCCAGTAGAAGCTAAATGTTGGCAAGTATACCATGTACATATAGAGAATGTATACAAATATAGACAACACCTCAACATATGTGGTGTACATTTTGATATTAATAATTAGTAATGTATTTTTACTTTATGTAACAAGTGTGTTATTAATGTGTTAAATTAAACTCAAATTCTTAAGTAGGTCTAGCGAAGGAGATAAAAACTTATTGTTTGCAGAATCCTGTTATTCGTAAATTGCGAAATATACAATACCAATGTTACTAGATATGCTAAAATTTGGCAAACAAGTCTGGATTTCCAATTATGTATAAAAATTTGATATTAACAACAGGTTAAGCGTATGAAATATACTACACCCATACAATGCTTTTCGATGGGCAAACATTTTCTAAAAAACACATAAAGTACAGTTGACGCAGCTATTTAAGAAATATATTGAGTCGATGATACTCAATGTGTTAAAATCTAGTAAGCAGGTCGAGCAAAAAAAGTTAACGGCTCATGGTTTACAGAATACTGTTATCCGTAAATTGTGAAATATACAAAACTCATTTCTATAAAAATTAGATGTTCACAAGTATACCATATAAAGTTAGAAAATGTTGTCACCAACAGGTAACACATGGTGCATATAATTTGTTAAAAATAAAGCATAGTGATATATGATATTTGAAAGTTAATAAAAACATGTATACATGTGCTAATATTGTGGATGTGTCTGTGAACACAAATAGTATAATGTCACCCGTGAATTTTGAGTTACTAGATGTGCCAAAAATTTAGCAAACAGTTGTAGAGAAAGTACAGCGGTCACGTGGTTGAGTAACAAGCACAGACAAAGAACGACGTGTAATTAGTAAGAACTTGATAGTTGTGATATGAAATAAATAGTTGTACATATGTGATATAAATCACTGTCGACATAAATTACTTTCTGTTGATGTAAATTTCCGTAAATGATTATATAAATTAATAATTAGTGCTTGAATAGTTAATTATAGTGCTTCGATAGTAATCTAAAGGATAGCATCGTAGTGTTCAGAAGACAATACTTGTACTGCTAGCGATTAGCTGAAAGTAAAGCTTTTAGCAAGTTCAATGTAGCTACGAGTTGTTGAAACGGCTTGTATAATCAGTAGGAAAATAAAGTTTTCGTTTCAATATTTCAGACAGAGTGATTTTATATTAAATAATAGTCAAAACTAGACTAGACTTGTTATAAGTATAGCTGCTTGGCACTTAAACATAGATAAACAGCCACCCACAATAGATGGGCAACGGCCTAATACTAACTTCTTATAAAGTTCATCGCGACCTCTAGCGGGCGTAGTCTAAACAACTATTGTGGCAGTAATATTTAAATTATGTAGCTTCTACCATTGTATCCTTTTTCTTGAAATAAAAAACCACGTGCACAGAAAATATCATTTATCAGACGTTTTCTGAAATGAGAACGTTGGATAAATACTATTTTCTCAAGAAAAAGAAACCATGAACATGAACAAAGGTGAGACTTCAATATTTTGGATAAAATTATATACATATAGATTATACATAATAAAAGCTACAAACACGTTCTGTTAAACTGAAATTTTAATGTGTAAGGGTGTCTGCAATTTTATAACAACATTTCAAGTCTTTATTACTTAATTATAATGTTAAACAAATTAAACTATAGTACAATATCTCACAATACACAGAAGTTGTATGGTAATTTTACAATTATATTTAATTATTTCACAACACTTACGTCATCAGTAGGTAACCGGTGCATTTTCGTTTCAAAGTTTTTCTTACAACACAAAGGTACACAGCACAACTAAACAAACCATTGTTCCTATAGATTAATCTAACCTGCACTGAAGTTATCCTTTTTAAATACAAAAATTATCAATAAATGCAAAACACAATAAATTAATCTGCAAATAAAAACACTCAATATTCCGAATGAATGTTCAACAAATAACAATAATTAAACAATATCTACAAATGTCACCGTAGACAAAAGGTTTTATATATGAAATGTCAGTTAACGTCCGACAGTTTCCTGCATTACAAATTACACATACCATCTCGCGGGCGTAGTATAAACTAAATCAGTGCTAAAATCGCGGCCATAAATGTTACCCATCTAGTGTGTGGTTTTATCTATGGCACTTAAACCAAATTAAAACTACCTGCTTGGTCAGAGGTTTTGGTATGAGCATATATTATATATTATAAAATTTATCTCTTTAACTTATTTAAATTTTGATTAAATTTAAGAATTTTATGTTAAACATCTTTAATTTCGTCATCAGTTAAGTTCAGCATATTTGACGTGTGTCAGTTGACAAATTTGCTTTAACATATTCATATATTGTTTGTTCGATGAAACGGTTTGAATTTTAACATAAGATTGTGAAAATTCTACTCATCGGACTTTGAAGAAATCAAACATGATATAAATATGTACACACCATATGGTCGTTTCAAATTAACAACGTAAATTCTCCAAAGTCATATTAATCACGGTCATAAAAGAAAACTCCATGATTTTCATGGAATAAAATGAAGATTATCCGTAAATCGCTCAGTATACTGAAATTTCATTACTACATTTGCTCACAATTTCATTACTCATCAATCCTACACGCCATTTTCATATCAGACAACTTGGCTACAGCTTGCTTGCCTTTTACAATATCCAGCACTTTAATAGAACTTCAGTTCTATTCGATTATGGGATGCACTAATTAATAAAATCACCATGTGAACCTGAACTGCCGCGAGTGCAGTGTTAACCCACCCATGGCTAAATTCACTGTTCCAAATGTTCGCTTCGCTATCAAAATTACAACGAATAAAACAGCTCACGTTTTAAATGTAGAGCGCATGATATATAAGCCTGCGGTTGCGTCAACTCAAAATTATATGTATGCACCAGTTTTTCGCCTGGATCTAAACAACACACATAAGAAGTGCATATATTGTGAAATGCCTAATATCACATGCCTACCTAAATGTTTCTTAAATATAAATAAATCGTACACTTTTATAGGTACAAACAAACGAAAAACATGGTTTACTAATGAAGTACAGTAAAGAAGCCTTCTTCAACACTACAGTAAGTTATGTAGATACAGAGAAATGAATCGAGAACAGCTAAATTACATTGACGACCTATCTCATGTATTTATTAAAGCGCGTCTTTAACCTGATTTTATCAACCGCAACAGTACTATTATGTTATCTTAAGCCAAAGAATGGCGTGTATAAGCGCAGTGCTTGGATATTTTAGATCCTCATTTGAAATAGTGTTTCTGCAAAACACTGTAAGTCATTCTTTTGTGGTTATTAAAAACTAGTGTTATTAGTAGAAAAAGGAATTTGTTTGTTTTGTGGTGGGGAGTCTTAAAAGACGTTATACAAACATCGATAGCACAGGGAAGTTATGCCAACTGGCACGAAAAACACGTTTGGTATTCAACAAAATGAAGGACATTTTGAACACATTTTGTAAGCAGAATTACTACTTTAATTTAAGTACATAACTACAGACACTTCATAAACATTTGTTTAAAATTTTTAGCTTTTAAAACAATCGCATTTTTTTGATAAACGTCAGTTAAAGTAGGTGATTCACAAGTTCAATGAGCTAACTGATCTACTGATTAGAAAAAATAAAGTCGGTTCCCGGCGAATACACTATCTGAGGTGTGTCGCCTCTTTACTACACACCTACACGTACTGACATTTTTAAAAACATCTGTTTAAATTTAAAGTCGCTATTTTTAGAGAAATAATTTTCTATGCGTAAATATTAATCTATGCACCTTTCTTAAACATCAGTTAAAATATTTCTATAAAGTTGTGAATCACCCTGTATAGTAAAACTCATTTTTGTTCTTCGCGATGGGATTGTATCGGTTTTGAGGATAAGCTCGTTTGGTTTTGCACAATCAAAACCCGTTTCCTGAAGAGTAATTACACGCCAGGCCCATTTTTTGTTGGCTTGAAAAAACATAAGTCAAAAACCATTATTTTTAGGTGTGCGTGGGAAATTACAAACAGTAATGACTTCGCGAGTTGAAAAATAGTTATCACAAGCTTTTACGTAATTTCTACTCACCCGTAGTTTGTCACTTTTAATTAAGAAACCGGATAGTCTTTCTCAAATAACTAATAACTTTTATAAACTGTTTCTTTGTCCAATAAAATAATACACTAACTTTATAAATAATACTACACACAGCTACTAGCAGTATAAGAAATATGTCGCTAATTACACGAACGATAATACTAGGTAGGTACAACTCATTTTTCGGGTTTCTCAATAACCAATGAGAATAATTCCTTTTTCTTTACTTCTGTAATATCTGATCTTTGTTTATAGGCACTTTTCAGTTTAAATAATGAAACGTGTTGCTTTATGCCTTCAATTTAAAATATTTACATTAAAAACCCTTTTTGGTTGGTATGAGGTTTTATAAATCAACATTCCGGGGTGATATTTTTTTGTAAAGCAACCAAGTAGTTACATACACACGAATCAATTTCATTGACTCCCTGCTAGCCTCTTGCCAAAAGTAACATGTCTTTTTTTTTGCTTGTGATTGTAATATTGCCAAATTAAAAATACTTAGTTTAGATATGTAGTAGTAATTGATGCATCTTCAATAGGGTACAGTAATTCTGCCTGAAAATCAAAGTTGATGGTATGTTCTCTGAGGTTTTAACATTTCCAGTTCCTATACCAGATGGTTTTTCTCTCGTAGATAACTGTCATATTTAGCCCGGATGGATTTGCAGTCAAATTAGCCTCTTAAAATTTTGTAATAAAATAAACTATTTTTATAATAGCTTGATAACGTCTTACCTTTGCAGAAGTTTTTTATTCACCTAATTTCATAAAACATTACTAAATGAAGAGTTTTTAGCCAGAAAATGTTTGGTTTGCAGACAAAATGTGAAAAATACGATATGCTATATTTGACGGAACAAAAATCCAAATTGAGGTATTCCATGCATTAAACTTTAAATTACATATATTAACTTTTTCAACAGCAGTAACTGTAAATAATTTAGGGCGCGCATCACCACTACAAAATTAATTTTGTCTACATTTTGCTTTAAATAAATGCAGAAATGGCAAGGTGAATTTGGATTATACGTTTAGCTTTCTTCTGTAGAATGTAACTCCCACAGAAATTTTAGAAAATGTTTGTACAAACAAACGAATTTGCAATCAATAATACAAGCACGTCTGGGGACTAACTTTTAAAACGAACATTAGTCGAAAGTCTCCGGGTGAATTTTATTAAATAAATTCCTTTCTAGAAAAAGCTGCTATAAATTTCCAAAGTGAGTATGTACTAGTTGAACATAATGGAAAAGAAAATGACCTCATTTTAAAATTCTCCAGATGCAATTCTTTACCTCAACCAGTTCAAATAAATCACTCCGGTTTACTTAAATAAGGGCTTGTTTGTTTGAGAATTTATCGCTAAAATAAATTCTCGCAGCTTTATATGGAAGCTGTTGATTTTTTAAATACTATAAATTAGCAAAACTCTTTTAAAAAGTGAGAATTTGTTGAACGAGGACAAAATAATTTCTAAAATATTAATATTAATTAATATTAATTTTATATTAATATTAAAACTAATACCTTATTCAAAGTTCCTATAAATATTAAAACATTGAATCCATTTAGAACTATCTAAAATATTCAGTTAAATATGTCCAATTAAACCTGCGAGATAAAGGGAAGACCGAAATCAAAATTTCTGGTATACTTGAACTATTGCACTAAATTCTTACATAAGTAAGCTGGTACTTGACTATCTATCTACGATCACTTCATTCATAACATCCTTATTCTCGTGTTTGATTTGACTAAGACCAAAACAAAATTCGACTTACAATTTAGACCCAAATTGACTTTATGATGGTAATCATTTCTCTATATAGAAGAAAATAGAATTTTGGAACGCTCTTTTGAAATGGTTATAATCATATTCATTTTAATAGTTTCTGTATTGGTAATTGCCACAAAAAGGGTTAGGGTTATTTCCTTTAAAAAATATAATTTTTTGGTTACATGAATTCCAGATCTCAAGAAGAATTATTTTTGTATCTTACATTGTCCATACTCAAAGATTGCCAAAATCATTATGGCGGTTTTAGGTTAGAAATGACAACATGACTATTCCTTCTTCAGAATTAGTGCATTTTCATGAATCTTGTTTCGATGTATAACGCTAGCGCCTATAACCTCATCATCTAGGGACGAGGAAGTTTCACAGGCAAAATTATGCCGATTTAGAAAATGAAAAAGCTTTTTCTCTAGTTCAAGGTAAGGCGTCAGTAAGATTATATATTACATATGTTAGATAGAGAAATAACAACATACGTAATTTCAGTTTACAGTCTTAATTCATTTAACCGAATTCTGCAGAAAATAATTTCGTTATGTATGGAAGTAGAAATGTTTTTTTTTATAGAGCACTTCGTCATTATTATCGAAACAAATAACATGCAACTTGAGTAGGTACAGTTAACCGTTGATATTAATGTATTGAACTGAATAAACGTACCCATAGCATGTTCTTGTTATTAGTTTAAACAATTATAAAGAAATTTTGTTCGCCGAAACGTATTCCATTAAACTAGGTAATTTTTGATACATTTGTTTTATTTTTTGTTTAAGAATGTTTGCATGTACTTGTAATGAAAATATAATTGTATATTAGTCATGTATTGATGTTTCTCACAACTAATGTAAAGGTAATTGCACCAGCATTGATTACCATTACCTAGAGGCGTGATTAATATACAAATATTAAATTCAAAGAGACAGTCAAAAATGCAACTTACTTTTGATTTCACCTTTTCTAAAAACTATCCATATAATTGCTTGATCTTAGATCACTTTAACATAAAATTCTAACGATATTCTAGCGGGTGCTGAGGGCAACTAGTTGCACGATTAGGGAAGAAAGTTTTCGGTTACCTGGAACAAAAGGTTTCGTTAGTGATGAATGATAGTATGCCTCGTATAACCAAATTATTTTCACATTTTTTTCTAAAAGTAAATAGCTGCAATCTATATTAATACAAAAACATTATTTTATAAATGATAAATAATATGTAACTCTTTGAAGAAAAATTATTAACGACAATGTATTCCTATCAGAGAGTGCTTTAATAAATCTATTAAAAATATAACATTTTTGGTAAATAAATAATACAAGCACAAAATCTAGTCATTGGAATCTAGTCAGCGGTCTTTTAATACATCCAAAACCGTTAGCAAGTGAAGCGCATTTAAATGACGTCCGTTGTAATTTTAAAAAAAAAATTCAAAATACAACGGCCACTTTCAACATGTCAACACATGCTTGCTTCAAACTATTCAAAGTATTGAAAGTCATCACGTACTTAACAGTTTAACTTAGCATATATTAAGCGTACATCGGTTTCAGTAATTGTCGAGTTATCAAAATAATATTCCTTATGCGATCTAATATAAGCCTGATTATTCTCAATTATTTACAGAGAACCCTCAATGTACTGAAATGCCGCTACACATATCTCTTGCTACGTACATTGACGTAAGAAGAGAAAGAAAGGCAAAGAAAGTCCGGGCTCAGGCGGCGAGTGGGCGGGGTCTTATACCTATAGCTAACAAAAAAGAAACCTGAAATAAAGAAAAATATATATATATACACTCACTCATTCACACTCAGAACAAAACATACAACGGAAAAGAAAGAACTTATAATTAAAAACAAAACATATATACAAAAACCAGTACTCCCGAAACCCAACCCCAAAAAAAGTCAATTTTCCCAATTTATA
The DNA here is from genome assembly GCA_036346225.1 of Platerodrilus igneus. Taxonomy (NCBI): domain Eukaryota; kingdom Metazoa; phylum Arthropoda; class Insecta; order Coleoptera; family Lycidae; genus Platerodrilus; species Platerodrilus igneus. The sequence continues at coordinate 3,875,199 of JARFIW010001271.1, forward strand.
AATACATGATTACAACCCCTTAAATATTCAACAAACAAAAATTACCCAAAAAAACAAAATGGCGAGCTGTAGTTTTTAGGCAACTACCCCCTGACAGTACCTAGAGAAAAAAAAGAAACAAACGCAACCCTAAAAACCACAGCTCTAAAATATCGTAAGTATAAACTTAAACTAATTTTACAATTGAAATAATTCATATATACAGTAAATGCCAAAATGGTTTAATAATTTTCATATATATAAAAAAAAAATCAAATTTGGAAATGTCATCTTAGAACGGTAAAATCACAGGCGTTCTTGTTCCGCGGTAAGAAGCGGATACAAAGAAAAAAAAGAAGGACTCACCCTCGAGTTCCTGACATCGGGGGGAAGGCTGTCGCTGGTCTGCCTCAGTGAACAGGCAAGCTTACGGCCAAGCGGAGCGCATTGGACTTCGCAGTCCCCCAAAAGAAACGCAGCTCAAGGGATCAACGTGTCCCCCGCAGGAAGCACGCTAAATAATGCGTGCCGGAAATTCGCATCAAGAAAACGAACGAAGCAATACAACTTGTTTTCTGGTTGATAATCGAACAGCAAATGAATCGTTACATTCGTTAAAGCACCAAAGCAAGGAAATAAACCAGGAAACCCTAATTTTATTAAAATAAATTCACCGAATTCTTTTAAAAAGAGAAAACACACTAACATTTAAGTATTAAAATACTTGGAAAGTCGTCTATCTAATTAAGGCGTAAATTCCACGGGACGAACTTCTCAGAAAGGATATTTATTATCAATTATTATACAAATTTTAATACACGAAATGGTTCTTTTTAATTAACGGAATTAATTTTTGTGTTGAACGCCAAAGGAATTTAAGATAGAAATTATTGTATATAACTAATTAGTAATTTATGAAAATGAACGTAGCACACTAATGATTACCACTAATAATGAATACTAACACTAAATTCTTTCCTAACACGACGATTACACTATACTTTTTAGTATATTCGATAGTGTAATTATCTATACAAATACTTAATTTATATGTACATTAACTTTTTGTAAAAATCAATCCAATAATTTATTTCATAATATTTGCGGATTATATTCAAACTGAACTGACCATCTGATCGAGCGGTTTATATACGTAATTATAAAGGTTCCACACTATACCAGAAATTAGGAAGTGATTCTAGATTCACCTCTTTGATTTGTGTTATTGATTCTCTAAATACATCCTTGTAGCTGTCAATTATATCACTGTCCGCTTAATGCTTTTATTTCGTTTAATTTTAGATTGTTCCCCGTTATTGCTTGCCTGCATAAACGTGTCACAATAATATAAATTTATTGGATTGTATACGTTTTTCAAAGAAGGAATAGATAATACTCGTTTGCAATAATGAATTAAAAAAAATTGAGAGCCGGTGAGAAAATTGAAAAACACGATAGGTTTAGAAAAACAAACTAATTACTTCCTGATAAAAATGTTCCAAGTAGATCCTGCACAGCAAATCTTTGATTATAAAAGTACATAAATGATACTGTACGTAACTAAAACATTACGCATTAAAGATATATTCGTTCGCGTTGAAGGAAATTTTATACGGATTCAAGGATTGTAAATGAATATTTAATATCATTACTTTCAATTGGCTTCACAAACTTTTTACGCATAACAACGTAACTCTGAGTTCCCGATAGTATTCAGAACTTTTAGAAATAGTTTTTTTTCTTATATATTCCGTGGGTATGGAATGTTGAATAAGATGTTTTCCGCGTCTTAAAAAAATACGCGTCGCTGCTTTGACCGATCAGGACGTGTAACAAAAAAGGGTGGTGGCTTTGACAAGTTAAAAAGCCAACCTCCTCGAGAATTCCGAACGTAACTACCTTATTTGGCATAACTGTGAAGAGTGCTATATACATAGTGGTGGAGTTTACCCATCGAATTCTTATAACTTTCCTACCTTCTATCTTTACCGTGTCTCGTCCCTTTATGTTGCAGGTAAACAACGAACTCCGTCAGTTAATTTACATATAGAAAAGGATTTAGGTCCCTGACCCTGTTTATGTAGTTAAAGAACAGTATCATTGGTATTCCACAGTGGCAAATGCAGTAATACAAGGATTCATTAATTGGCTTTACCTTATTTATTTAGATGGAAAGAAGGTATGCCTAGTTTAATAACTTTGCATGGTTAATTTGTAGTAACTGTCATTTTGCTACGTTCCATTTCGTATTCGAAATTTACTGCCTCTTTACTTTAAAAATCTTTCCAGTTCCTGTGCTGCACTTTTATTATGTCAGCTCCGCTCAGTTAGGCAGCCAACTGTGCACATCCTTTATTTACTTTTAACAGTTTAGGTTAGCTCCGTTAGGCAACCAACGTTGCCCAGCCTTTATTTAATTCAGACGTTCACTTGTACATATTCTTTTTGGTTCCTTATCTAGACAGGTATTTAAAATAATTAGGAATTTCTTGAATGTTGTTAGTTTAATGGCAATTAGATAAAATAGAGTGTAATCTTTAAAAGATAGACATATGCTCAAATTTGTCTATTTTATATGAAATTTCCGTAATTACTTCAGAAGAATTTTATAAATATAATGTTTGAACGTGTTCACCAGATATTTAGCGCTAGTTCGCATTAGTGCTTCTATGCTAAATAAAAGAAACCCAATCGGGCAGTTACAAATTCTTATGACGAACAACATGCTTTCTCCTTCCACGTGACTGGTAGGTAATTGAAGAGTGGTATTGTTTTAATACAAATGTTAATATTTTCAGACCGGTTTGTAAGCAATATTCTTCGCTTCTTTGAACTAATGTTTGCTTGATCGTACCAAAGAAACTTGCTTTATCGTCACATCACATTTTGTCTGGTTGCCGTATTATAAGTAGATCAAGTTAGTATAAAATAGGTACCCATTGGAGCTACCTATACCCTTCACAGCCGGCGTGAAAGAATTGTATGTATGTGATGATGACCAACAGCTGTTTGCTTTACTTCTGGACAGTAGGTAGATTGCTTACCTTATAGAAATGTTAAGAGCAACACTTTACGATATACTATTTATTCAATAATTTGGGGTTTTGTATTTCACTATACTATCGTAAATATTTGTTTCTTGTGTACTGGCATGCTTCGGTAGCTTCTAGTCAGCATGAATTCGGTCTGCATCAATGTAGTAAGTAAATATTTAGATTATGTAAGTTTATGCCGAGGTGTATATATGATTAGTGTTGATTGCTTGCTGAGCCAATACAGATTATAATTAATTACGGTGGTTACATCCCTTAGATTTATTATCCTAAATTATGCGGCAATATTTAAGGGTTGAATACTGGCGTAGTTTTTTGTTTATAAAACATCTTTCAATTTGGTTGTTACTAAATATAAGTAGTATTTAAAAAGATGTTGTTCTTAAACCAACAATTTAACAACGTTTCGAAAGTGGCCGAAATACAGTTTGATTAGCAAAAATCTGTGACCCTCCTTCCACACATGAACCGCCCGAGAGGGAATAGTAGTTAGTGAAAAGAGGTTCAGATTTCTGCAAGTCGGACTGTAGTTCGACCACTATTATTGCCGGAAAAATGATTGAACTACAGTTCGACTTGTAGAATTTCAATACACTAGCTACAGTACAAGGCTATTCAATATATATAATGGACACCACCTTTGACCTTATACATCAATAAGAGACAGTTGCAAATATGATAATTAATAAAATAAGTATCTCACATTTCCTGGTAGGAACAATCCTGCAAATCATAGTTATTCGACGGTATTACGTCTTAAAACCATCCTTATACAATTAGAATGTTCCTGGCATTCCTTGGTCAATTATCCACCAATTATTTACACCATTTCCTATCGTAGAGTATTTTAACGCTCACACTACTTGAGTATAAAGAAAATCCAACGCTAGACTAGATATTGAACAGGTAATTACAGAAAATAGTCTGGTTATACTAAATTCGGGCTAACTTAGATTAGGTCAAGGTTCAACAGTCTATTTGCCATTGACCTATCTTTCTGTTTGCTTGAAATTGATCATATATCTACCGGATGGTTAAGAGCAACTTCTGATCACTACCATGTATGTATATTTACTGCCAAATGGTTAGAACTTTTTAAACATTCACCAAAAAGGCGAATAAGTTACGCAAAATGGGAACTATATACCATGAACAGTAACTCCCATAGAACAAATACATCCTGCCGGCATCACTGGTAGGTGCATTACCTGTCGTACGCGGTAGTATTCCAATATCTAAACAATCCCCACTTAAACATCAGTACCAGGTGAAATAGATACGTTACTTCGATAATTAAACAAAAAGCATTTTTCATCAATTCAATTCTCATAAATGCCAAAGAATTTAAGAAACCTAAAGCACATGTGCGCCAGATACTAAGAAATAATACACAGCGGCCTGGGCTGGACTATAAAACTTCAATCGAACCATTTCGGAGAAATCGCTATTAAATCCATTCCTACGGTTAAAAAATTTATAATAGGCTAATCTCCGATGCCGCAAAAATGCTCGTCTAACACTTTTCAAGTAGTCAGTGTCTGGAATCGAACCCGGAACCTTCGGAACAGAGTCACGAACTCGTCTGACCACGAAGTCGCTGCGTCCCTTGGGCATCTAAACTCATAACAACACGATTTTGAGGTTTTTCACAATCTAGACACCTTTGACTCTTGTCGAGTTTCATTTATTGCGTACTTTGACGTTTCACATAATTTTTCATTTAACTTCGACGCCGACTTAAATCCAAGTTTCAAACTAAAGTTGGCAACAAAAGTATAATATAATCATAAGTACTGAATAATTGTAATTATGTAAGTGCAAATGAGTGGTCATTCAGATAGTGATGAAAGATTTACGAATATTCGGCAGACTTGCAAGAGGAGCAATGTTTTCTGAATCTTTCACCTACAAAGTCGAGAGAACGATATGAAAAGTACTATGAATTGTTCATTAAATCGAAGAAAAATTAAAAAAGGGAAACTTAACAGAAAATGTATTACTTGTATGACCATTGGAAAGATCAAATATGTTTCTCTCAGACTTTCTTACACTACTCATAATCGCCTACTCATTTATTACAAAAATAATAACTGCACAGTACAACCGATCGGAAAAAATCTATTTTGACAAATTCCAAGCAAAATAGCGACTTTTTGAAATTGGTTTAACCTGGTGCAAACACAGACAATTGCGTCCACCGTAGTGCTGCAACTCTACTAGCTAACTCTAGGAGTGATTTACTAACACTTACAAAACATAGAGGTTGACGTTCTTCTGCAGTTGTAGTTGCTTGTGGAATAAGATTAAAATTCCTCAAAAAATTCTGACAAACCAGGAACGCCAGCCTACTTTCAGCAGAAATACCACAATTGGAAGGTTAAATAATTTTGACCAAATAAATGAAATACCAGTTAATCAGATAGTTTCAATGAATAATCAACTTCATCTATAGAAATAAGTCACCATGTTACCAGCACCACAAATACTTCCCAATTGCCTACAAATTCTGGTATTACTATTCATAATAGTGCTCAAGGGAGAACTAACATCAACTACTGTAATAAATAAAGATCAGAATACAAATAGGAAACAAGAACTTACAAGAGGTTAAGGATTTCTGCTACCTAGGAAGCCAAATAACGCAAGATGGGAAAAGTGCAAAAAATATAAAACAATGAGTATCACAAGGCAATACTGCATTTAACAAGAAAAGGCAACTACTGTGTTCGAAGATTACAAACATGGAAACAAGGAAAATATTGCTGAAAACATATGTGTGGAGCACAGCACGGTACGGCAGTGAAACGTGGACAGTAGGAGAAGCGGAGAGGAAAAGATAGATGCCTTTGAAATGTGGTGCTATATATACATCTGTATGGTGAAGATATAATGGAGAGACAAAGTTAAGAACAAAGTCGGAATAGAAATGGAAGGGGGAGAAAAAAATATATGTGAAACATTAAAAAAATAGGAGAGATAGGAAGATAGACCACATATAAAGGCAGGAGGGAGTAGTGCGGAATATACTAGAAGAAGAGAAAATAAAGAAAGGTAGAGGTAGATCTAGATTAGATTTTTTGCACACGAATAGTAAAAGTAGGTTAGCTCAAAATAGACAACAATGCAGGTACGCGTTCAACTAGTTCCAGGACTTAAGACCCAATGATGATGACTAATAGATACATTCGTACAATGTTATTAACTTAGGCATTTTTATTAAATTCTGTTTGTATTTATAAGAGTAGATATTTTTGTTATTTTTCGTATTTTTTGTTTAATGCTAGACAAGAAACAGTTATGAGATAATAGGTGCGCGCTGCTAATGCTTATTTTCTGCCCTTGTAACACAATATACTAGAATTGACGCGTTAACACTGTAATCCATCTAGATAAACAGTTTCATATAACAGAACGCTTCCTTACGGATTACCAATAATTGTACTTTAAATATTTTAAAATTACAAAATATTCCATTCGAGTGACGATATGCGATAATTTTTACCTTTCAAATAGTTTTCAAACACAACGATGACTTGTACGTGAGAAATTAAAAAAAAAATGTGTTAAAAAAATTACGCAACGATTTGTATTCCATTACTTTATTTTTTCTAAGTTAACTGTAATATTAAGGTGAAACTTTATTTTCTGCAGAGTATCTGTTTTGAAATTTTTAGCGTTTGATATTGCCATGAGTCAGAAGAGGACAAGTGACAGAAGTTGAGGGAGAGGAGGGGACGTGCCTCACTGTACCCCAAAACACTACGCTTATGGTATTATTTAAATATTAGCTTTAAAATTCTCATTAATCAGAAAGAATTATTAGAGTTACTAAACTCTAGCTGAAGATTTGGAAAATGTATTAATATAGGTTCTAATTTAAGAACACACTAATTGCTTATTTAAAAATACATCAACACGTGCATAGTTTCATGTACATTTCCGTTATTTCCCTAAAACTGTATCTTCATGAAACCGCTGTTCGATTTAGTGCAATGCTTTAAATTACACTGCCCATGCTAAAGTTCTGATATAATGCAGTATAACTAAAACATCAACATCTTTGGCAGTATTTTGCGAACATCAACTGAAAAATGATAACACAAGGACTTGCCAAACGTTCTAATATATGATTCAAATATTACATAACTATAAAGATTCTAAATACTTTCCAAAATATATACTTAAATTTCTCAAAAAGCTTTACACCAATGGTCTTTTATCAAATTTAGGAGAAAATATGATATTATGCCACCCATATTAAATTCTCGTATTCGAGTTGCGTTCGGACATAAAACCGTATTTCCATATAATCGTGACTACTGAATAAATTATCTAGGCTTTCCATGGGTAACGAGATGCAGGTGAATTAACAGCTGCAATTGTTCGTCTACCCCTAAAACGATCCTAAATTTATCAAACAATATAAAAAAGTAAGAACTTAAATTAAATTTTAAACAAATCTGTATCAAACAATAAAATATCTATTTGATCAGTCTCGAGATTCTTTTCTTTCTTTAAGTTAATAAAAACCATCCTTAAAGGATAAAAATATGAAAAATCAGAAATGGCAAACGGCAAACCAGTTTACACGTTCTGTATTGGAACAACTATTGCTAAAATCGCCCGTATGCATATGTAAAAATAAAATTCACTTACGACACGACCCGTAGGAACTTCTAAAACACCAAGGAACAAAATATAAAAAAATCAGAAATAGTAGAAGACAATCGAGTTACACCTTCCTCCTTGGCACATCTGTTCCTGAGACCGCCCTAAATGCATACATAAAAACAAAATTTACTTCCTACCCGTGGGGTTTCAAAAACCATCCTTAACGTATAAAAATATAAAAAATCAGAAACGCAGACGGCAATCGAGTTATACACTGTTGCTGAGACCCCCCATTTGTATGAACAAAATATACTTGCGACCAGTAGGGGCTTCAAAAATCACCTTTGAAGAATAAAAGTATAAACAAAATCAGATATCGCAGAAGGCGTTAGAGTTACACCTTCTGCCTAGGCACAACCATTGTCGAGATAGCCCTTAATGCATCTGTAAAAACAAACATTCCTTATGAACCCGTAGGGGCTTCAAAAACCATTCTTAAAAGATAAAAAAAATAAAAAATTACAAATACCAAAAGGCAACAGAGTTACACCTTCAGCATTAACACAACTATTGCTAACACCGTCCTTAATGCATCTGTAAAAACAAAATTCACTTGAAACCCGTAGCGGCTTCAAATACCCCCCCTTAAAGGATAAAAATATAAAAAAATCAGAAATGCAGACTGCAACCGAGTAATACCTTTCGCTTTGGAACAAATATTGCCGAAACCGCCCTTAACGCATCCGTAAAAATAAAATTTATTTGCGAACCTGTCAGGGCTTCAATTAGAATCACACCTAGCAATTTTTTAGAAAGATTTTTTTCATAAAATTTTAAATAAAACTAAAATAGTTAACTTCTCCACAAAATCAATTTTTAATTTTTTCTAATATTTAGGAAACAATGAAAAAGTTTTAAATTCGGAAAATGGATTAATCAGCAACAGGATTTGCAAAGCGTTAGCAATTTCACACTTGCTATCTCTCTACATGGCAAAGTTTCCACAATACTATGCAGAATAAAAGACCCTGTAAATAGGTCTACCTAAAAAATCGATGTACGCAAAATCATAAATAACGACAAGGATAAGAAATGTTTATTACATATACTATTTGCCGATTTTCTATTTAAGCTTAAGCTGGAAATTGTTTTTAAGCATTATTTATATTTGTTGAATGTAAAGGATTTCTTAGATAATTTATATAAATAAAAGAAATATTCCTTTGATTGCATAAAAGTTTGTTCGTGTGTTTCTTGAGATTTCTGTGTATGATTTCATTTTCGTAAATTCCACAGTATAATTTCTGTTGAGCTAGCCAGGCAAGGAAAAGAACACGTTAAGATAGTAATCTCATATTTTATATTGCATTCTCATTAATACAATTCGCTGTGCATTATTAATTTGTGGCTCAAAACCCATATATATATATATATATATATATATATATATATATATATATATATATATATATTACTTAAAATTGTGTTTCTTGGGAAAAAGGTCTAAATAAATAAAAAAATATTTTTTTCACATTATATGCGTGTTAAACAGACGTTTCGACCGTCGCAAGATGGTCTTTATCAATGATGTTTTTTTACCTATAATACGATACATGTACATTATCTCTTATAAATACCTAAAATATGCTTACCCATAAACGGAGGTTTATATATTATAACGTAGTATAAATTGAGTCATTCATTGAATGGTATGGTACGGTTAATACACTTTAATTTATTTAATATACAGTTGTACTAAACATTTACGTCACAAATTAAAATATTGTTGATATATATAAATTATGTACAACCTTGATACGAGTTGCTAAACTCTTAGTCAAAATTTAAAATTCTAATTTCTTAGTAAACATGTATATTAAAATGTTTAGTACAGAGTTTGATTGGAGACTAATGCTTGATTTATTGGAGTTTCTATTTCTGGGCGCTGGATAATTTTAATTTGTGACGTAAATGTTTAGTACAACTGTATTTATATGTACCAGTCAAGTTGGTTGGAAAACTATAATTAAATAAATTTAAGATGTTCCTCTTCCTTTAGATATACGCATATGTGACCAATTAGGAATAGAGTTTGATTTATCGGTGTGGGTTGTGTTTGTTGAATACTGTGTTTGATAATATATGTTAGGTGCAGGTCTTCCAGTTTTATTATTGTTTACGCTTAGTTTAAAATAGTAGGTGTAAAAAAGTGTACATAAGGCTCCATCTACCTTTGTTGCAGAAAAATAATCATTTAACCGTCTCGTGAACCACCAATCGTCACGCATACGGAAATGTGAGTTGTCGATTAATCTTCATTTATATGCTTATGATACCCAGCTATTGATGTCATTTGAAGTCGATGACATTGCACAGGCAAATGCGGCGGCTTTGAATTATGATTTATCTCAAATTATTAATTTTTCAAACACCCAGTCGATTTCTTAATACTAGTAAGGCAGATATGGCTATATTTGGTAGTCGTGCTAAAAACTTAAAGTTGTAAACTTTTGTCTTACAATATTGTTTTAAATGGTAAAAGTGATCATAAAAACCTTGGAGTACATATTGGTGCAGGTCGGTGTAAGTAAAAGTGTTGAGGTCCGTAAACCCATAAAATATTTGCATTTGCTTTATAGAACGCACCCCTCACCACTGAAAACTAGCGGTGCATTATTTACTGTTACATCACTATATTAGAGTAAATTTCATTCAGGTAATTAGCGTCAATATACCACGTAACACGTTGTCAAGTATAAGAAATTCAAATCAATCTTTGCGCTACGTTTTCTAAATACATAATGCAACAGCCTTTGTATGGAACGCTATTTATATGCGATATATTCAATGTCAAGTAATTATGAAATTGATAGCAAAACTTACTTATCGCCAATTGATGCATCCAACATTTATAGATGTATACAGAAAATACCTCAACATAACGAGACAAAGCTGAAATTTTCTCTAGCTGGGTACGTTAAACGTGGACATACAAGTGAAATTTATGTTCCTTGGGATCATTTTCAGTGCCCTAGTTGAACAGAACATTGATTATAAAATGTACACGCATCAAAATTCACCCACTGCTGCTCCCTCCATATATGTTCATAATTATTTCTGAATATGTTGGAATAATTGTTACCGCAATTGAGTAATGTCTTACTAGCCCTAAGCTAAACCCATTAATAATTTAGTACTGTAACGTAAACAAAGGTGGACAGTCGCGTAAAAGGGAAACTGCTAATGCAAGGGTGTCGTAGTTACTTAGATGAAATGTAATTCTGTCTAATGGAAAATAAATGTATTTCAGAGGTAGATGTCTTACTGTCACATAACCTAAATAAGAAGTGATTTAAATAACAATATGGTTGTAAAAGAAATTCAAGTAGTACTTGGTCCACACCGAGTAAATTATCCAGCAGCAATGGTAAAGGGTTAAAATCTATTTTAAATGGTATTAGGTATTGTACAGACTATAAGACGTTTCGGACTATAAGACGCATCTTAATTTTTAAGCGTTTTTTTTTAAAATAACATTTTCACCATTTTTATTATTAGATTGAAAAACCAAACTAAAAAAATTCTTAGTTTATAAAACCGCACTGACCTTTAAAATACCTGAAAATCGTCATCTGAACTTTTTCATATTCTTCTTCCTCTTCATCGTCATCGTAGTCCTCTTTATATATAAGATGGTCTTCACTGTCATCGAGAGCGCTACTTTTGCCGTACTTCTTGAGAGATTTAAAAATAATATTTTCTCTCACTCTAGACCACGACTGTTTATTCACTGACGCATGCGTTTGATTGTAGGTGGTTATAAAGCGCCCTTCGGCGTGAATTCATGTTGTCTCTCAATCATCATCCATTTGTTCCATTTCTCAATTAATATATACTTTAAATGGTTTATATACCGGGACATAAAGGGGTTGAAATTGTGTAAGTAAGACCTCCCAGAATATGAGCAAGCTTTGTATTTCCGTGTCTTAATTTCTCTTTTACAGAATTGTTCAAATTACTACTAACCTTATCTGGCACAAGAAGAGAACCTTTTCTCAATAAAATACATTTCCTTGTCTCCCACACTATGTTAATCCAAAATTTCATATCAGCCTCGTCCATACAACCCTTGTAATGTACGTGAACAACAAGACATGGCAGTATTTCAGAAGGATTTGGCATTGTTTTGCGCTTGAAAATGATCATTGGGTTAAGTTTAGTACCGCCAGCACAAAATGAAAGGACAACAGTGTAGTGCATTTTTCCTTGTTCACTTGTTTTTATAGTTAACAGCTTTAGTACCTTTCATGGCAACAGTTCTGTTATTAGACACATCAAATATCAAAGGAGTTTCGTCCATATTCGCAATTTGACTTAGTTCCACACTGGTTTTCTTTCGATGTTGAATAATAAAGCGATGGAAAGATAATATTTTCCCTTCATACTCTTGTGGCATGCTAGTCCACCATGACGCTTCATAAACCTGTAGCACAAACCAACTTCACCCTTACAGTCTGTTAAGTTCAACTGTAGCGCTAGCTTACGCGCGTGTATTTGAATCATTTTGTATTAATTCCGATGCCATTTTGGAGGTGTCCTTGAACCCATTTCAATGTCATCTTCTAGTGTTGGTCATTTTGCATTCAGTCCTCTGTTTGCACATTAAATCTTCCTCATTTTTTCCAGCTCTTGTTTACTAGCCCGCCAATCGCGAATGTTTTTTCTGTTGGTGGAGGGCCGAGAAATTCCGCTCAGCTACTCTGTTTCCTTGTTCTTCTGCATATGCTATTACGTTCAATTTATAGCCCGCATCATATGAATACCTTTTATTTTGTTCCATTGCGAAACTAGCTACTAACAAAAATATTGTACTGTTACCGATAACACAAATCGCTTTCAATTCAAGTTCACTGGCACCGTAGACTGCAATAGCGTCATAAATTAGACAATGTTCTGGGTTTTTGATGGCGGGGTGGGAGGAAGAAAGTGTTAGCAAGCTTGTGAATCCCCGCAACTCATATTCGTCGCATCGGTGCACTGCTTCTGTCAGTTGAATCCAATGTTGCCAGATAGAGATAAGTTTCCCGCAGCATCGAATATATGGCCATTTTTAAGACTGGCGGGAATCTTAAATCAAACACTGAACATTTTAATACTAATTTCGAGTATAAGACGCATCTGAATTTTGGAGGTAATTTTTTTAATAAAAAACTGCGTCCTATAGTCTGTAAAAACCGATACATCAAAATGGTAGTTGAAGTATATTTTGACGACACATTGCCTGTTCCAATTTTAGTAACAGCGGAAATAAGTAACCGAAATCAATTGTAGAGAGTAACCTTGTTGATGATATTACGCTCTAAAATCGCTTCAGAAAATTATTCTAGTACATAATTATGTTTGGGAACTTTTGTATAATTAAGTTAGGGGTATTTCACATATTTGTGTAATCTAGTTTTAGAAATTAGGTTTCTGTAAACTACCTTTTTTTGGTTGCGTAGTAATCGTTTTTATACCGTCAGACAACAACCTTAAAAATAACTTCTCAAGGTTCGTAATAGGCATGTGTTACCTTATTGACCAATCAAAATGTACTATGTTAATGTAAGTGTGTTTACAAGTTGAAAAGCACGAGCTGCCATTATTCATTCTGAACGAGATTACCTTACCTTGAAGTACTGCATGTGTGCTTTATAAAATAGTGTGAAGAAGTTTACACGTTAATTGCTGCCTTTCCTAAATATCGTATCTTATTATTATCTGTGTTTCCTGTTTAATGTTCTAGGAAGTAGCAACAAATTTCGCTAACAAATTTGGTATAGAAGAGGATTGAGAACCCACGCGTCATAGTTGGGGTTAAAAAATAAATGCCGAAAGCAAAGAGATAAGAGTAAGGAGGAATGTATTAAGTTGGATGAAGAGGTAAACGCAGAAGTTGAAAATGAGTGAATATAAATCAATTTGAAGGTGAGTTAGATAATGAGGGAAAGGCAGAAGAGGAAATTAAGTGTCCAGATAAAATAAAAGGTAGGGTTGATTCATTACTAGAAAGATATCCCGAATTGATAGGGTTGAATCCAGAATTGCTACAGGCTATGAACACAAGTTAGAGGTTGTGAACACAGAACCGTTTAATACAAAATTGTGTCCTATTCCAGCGGCATACAGGGATAGAGCGAGATGAGAGATTGAACAAATGTTACGAAAGAGTATCATTGAGAAATCGAGTACACACTTTGTTAATCCATTAGTAGTTGTCAAGAAAAGTGATAATAGCGTCAGGTTATGTCTTGATGCGAGAAAAATAAATCAGTAAATTAAACCGCAATACAATTGTCCATCAACCATGGATAGTATCTTGGCAATGATAGGTAATAAGAAAATTTTTACAAAAAATTACTGAAAAATTCATTATGGTAAATTCCACTAGTGGGTGAGTCGATGATATATATGGGTTTGTTTTTCTGTAGAAGAGCATATATACCAATTTAAAGTGGTCCCTTTTGGTTCGTCTTCGAGTACGGCTGCATTAGTAAAGGCTATGTAAAGCATTTTGGGACTGTACAAGGAATTTTGCATACACTACGTGGGTGACGTTTTAATATCCAGCAAAAGTATAGAACAACACTTTATACATCTTGAAAGGATTTTACTGGAGTTAAAAGTGGCAGATTTAAAATTTAATCTGAGGAAATGTGAGTTCTTCCAAGAAAGGGTAAAATTCATGGAATACCAGATCAGTGCTGAGGGCATATTCACAGAAAAGATCGATTATCGGAAATATTAATATATCCATATAAAAGACTAGCAATAATTGCACATAAAGATTAACAAATTGTAATATAGATGATTTATGATAGGTATATGTAAATAGGGGATTAGAATAGGGATACAGTTATAAAATAAGAGAGGCAAGGATAGGGATTAAAATAGGGATATAGTTATAAGTTAGGCATGGATAGGGATTAAAATAGAAAATAGTGGTAAGATTAGTTAGGAGTTATAGTAAAAACTTAAATAGCTAAATGGATGAAAAAAGGGATTGATTTCAACATAAATAAATAAAAATACAAGAATTTTTGAACCAATAGGGAATTGGCGCACGTTGGGCGCTAAAAATAACATCGATCAAAAATTTTAAGTTTTATTTGGAGGGAAATTACTATGATAATAGGGTTATTTAGGGTTATATAAGGTCACAAGGGTTGTAAACTCCATGTAAACGACACCAAAGTCTAGAAAATTCAACATTTTTATCATAAAGAGTAATCAATTCGCTAATTATTCAAAAAGCAAATATCAAACACACTGTATAAAATTCACAACCGACTTTAATTAATGAAAGGAAGCTCATCCTTCAAGAATTCAATTACATTTAGTCAGATAAATAGCTTTGTACGCAATCCAATTCATTTTTAGGAATAGCAATGCATTCATAAACTTTAAATAAATACGCATCAAGAACATTGAAAGTCAAACAAACATGAAACGAAATTTCTTAAACTCGACACATTAATAATCATGCGTGCCATAGCAAGCGAGTCTTGCGAAACAAGCAAATTACAGAACGTAAAAGGTCAATAAAAACGTATCTAATTTACGCCATCTGTCAAAGAATTCCATTATAAAATTTGACTACGTGATCTTTTAATAGTGAACTTGACAAAATTCAAATAAAATGCAGCACATTGGTAAATAAAAATAAGGAAACATACGTTTGACTACGTGCGGAATTAAACGGAAAGTTAGAATAAATTCCTATACAAATAAGAGGACGTGACTTGAGAAGGTACAAGGTATCATGGTCAACTGAATCCACAGTGCAAAATTTTGATGTCTACATGATGTGCTAATGCATTGCGACGAAATTTAGGATGATAGCTCCATAGAAATCCGAAGGCTTGCACGATAAGACAAGTGCAACGCCTCAATCAACAGGATAAACTTTGTAAACCAATTATAACAAATGAATAGGCGTGCATTTAAATAGCGCACGAGTTGATAAAGAGTCGGTCTTCCTACGACTAAGGTACACTCTGTACTTGTGTGAAACAAGATTACACGCGAAGTTAAACCATCAAACTAAATAATAATATTCAAGTGAAGGTTGATAATAGAAAATTTTAAAAACTAGTACAAGTGCAAATATACAACAGAAATTTGTAACGTGCATTTTCGTAGCTTAACCTTTTTACAATACTCAATTCGTAAATACATTTCTGCAACTACTATCTCTATGTTTTATATATTTATTAACTCGTTTGTGAATAATCCCTTTATATTATATTACGCGATTATCGACTTTCACTCTCCACGATTCGATAGTGTGGTTAGGTGATCGAGATTGAAACACATCCTTAGGTGAATGCGTCGTATTATAATGAGTGGATATTATTGATTTTCTAGTTATCGATAAGAGGTTGGAATAGAACGAGTAGAGATAAACAGATGGGGAGTTGTAGTTTGTTCTACGTTCCTATATATTAATTACGGTAAAAATACTGCTTTCCGTTTTGCTTTGAAAATAGTGAGAATTATGAGATGAACTTAAGAAATATTAACTGTAGAGAGTGTAGTTCTGATTCCTTTGAATGAAAGATGCTTTTATAGGCGAACGTGTTTGACGTGCTGGTTTATGGAGCATTTGACGGACTTGCTTAGTGTTTGCACGTGCTTTAATATATTGTCTGAACTTTTATCTGTTAGCCGAATTGTATTATTGTCTTGCAGTGTTTGTATTGCTGTTGTAGTATTTATTTATTATTATTAATTAGTTTACTAAAATGAAGTTTCCTAATGCTTTTTAAAGTGTTATAGTATTTATTGGTGCCTATGATTGCACAAATATTTCGAAATTATTGTCTCAGGAAATAGAATGAACAAGAAATTTATCAATGCTACATAGTTCCATCAGCATGATAATGTCTGCTGCTAACACTAGTGAAATGCGTAGGTGTGATTAGTATGAAGTGTGATAAGTTCCATCAACACCCTCCCAGTAAAGGGTTAAGTACTTCGCTAGTGCAGGACCTCGTGAATCCCACACTTCAAATGCAAGGAAGCGTTCCTGAAGGACTTTTTGTAAGTTGAACTATTTCCTACTTATTATTACTTTAAATATCTATCCGTTGTTTTGCCATATCTTCGTCGTTCTGATACCTTTTACAATAGACTTGCCTGCGATTAAGGAAAAAAAAAGAAAGAAAAAAAAATCAATACTGCTGAATTACTCATATCAATTGTGTCTTATCTATTTATCTTTTGTTAATATTTTGTCTGATTTATGTTTAATTGGTGTGTGAGGAAACGTTTCTGCTACTCCCCAATATTATCTCACTTTGTACTAAAAATTTTTGTATTGCTTTTACCGTTGTTATATTATATAGATTATCCAAACAGTTTCTTTTTTTACATTCTACAAAATACTGAATAACTTACGACTATGCATTGCTGCTATGCTTTTTCTTTATTTCAGGTTTGCAGGACTAATCTTTTTTATTGCAGGTTTGCTATTCTAATTTCTTTTATTGCAGGTACTGTTACTAACTCCTTATCGCCGCATACATCATAGGTCAGTCTGCTTTCTACAACCCCCCCTACTCTCCGATTGAGTCCGGTCATTTCTTTGACTTTCTTTGTGTTACGTAGCATAAATTTGGCGCCCAACGTGGCTGCTACGAAAAAAAACGTAACAAATTCGCCGTTAACATTTAAAACGTAAGTCTAAAATTCTATTTAAACATAATCTTTAATATTTTATTAACTTAGGGCCCTAAGTATTACATCAATTATTGAACTAAACCAAGGGCTGAACTAAGGAATCGAACCAAAAAATCAACTAAGTGAACATTAATTGTTAAACTGGGCGTTTAACTAAGCTGTACTACGCGATTCAATAAGCAACTACCAAACAAAATCATCAATAAAATCTAACTGAAAACAATCCAAGGGTACTGGTCAACAGCATGCAGTGGCAGTTCTGAGAATTGGGGTGCCCGCAGAGATGCGCATTCACAACCAGGAAATCAACAGGGAAAAACAAAAGGTCAGAGATAAAATTCGTTAATAGTATAAGACATTAATTTCTTTTTGAACATTTAAAAATTGCATGTACAAAGATATTTATGTAAAGGGCCATCAAAAATTTTTGGTTGATACGTAGAAATTACGTAAATGGGAAAGTTCATTGAACTTTCAAAGTACTTCTAGTGGTATACAGAATTATTTTTGCTGGCTTTAAGGGAGTCATAATTTGAAGGACAAACTGATTTATATTGTTCCTTTGATTCAAGGGTTTTCTTAAATAGCGAATGATATTATAAAGATTGTGGAACTATAAATTGTACATATTTTACTAATTATATAAATTTATGTTAATTTTGATTACCTCATTCAGGTAGGAAATGTTAGAAGAAAAGGGGGCAAAAACTTCTTTGTTATCGTATCCTTGTGCACTCTGTGTGGGGTTGAACTGAGCTAGTCGAGGCATATAAAACGAATTTTGTGAAATCTAAAATTTATCCTAGGTCATTTAGAGACAGAGCGGTGGCGAGCAGCAGACAACTGAACGCTAAATATATCGGAGTACGGCGATATCATACCTATATATATATATATATATATATATATATATATATATATATATATATGTATATATATATTCTTATGCTGCCCCCCACACTCTATCTTTGTTGCGCGCCTTTTTTAATTAATTTAATGATTTTATACGATGTGCAAATACCTATTTCACGCCACGTATTTTAGCAACGTTTGGTTGGTTAATTAAATCAAAATTGTTTTTAATATGCCTCGACTATATGAACTCTTTTCTTCTCAGGGTATCCACCTACTTACCGTGGGTTCAGTGGTAAGTAGATGTGCAATGCCCATCCAAACTGCACTATCTTTTGTTTTAGTACCTTTTTTAGAATTTACTTGTGTATATGCCAAATTTTATGTGATCCACGTAGCCTTGTGCCAAATTAATTAATACCACAAAATACTGACTTTCACGTTATAATACACCGTACTCACCTGAATTATACGTCGTTACTGGCCTCTCTTAATGCTGGCTCAAAATCCTGTTCGCCGTATGCGCCTTCACAAGGTTTCACTATCACTTTGAACTGCCGTCTAGCCTCCAGGTAACTTTTCTGTAATTTTGCTGCGCCCAAATCTAAAATAAATATAACCCGAATTTAGAATTTAGAATACCCTTTTTATCTACTTCCCCTGCGCTAATTCTTCCGTAGTAATTTCTTCCTTGAATTGTACACTTCCACTTGCTGTTCTTACGCTGCTTTCTAATTCTGCTCCTCTCGTTCACTCGTTCCAAATCTATGCTCGTTCCTATTAACCACTCAATCCAAATCTATCTTCGTTCCTGTTTACCACTCAATGCCCCGCTACATATAAATCCATATCCAAATCAATCCTTATATTCTTCACTCTTATGTTTCTCACTCGATGCCTTCTACCTATATATTCTCGTTCTAATCCAATCTTATTATCCGCCGGTTCGCTGTCGCACTAATTCCAATATTTACTTTTATTCGTCGACGCTATTAATTCTTTATACACTGATGCTTCTCTTTACTCCTTCTTTATAAATCAAACTCTTGCAATTCAAACACATTTATTTACTCTTCCAAAAAATATTTATACAATTTAGCGCAGTTTCATAAAACACGTCTTTTCACAAAAATAATTCGAAATCAACTCCCTTTGTTTACTATCCTAGGTGATAATTACAACATTTTCTGCCTACTCTATTTATTACATATTATATAAAATAAAACCATCCAATAACATTTTATCACTGAGTTTGTGTCACAAATACCTTAAATTTTGTCTTTTACACTTTCCTATTTTATACATAATATTCTATCATTGGTCCTAAATGTTTCACAACCCTTCAATCACATTTGACACTGCTATTACTTATAATTTTGAGACATGTTTGTCCAAAAGTTGATTCTAGTAAAATAAAAGCCAAAATAATTCACATATGAACCTGGATTTGCGTGGTTAATAGTGGACAACCATAGACGCATCCGGTTTTCGGTTGGCAAATGTACGTTCAATGGCCTATTAAACTATAACTCAGTATAAAACCTTGAGCACTGTGTATTTTATCACGTCATCAAGTCATTATAATTTACATCTTGGCACTTACATTTCAACTAACATTTTAAATACTTTAACGTATGTAAAGTACGGCGAACATACATTTTAAATCACGGGATCTGATATATGGATTATTTTATTTGGCATACACTACCTTCTACACAAAACCACCCTTAGAACCCTTGTAGCTCCTAATGACATTACAATATATTGCCGTGGTAGTTCAGTACAATTCGTGCCCCACCTGGGCCAACATAAAATTTTCAAAAAAAAAATTTAAAAAAATAATTTCTTACCCTTTTTTTCTGAACGCCTTCGATTGTTTCAGCTCACCCTGGCTAGCTCAGCAATCGGCCTCTTCTTGAATACCTATTTTTACGTACATAACTCGCTCACAGTCACACACCATCAAATAAAATACAAACAGTTGAATAGTGAATAGTGAATTCAAACTTTCTCTATTCCGCTACTATTTCATGTACCATCCGCAAATCACTCCTCGACGCATTCACAATTACAAATCCACCTTGGGACGCTTTGCAATTCGTAACAACCAAAATAATTGTAGTCTGTACTTACATGACTTACAGAAGCTTCGCCTTTATTAGTATAAATCTTTCAAACAACACGTGCTACAGCACACCCACCTGTGTGTAATAACAACTTTTGAAAAGTACTGAATAATATTTACTACTATTAGAATTCACGTCGATGACAAGCGAAGAAAAGAATTGAGCCTCTCATCCCCTTACAGCTGGTTATATAGACCAGAAATCCCACCCCCACCCCTGTTGTTTAAGTTGGCGCACTTCTCAAAACACACACTCCTAACCGACACAAAATTCTACATAATTTTCCCACCAAACATCAACAGTCTTCATCATCCCGGAATTTTCCAGCATGTACTCCACAAAATACCACGAAAATCGTTTCCACCCGTGTAACGGCTGGTCCAATTCGCCGAAACTAGCCTCAACTGAAAATCAATTCCTATAATATTCACGCCCCTCATGTACGACGAATTTAGCTCTTTTTCTTTATCTCATCTACAACCATTTTCTTTCTCATGCTTCGTTATACAAATTCCACTCAGATATGTACCCACTCTAAATCTTAGACAGTCACGCGTCCATTTCCACCTGTAACGTCCAATTACATTTCTTAATTTCTCTCTCTATTTAAAATCGATATCTTGTACAAACATATTACACCTCTATCTTGCTTATAGCTTCTAAACCGTCCTTGTTCGTTTATTATCAAATCTAACCGATATCTGACATTTGCATATCCCTCCTTTATATGGTATAACCTTTCCTATCGATCCGTGTCTGCCTTAACGTCGATATTTTCTATGAATGCAAATATCGACTTTCGGATGAGGTTGTTGACCGCACGCACCCCATACATGTAAATAATCGTTACCTGTTGTAATCGTCGAGTTTTCGTTTAATGATTTTCTTTCCCATCCCTGTCTAACAAGTTCGTGTTTTTAAATGCTGTCTTATGCTCAATGATATTGAAATGTTTCTACTTCACTAAATTATACCCGTAAATTATTAATCTTAAAGTAAATTAAAATGACAAAGCTCTTTAATTATTGTACGCCGTTATGCTATAATTAAAGCTGCACTCTCATCCTGTACACAAATGAATTGACTTGTTTAATAGTCGCTTAACATTTATTGACTTTGCTCCCTAAATATTGAAATTTCTTTGCAAATAAGTGCAAAGCCAAAACTAAAATGAAATTAACCCTAAAATTCCTACATCACATTAATTAATTGTTACATTAGCTTTCTAAGATACCTATATAACTTGTTAATAAACGATATTTACAGACGCTAACCTACATTAAGCTGACCTACGACCTATCTTATCTAATTCTAACCTACAAATTACATAGTATAATCCCCCTATTTGTAATGAAGAGACTAACTAAAATTTTTAGTTCTCTTCTTTATTCAAATATCCTAAACTAATTTGTATGTACACTTAAACCTTATACCTATCACTATTATCATTTACACCTATTAACTATAACAGTTTCGATTCCCTGCTTGAACCTAACCCACTTTTTAATTATGATCATTATCCTTCTAACATGCCTTGCCGCCTTAATCCTGACCTTTTCTCCTATCACTAACACTATGCACTTCACTATTTCCTGGTATACAAAATTCATCATGCCTTTTTTCATCTGTATATCTGCTTTAGACAAACCATACGGTACCACTTCCGAATTCTCAAATCTTTCCCTTAGACATAACCTTATGTGCCTCCTAGAATCTCCATATAACCGACTTAACCAGAACGGCTTCCTCAAATTTAAATTATCAAAATCTAATTTGGCACTTAACTTTTTAAACATATGCCACCACTTAACATTTGTGCGACTACCTGTTGTACCTGATTCCTGTATGCTGCGGATATCGAATAAATTTTGATATTAACTGGTTCCAAATTATTTAACTCCACCACATGCTCATAATCTAATGCTGTGCTCGCCTGTACTCCTACCAGCTCTGAATGTTTTCTTACCAACGCTTGAACCTCTTCGAATTTTCCTTCTGGACATTTAGATGTAATCCACTAACCTTTTTTCATCTACCTCCATTCCGTTTACGTTCACACCTGTGTCATTATACGTGACATTATAACTTCCCTTCCAGGGCAATACTACGTCCCTAACCTTCACTAATCTTCTCTCCAAATCAATCACTACTCCTATCTTCAACATGCAATCAACCCCTAAAATACTTATAAATTTTAAGTCCAGGAACGATAATAAATTCCTGCTCACAGCTTACCAATCCTATTTCTACCCTCAATATTACTACACTATTTAACACAGCAAACCTTTTTTTATTGGGAGTTATCAAATGACTCTTCTTGATTGGCATAATCCTATCATGAATTTCTGCTTAGATCTCTTTAACGAATTCCTCCGATACTAAACTCGCCTCTGCTCCTGAATCGAGCAACGATCCTACACAATGATCCAAAATTTTGATCTCTACCACCAGCAAACAAATTTCCTCTACTTCTTTTGGTTCAATTTCTTCTTCTATATTCATAAATTCTCGCGGATGTTCATGTTTGCGTACGTCAATTTCTAGTGGTTTGTCCGACTCTAAAAATCCTGCCTACCCCGGTTCTCCCCAATCGGTCCTGGTTGTCCTTCCACCACTTGTGCATACGTTCTCGTGGTTACTTCTTGTCTATCCGCCCTTTCTGTATTATTCACACTCGCAGATATCCTGTTCATTTCCGCCGAGCTATTTTGCCTTTGAACTCCCATTCACGGTTTAGTATATGTGTATTCGTTAAAAACCTATACAGCAAACCCAGAGACTTGTTTTTCTAGAGATATACAAATATATGCCATTCTCAGACGTATCATACACGCAATGGACAAATATTTTATTTTAAGAGACTATTTATACCACACAGATAGTCAAAGATGTAGGCTGTGGGAATTTCAGGGAAATGTGTAGGTTAGCTCAGTATAGAAATCAATGTATGTACACGCCAAACTAGTTCCAAGACGGAAAATCTTGCTACGTACCTAGACGTAGCCGGCGAGTGGGGGGATTCGCCTGCATACCAAACAGAAACAAAAAAAAAACACATCGCCCACAACTATCTATTAACAATGAAAATAAATTAAAATTTCTCGATTCACAGGTACAAAGAAAAGTATTAAATTTAAGTTATATTATACAGAACAAATTTTATAAAAGATCCACGAAGTGCGCATTTCGTAGCTAACAGGTAATAAAAATCATTTAAAAAAAGTAATGCTTAAATTTTCTCAATAGCAAGTGTGTTAAATTAAAGTATTCGATGTAGTTATCCTCAATAGCACGTGTGTTAAATTAAAGTATTAAAAGTAGGTTTTCTCCATAACTAGTGGGATAAATTTAAGTATTAAATGTAGATCAAGGTGTAGTAAGAATGAAAAAAAGATAAGCAGAAATACTAGCGAAGCTTACTTCTAGCTATGGATGGTGAACTGGTTTCACAACATCAACCTTACATGTGATTTTCCAATGCTCCACCCGAAGGTACTACATTGGCCAGGAAACGAGTTTTTTATTACGTAAAAATTTTGAAATTTTACCGAACCGTTGCTGTTCCAAGCAAGGTAGGGATTTTTAACGTGCGTGACAACACACACACGGGACCTCCATTTTACCTCTCATCCGAACGAGGGTGCATTTTTGTGAAAAATGCTCGCCTAACATTATTCAAGTAGACCGTGTCGGGATTCGAACCCGGGGCCTTGGGCGTGGTAGTCACACACACACCACTACGCCACGGAGCCGCCTTCACAACATCAACCGCTGATAAATAAGGATCTTCGATGTACGTAAAAGAAAACGAGTCACATACCTCTATGCGTCGGGATGCGTATCTTGCAAGTCATGGTCGTTAGGGTTCATTCACCCTGCCATCGTAATTACAGCAGTGATCCAAAAACAAAAGGCAGCTGGTCCACGGCAGCAAACAGGTGGGCCTACACAAAGAAAGAACCCATTTGGCCTCCAGCTAAAAAAGCGAATACACGCAAGACACCTCCTAGTTGTCGAACAGAAACACGTGCATCGCTTTTAAAATACGGTGACGAATAAATGTAGAAAATATTTCTACGTACATGCTGTAGAATCACATTCAAAAATGGTTCAAACAACACGGAGTCGAACTGCAAATCCTAGCTATCGAAGCGCGGTAAAACTGGAAAACCCGGCTTATATCGGATAG
The DNA here is from genome assembly GCA_036346225.1 of Platerodrilus igneus. Taxonomy (NCBI): domain Eukaryota; kingdom Metazoa; phylum Arthropoda; class Insecta; order Coleoptera; family Lycidae; genus Platerodrilus; species Platerodrilus igneus. The sequence goes on from JARFIW010001271.1 coordinate 3,899,729, forward strand.
TGCGCGACCTTATTTCAACAAGTCGTTACATTGGAACAATAGAGAAAACCATTATACGGCGGTCGTAAGGTATACCAAGATAGCGGGTACCTAAAAACAGTATATGACTATTTAATTGTAGAATAAACTTGTCGTTTCGAAATAAATAAGTTCAAGATGAAAATTTGTAGCAAGCGTACTTGCAAACAAGATGTTGTTGAAGAATTTAAGGATTGAAACGGAGTTTATTCGAACGAGTAATGAATGAACAAGGGAGAAAAATAGGGTAATTAATTTATGCGGAAAAGAAATGTAACAATCTTATGGCGAAAAAGTAATTGTACTTAAACATGATTGTCTTTTTAGACAACCACTGGTGTTGGTTTTGCAATATTCTCAACAAATGTTGATTGTCTGAAAGGATTTTTGGAAAACTATTAATTCGGCAAATGGCTAAGTGTTAGGGGATCTTGGTAGCCGTCAGGTTGCTTAACCCCCTTCACTTACCACTGAATATCGGTGAAATAGAGTGTACATTTAAAAAACAATATAACTGTACCTAACAAGAAAGAGCAGTTGCTATGTTCGAAAACAACAGACAAATAAACAGGAAAAAATTGTAGCATATGTGTGGCATACCGCACTGTAAGGCTATGAAACGAGGGCAGTAGGAAAAGCAAACAGGAAAAAGGTAGAAGCCTTTTGGAATGTGGTGTTTCAGAAATATGATGATGATAGCATGGACAAACAAGTTAATAACAACGAGGTTCTACAAATAGTAGGGTAAGAAAGATTTCTGTGGAAAACAATAAAATATAAGAAGAATGGATGGATTTGACACGATCTAATGCATTTGGGGAATAGTGCGGATATATTACAAGCAGAGAAAGAAGAAGGAAAGAAGTAGATGTAGACCCAGATGAGATTATTGCACGCAGATAGAGAAAGATGCAAACTGGAATTTCAGGGAAATGTGTATGTTCGCTCAGAATAGGTAACAATGGAGGCACGCGTCTAACCAATTCCGGGACTGATTGAAGGACTGATGAATAGTTAAAGGAGGCACGCGTCTAACCAATTTCAGGACTGAATGAAGGACCGATGAATAGTTGAGCATTGAAACATTTATAATTTATTTAACAGCATAATAATAAATTCCTTGAAGAACGAATAATCATTTTCCGCTAAAACCTGTAGCAATCTTAATTTCAATTTTTGATGGATGAAGGCGTTGACATTTTGAAAATTAATATTTCGTTTCATGTGAACCTGGCAAATCCAACATATTAATTTATAAACGTTTCGACATCTACATCCGTCTGAATAGCTTTTAAAACTGCGTATGATTTTAGAAACATGTTGAAATTCGGCTCCATTCACTATTCGCAAGGCAATTTATTTCTGATTCGATAGCCTCATTTGCAAAGTCAATTATAAAGTTGAAAGGAATGCTTTATTACCCTTAAATTAAACTTTACCGATGCGTGCCCATGTTTTGCTAATGTAACAACGTATGCACATAATAAGATACATCACATTGATGAAGGAAGATCAAAAGCTATTTAAAACTAAACACATACGGTAATTCATGGTTTAAGTTGGGATGCTTTTATCATTTTCTTGGGTCTGAAAGAACACTTTTATCTTGAGAATAGTTTGCACATTTAGTCAAAATTGCTTTTTACAAGGATAATTGTTATGTGAATCGTCGCATTATTAACCCTGACAACCATTGGAAGCTCTTTTATTTATACACAAAGGTGTGAGTCGTTTCCTATACGCGGAACCGTTAATGCTGCAACGCGTCGATCACTAATTTCTGAAACAAAATTCTGTCTAATGGAAAACGCAATTTTCAGGAAGATCATTATATTGATGTGACAAAATAAATAAAAAGTAATTTGAATTACAATATTGTGCTAAAATGACTTCAGGCAATTATTGTAAACACTTCCTGAAGTGATAGAGCAAACTGAATAAATAACCAGAAGCTGTATGTACAGGGGTTAGAAATACTACCCCGTTTATATTTTAGATAACGTGACATTATCCGAAATTGGCGGTTGGATCGTGTGGCGTCGACCCATCGTCTGTTTAAAATCCAATTTTGGTGTAGGTGGTAGGGGACAATCGAAGCAAAACGAAAGCGTATCCCTTGCTATTGGGGATCTGGAATCCTTCGTGTACAGACTGAATTTCAACCACAACTTCCCTGTTATAAGACAACATCCGGTGTGGTTGTTTATAGGATTTCCATATGCCTATGCTAAGTTTAATTGAGTTGGCTGTTTTATGTAATCGTACTGCTTGTAGCGAAAATTATAAAACACGTTTCTTCTATCATTCTGGATAAATAATTGAGTGCCCAATATAATTTAAAACAAGCTCCATTTGTAGCGGCACTCTTCTACTATTTTAGCAACTGTTTGTACAAAGTTCTGAATCATTTACATATATAGAGGAAAAGAAAAACGCTACGCAGAAAATAAATGAGAATTTGTGTGAAACCCTCATTCAGATTCGTTTTACAAACTGGAAAAGTAATTAATTACTGATTTAATTACGATAAACGGAAAGAAACATCCATAAAGGTTTCATACAAATACCTGGACAAGCAATTTAAATTAGCATTTTTTCTAACATCCAAATTAAAAAAAAATTGTTAGCAAGCACTATTATGTGGATTGCTAGTTTCTAGGTCCTTTCTCTGCCACGCATCTTCTGCTGTGGAAATTGACAGGACTTCAAGAAAAGATTCAAAATGATGAAATATGAAATTAACTACGAGAGTTTACGATAGAAGTTGAATTTCATTACAGATCCCTACAGAACTCAAAGTAATTATATAATGTTGGCTCCATAAGTCACTGAATGCAGTGCCACCACATATGTGATACCAACCGACGCTTTCCTCAATAACACATGCAAATCAAATAAGAATACCTATTTAATTCACTTCCGGAAATACTAAACCAATTTTGAAGACCGCGTCTTTTGCTAACCTATACCTTCAAAAGAAACGCAGAAAACAGTCTACAAATTGAACTTTGTATCCAAATAAAACATACCGTAGCGCCTTTCGGCCTGGCGTTGACCAGGATAAGAGCTTGAATAGACATAAGATAATTAGTATGCATCATGTGGCGTGACAACTTCAAATATCTGATGATTGACAGACCCTGGGGTGCGAGATCACTCGATTGACAGGTACTTGCTTCCATAAGTCACTGAATACAGTGCTACCACATATGCGATACCAACTGACGCTTTTCTCAATAACATATGCAAACCAAATAAGAATACCTATTTGATTCACTTCCGGAAATGCTAAACCAATCTTAAAGACCGTGTCTTTCACTAACCTATAGCTTCAAAATAAACGCAGAAAACAACAGTCTACAAATTAAACTTTGTTTCCAAATAAAATATATTGTAGCACCTTACGGCCTGGCGTTGACCAGGATAAGCGCTTGAATACACACAAGATAATTAGTATGCATCATGTGGCGTGACAACTTCAAATATCTGATGATCGACAGACCCTGGGGTGCGAGAACACTCGATTGACAGGTACAAGGCTTTTAAATTTAAGAGTTATTAAGATTGCAATAGGTATAGCCGAGAAGTTATTTAAAGTACAGTAGGAAATCTCGAGATTGTAATTTGCATACTTTGGATTGTTGTAGTTTGATCAAGAAGAATTGGATAGGGTATAAATTAACGCTAAAATGTTTTGGAGGCTAGTTCTAATTGCAGCATCGAGTAAAATACTTGTCGTAATGTAAAGCGTTGATTGCAATATGCAGTAAGTTTAAAGCTTTAAAAGATGTGACGTAATTTTCTGTGTATTGCCGATATAAATTAGTTAGGATAATTTATGGTAGTGCTTCGAGATTTAGTTAATTTAGAAGATAAAATCGTAGTTTAAGAAGATCATACTTGTACTGTTAGTGATTAGTCCGGAAAGCGAATTATTGTGAACTGCTAGAAATAATATAGTACTATGAGTTGCTGAAACAGGTTTGTATAATTCGTTTGAAAATAAAGAACTGTTATTGCATAAAGATTTTACGTTACAATCTCCTGTAACACGAAATGATGGGTAGTTTTCCAAATTTTCGGTAACTTTTTTCATGATATTAGAATACCAGGCATCAGGAGTTAAATTAGGAAGATTTAAGCAGCCACACCACGAGAAAGAGCGTTAGGTATGATATTTAATTTTCCTGGTCTGTGGCGAACGGTGAAACTGAACTGTGAGTTACTTAACCTCCATCAGATTAGGCGTCCAAGTAAGAGCAGCACAATCGCTGATAACTATATACTGGGTTCATTCGACATAAGCTCTAAATTTTTCAATTCCAAAGATTTACTTTGAGGAGTTCCAGCTCCGTGATAGAATATTTTTGTTCGACTGTAGTTAAAGTACGACTTGCATAAGCAATAGGGTGTTCTAGATAATCTCTTTCTTGAAATAAAATGGCACCTAAGCCAGTAAGTGAGGTATCCGTTTGAATGTAAAATGTTTCCCCAAAACTTAGCGAAATTAGAATGAGAACAAAGATAATTAAAAGTTTTATCTGATCAAAAGCTTTTTGGGAATCAGAAGTTTATTCTTTGTATTTTCAATTAGAGCGGTAATTGGGCAGAGCTAGTAGATAGGTTAGGTAAAAGGATACGATAATAAGATATCATTTCAATTAAACGTTTAATTTCAGTGACATTTTTAGGCGTTTTAAAATTATTGATAGCAATTACTTTATCGGGATCAGCTTGTAATCTATTTTCTTCTACAATAAACACTAGAAAGGAAAGATAAGAACAGCAAAAGTACATTTTTCCCAGTTGACTTTAAAACCAACTTTACTTAAGCAATCAGCTACTTTTTTTAAAGTTACGATATGCTCTTCAAAAGTATAGAGATAACTAAAGTATCATCAAGATAAACGAAAGCACGCTCTTGTGCAAAATTTGACCCAGTGTTCTATCTGTACTATGTTGGAGTGTTTGGAGGGCATTAGACAAACCAAAAGGTAAAAAGTTCAACTCATACAAACCTTCCAGGTCCGCAAAGGCAGCTTTTTGATGAGAAATTTGTTCCAAAAGTATCTGATAAAAAGGTTGTTTAAGCACTATTGAAGATATGTATTTAGCATTACGCAAATGACTTAAAATGAAATCCGTACGAGGTAGAGGATACGTGGGGTGTTCGATATATATCGGGAACTGACAACACTAGTGTTGCTAGGTGCGATTTGACGTTTCTAACCCAAAGTTTGACATTTTTGACAATATACATACTTATAACATTTTTCCATATGAACACTATTTGTTTTGTTTTGATTGAGTTGAAAATTTTGTCTCGGCCAAAAAATGGAATTAACGTGAACATTTGCGTGCGATGATTCTTTACGATTTCCGACGTGAATTATCTCCACAATAGTGCCTGAACTTATTTCGACTTTTGAGAAAGAAGCGCCAACTAAAGCCAATGTATATCGTCGGTATAGTGAATTCAATCGTGGTCGTAGTTGGCTAGCGGATGAATTTAAAGAAGGTCGTACAAAATAGGCTGTTGTGCCAGAAAACATCGATGCTGTGCGCGAATTGATAATGCAAGATCGCCAGGTGACTTATCGTGAAATTCAGGCATCCCTAGGCATTAGTATGGCAAGTATACATCCGATATTATATGAACATTTAGCTGTGAAAAAGCCATGTGTGCGTTGGATACCACGTAATTTGACAATCGTTCAAAAAAAGATTCGTGTCGATTGGTGCAAAGAAATGCTCAAAAAATACGATTGCGGTGCATCAAACGCAGTGTATAACACTTACACAAGTGACAAATCTTGGATTATTCGTATGGACCCGAAAGTAAACAGCAGTCGGCTGTATGGGTCTTCCAAGATGAACGAAATCCAACAAAAGTTGTCCGTGCTCGAAGATCTTTAAAGAAAATGGTTGCGTGTTTTTTTGGATTAAATGGAAATGTACGACCGTTGCTTTAGATGCCCATACAACAGCTAAATCTGCTTCTATACAACCATTTGTTTGCCACAAGTTTTCGCAGAAATAAGAAAAATAAACCGAAGACGCCGAATCATTCTCCATCATGACGATGCGAACTCTCACACAACGGCTCTAACAAGTGACTATTTGAGCACTCAAAACATCGAATTGATGGGTCATCCGCCGTGTAGTCCTCATTTGGCACCCAACGAGTTCTTTTGTTCCCACACATGAAGACCAAACTGCGTGGACAACGATTTTCGACATCAGAAGAAGCGGTTAATGTGTTCAAAATCTAAGGAAGCACAATCGTTTTTCTTGAGGCTAGTTTACCAAGTGAAATCTAAAAACTTGTAGCGATAAGTTAAAAAGATGACACATATCAACTCCTGTAAGAAAAGAATATATTTGGGTAAGTACGACTAAAAATGTAACTTCACGTTCAAGAGATTCTATACAGGTTTTTAATTTAACAGATCCAGTTGCCTGAACTTGAACGAATCAGCAATAATCATAAAGGTATTCTGAGGTATTATTCTAAAATCAATGTTTTGTTTTCTTAATTGTTATAAGCCTGTGGAATTAATTAAAGCGGAGTTAGAGCCGGTGTCTAACAATGCATTGAGAGAGGCAATAGAGATAGGTAAATGTGGACGACTATCAAAAGGTTCAGTTTTGAACTTTGCCGAGGCAGAATTATGATAGCGAAAAGCATAAAAGGTTTTCAACCGTTCAAGTGGGGTTGTACGACACATTTCGGTGAAAGGAATAGAAGTTTTTGTTGACGATACATTAGTAGAGACAAAGTCGACATTTTTTCGTAATGGAGGTGAAGTTACAGTAGGCTATAAATTTAATTCGTGCAACGACTGTAATTTTGTTGTGTTAATGACGGGTGATCCTGTGAGGAAGGTACGCGTACACCCTGGACAAAAAGTCCCTTCGGTAGACATTTATTTTTATAGACGTTAAGGTTCTATAACCATAGCAAAAGCATATCGGATTTCGGTGAAATTAGCGCAGGTGTGATCACCTTTTCGGCAGTACCAACAAGAAAGGGAACTAGTTTCGTCAGTATTCGATAATGGGGACGACAAATTTGTTAAGTTACGAACGGAATCGCTACAGTAATATCCATTTTGCTGTGGTTTTGGTTAGGATTTACTGAAGAGTGGTAAATCGCAATTTTACTTTTTGTAAGGATCGGCAAAAGCCTAAGTTGGAAGATAGAATCAATTTTTTGGATAGCTAAGTGGTCAGAATAATAGGCATTCAAATTCCAAATTAATTGCGTCAAAATCTGTTTCATCAGGCTCTTAGGCTAAACGGTTAAATAATGTCTGTACTTCGATAATATAAGCTAATACGTTTTCTACGAGTTCAGAAACGGGCATGAATTTGAGATAAAAGTTCGTTATCAAAGCTGGCAGTCTTTTTTCAAAAGTTCTACTAGCTTGGGTCAACTATAATTTGGTGTTTAATACTGCGGAACCACGCTAAGGCACCACCAGAAAATAATTCCACCACACTCTTAAATACTGACATAAATTCACACTTTATTTTTTCGGTTTCGTCAGGACTTGAAAAAGAAAATAAATCGAAACGTTTTAAATAAATTAGACAAGAAAGGATTCGCGATAACTTTTATCCTCGTGGGTACAGGATCGGTGGAGTAAGCAATAGCTTTTTTGTCGTTCATGGAGTCAGGATTTCTTATACATTTTATCAAGGTCCATATTTATATTACGATTGAACGGTATATCATTCTTTCATTACGAAAGAACGGACTTCAGTTAGAACCTATGTTGGTTCTGGTTCAAAGTCGGTAGAATATTGCACGATAGGAATTCCTACGGCACCTTTTGGTTTTTAAATGCAAGTGGTTCGTGTCTGTATATTTTTACTTTAAAACTGCAATCGTTAATCTCAATTTATATTAGTACTCTAAGTATATAAGAAATCAGATTAAAAATGCATATTTTTGCAATTGACTATATTTATTTAGTAAATAGGAGAAATTGAAGCCAATGTTTCCTATTTTAAGAGACGTTCATCAACATCATCATCATTATCATCATCATCATCATCATCATCATTAGGTCTTCAGTCCTAGAACTGGTTGGATGCGTACCCTCATTGTTTCCTAGTCTAAACCAAACTACATATTTCCCTGAAATTTGTCCGGTCGTCTGCATCTATCCCTATCTGTGTGCGAAAATCTGATATCGGTCTGCCTCTATCTCTCTTTTCCTATCTCTGCTTGTAGTATATCCCGTACTATTCCCCAGAAATGCCTTAGAACGTATCCTGTCCTTCTATTTCTCCTATTTTTAATTTTCCACAGATATCTTTATTCCTCTACTATTTCTACAACCTATTTTTTATTAACTTTGTCTGTCCATGCTACCATCCTCATACATCTGAAGCACAACATTCCAAAAAGCTTCTATCTCTTTCTGTCTGCTTTTCCTACTGCCCCTATTTCATAGAGACGTTATTTTTAAAACATAGAAGCTTGACGCAAACGATATTTTAAACAGAAAAATTGGTGTACATTACAAAGACAACCCTAGGTAAAAAGTAAATCACTTAAAGAACGGGTAGATGGCTTATAATTCTTAAAAGAAGGAATTTTTTTATATAAATAAACGCTTACCGCGAATTGTAGGTTAGGATTTAATTTATTAAAAATCGGGGGTCTTTCATGAAAAATTAATAAAAATTACGATAGGTAGGTAGTATTTTAAAAGGTGATAAATAATTAAACTTACTTACCCTAGACATTTTAACACGTTCTGTTTGGCAAATTGGATGTAACTGAAAATTCTCCTATATATAGGAAAATGCTACTGAAGTAAAATACTTAGATACAACTTCCTGCAAATCATTTCTCACAGGAAAAACGAGTCTTAGATAAACAAAAAATGCCTAACTATTAGGTTACGTTCACACACTGAGAAAAGAATTTTGTACCTTCAACTGAAAATTAGTTGATTCAATTAGAATTTTGGTTTGTATATAAACAATGATCTAGATGCATTAAATAGAACATAATAAAATGTTCTAAAACCGATTTTGAAGCAAACAAACCTAAATTTGTACCACAATAATTATGGCATTTACTCAAATCGCTATTAATGTAACTTGAATGTTAGGTATCGTTCCTTCAATTGCTTGTAGGTTTGATTTGAATTATTTAATACTTTTATCAAATAAACTGTTATATTAAATCAACACGTTGGATATCCCACTTACATATAAAAATCATTGAAGCAAATACTGGAAAGGGTTTGCAGCATTAAAACAAATTATTCAAATTGTTCCAATAACCAAAAAGCGTCATTGGTTTAACTAACCCATATGTTGAGCACAGTTAATAATTATTAAGCTAAGTAGCTAATAAGGGTTCAAGTAATAACATTTTTGGTTTAATCAAACTTTTATTGTGTTCAATTGAAACATTTAGCTGTCAAATCAATCATTTCGTTGCGTTGTACATTGTTTAGAAATAGAATTAGTTTAAACATCCAAGGTAGTTTGATTCAATATCCAGCTTGATCGATTCCGACTTAATGAAGTTATTTTAATAATTTTTTTTAATACAACTTGGCGATCAACAAATGAGTTTGTTCAGCCCTAACAGATTTTAAAAAAATATTGATTTAAAATAACTTCATTCAGTCACATTATCAAGTTGGATATTGAATCAAATCTCACCTTGAATGTTACATTAACTCTAGTTCATCCTGCATAATTTTCAGTTTAGCTTCCACTTGAATTTTATAAAACTGACACTGATTATTGAAAGTTTGTTTATTCCTTGAGGTTGCCATTGGTCTTTGAAGTTAGACGTTCGCTTATATAGTTGAATGCTAAAAACAACCGCATTTAGTTATGGGCAATGAGACCAATTTATAAGAAGGTACTTACGTGTTTTTAGACGAAAAGATTTTGTTTAAACATAGTACAGCATACCAAATTTATCTTCCATGTATTTTTATAGTTGGTTGAAATACTTTTATGGAAACTAACACAATAAACACTGCTAAGTAACGCTTGACGACATGTTGACGTGTCGCAGTCGAAGGTTAAGCAGTATATTAAAGATATAATGTGCGCGCGCTATACATCCAATACGCAGCATCGGAGACGTACTAAATACCGTTGCGTTCAACAAACCTCGACGTTTGATTTGGCTATCGTAGTTTATTTAAATCAACAAGCTATAGTACGTTTGTTTCAATGTTAAATTTGTTACAAAACGTGTTCATTTGACACTTTTTTCAGCATTCATTTAACTAAAATGGATTTTTTTCAACATTAATGTAGTATTGGACTAAAATATGAAATTTATTGACAATATTAGTTTGTATTAAATACGACTGATGTTCAATAAAATTCACTTTTGCATTCTTTTATTAACCAACTGTTATTATGCATTCAAACAAACAAATTTAAGTCAACTAATTTTTGATGTTAGTTTAACCATCTACAAGCGGTTCAGTGAATATAGTTTCGTTTAGAACGACTAAAAAATACTTGATCAAATGCTTTACTCTTCAAAACAACAGAATTGGTTGTATTAACCAAATCACTTTTCTCAGTGCATGAGCTTAAGACAAAGAAATTAAGTATCCGCCATCTTTAATTTTATTTTACAGTGTTACCACGATGGTAGAGCTTAGGTATGTAATACCGGTGATATATTAAGATGTGGAATTTTAAAATCGATAAATAAAAGTACTGAAAATATGTGAAAAAGTCAACTTTTAAAACCACCTATACACTAGCTCCTTTGTTGAAAGCGGCAGTTGTGACACTATTTTCTTTTTATAGTAGGAAAGCACCAATTTATCAAGATTAAACCTCTCCCGCATCGTCAAACCTACATAGCCTGACTAATAAATTAAAACAAAGGTGAATATGGATGAAACAACCTGTGGAAAAACCAACTTTTAATACCATATAAAAACTAGTTCCTTTGTTGAAGGCGCCAGTTGTAACACTATTTTCTTTTTATAGTAGTAAAACACAAATTTATTAAGACCCTCTTGCGCGTCGTCAAGCCTACATAACCTGACTTAAAATGTTACGCATCAAATTAGGTTGTAGGAATGACGTCGCAGGTTAAGTGCATAATTTAATTATACAAAAATTTACCGGATGGATTCTCAAAGGCCCGGTTGACTTTGGTTTTCGGGGGTTGTTCATTGGCTCGTTAATTTTTCAGTGGTTGTTTCCGCGATGCTGTCCTCGTCGACGAATCCAAAATACCGTAGATATAAGGAAGACGCAACGGGGAATGGACCGCTTCGTAGACTCAAACTTCAACCACGCACGCCCGTATTCGATAATGGCCGGTAATCAAGTCCCGTTCCTTTTGACGCTTAATTCCCACCAACTATTGCCCCTCTACGTTTTTTCATGTTTATACTCTCAAAACCGGCAGACGCAGATGCATTTTTTATAGTCTGGGAACACAATGTTTGTGGTTTTTGTAGGGCAATATCCTGAGATAGTGAAAACCTAATCTTCGTGGGATTTACACGTAAAATTTAAATTAACCATAATAAAGGCGTGTTGGGGGTAAACATGTTAATGTACATTATTATTTTTTTCGTAACATATTTCTTGCTATAACATCCAGACAACATGAAATGTTAAATACTAATCATCAACGTTTTATCTATTTTTGTAAGACCATTATCAGGATAGAACGCGGGTTACTATTTCTGAATTTGCAAAGTCACATCCCGATTAAGCATGATTAGTGTTTGTAATTCAAAAAATTGAGAAAGGTTAAAAGAGAGGGATGGGATCTAGGTAAGCTTAATGATAGTAGGGTAAAAGAGGAATATAAACAAGTATTAGATAATAAGAGCAAAGAGATAGCTGTAGGAGAGAGCGTAGAAAATAGATGGAAAGAAATAAAACTGACTGTACATGATACAGCAACACAGACTATAGGTAAGAAAAAAATAGAAGCGAGAAAACCCTGGGTAACAAAGCAGATATTAGATTTAATAGAGAATAGAAGAAAGCTTAAACCTTTCAGAGAAGTGGATAGTAAAAATAAGCAAAAATATAATACAGTTAGAAATAAGATCGTACATGAGTGTAGAAAAGCTAGAAATAAATGGATGGAGGAGAATTGTAAGGGAATACAAGATGATTTGAGAGTAGGTAAGACAGACAGGGCTTACAGAGCAGTTAAAAAGTTTTTTGGGGAAGATAGGAAAAATATAATGGTATTAGAGACGAGAATAATGAGCTTCTAATAAATAAAGTTGAGGTAGCTGATAGATGGAAAAGATATTTAGAAGATTTATATAAGGGAGACGATATGGATGAGTTAGAGAACGACCAAAAAGAGGATGTAGAAATAGGGGTCTCAATATTAAGAGAGGAATTTGATAGAGCTGTTCGGAATCTTAAATTAAATAAAGCGCCAGGGATAGACGATATTCCCGCCGAATTAATAAAATATGCAAGTCAGAAAACTTTAGACAGATTATATGAACTAATAAATGTAATATATGACACAGGTGAGGTTCCAATAGATTTCGAAAAAAATATTATTATCCCAATCCCAAAAAAGTCAGGAGCTGATAGGTGTGAGAATTTTAGAACAGTTAGTTTAACTTCTCATGCTTCCAAAATACTAGCAATAATAATTAAAAATAGAGTAGAAGCTTTGACTGAGAATTATTTAGGCGAAGACCAATATGGTTTTCGTAAAGACAGAGGGACTAGAGAACCGATACTAATGATTAGGGTAATTATCGAAAAAGGTTACAAAAAATAAAAAGACTCATTTCGCGTTTGTAGATTTAGAAAAGCATTTGATAGGGTTAATTGGATTATTATGTTCAGGGTTTTGCAAAAATAGGAATCTCTCATAGGGATAGAAAATTATTTACAGTCTATATAAAACCAAAGCGTAGTAATTAGATTTGATGAAATAGTAAAGGAAGCTAAGATTAGAAATGGTGTTAGACAGGGTTGTATACTGTCTCCCTTGATTTTTAATGTTTATATTGAGGAAGCTTTAAACTTAGCCAGAGAGAGAAAAGAGATAGGTATTAGTGTACAGGGACAGAAAATAAACATGTTACATTTTGCAGATGATATAGCCATTATAGCAGAGTCTAGAAAAGAGTTAGGAGAGTTTTTAAATATTTTAGATGAGATACTACGGAGTAACTATAGTATGAGAATTAACTCAGTAAAGACAAAGATAATGACAAGTGAGTTACAGCCTAGTTCTAAACCAAAATTAAAAATATGTAATACCGAGTTAGAGGAGGTAGATGAATTTTGCTATTTAGGTAGTATAATTACAAAGGATGGACGTAGCAGAAGGGATATAGTAGCTAGAATAGCTCAAGCTAGAAAAATGTTTTTAAAAAAGAAAGACTTACTAATAGCTAATAGTATTAGTTTAGATAATAGAAAAAGTTTCTTAAAGTCGTACGTATGGAGCGTTCTACTATACGGTTGTGAGGCTTGGACAATTAAAGAAGTAGATAAGAAAAAGATAGAAGCTTTTGAACCTTGGTGTTATAGGAGAATGTTAAAGATTAGTTGGACAGATAGAGTAACAAACGAGGAAGTTTATAGAAGGATAGGTGAGGATCCCTGTATGTGGAAACAATTGAAGGTCAGGAAAGATAGAATGATAGGGCACCAGTTAAGACATGAGGGACTATTTAGTAAAGTCTTAGATTATAGACTACCAATTAAAAATAGAGTAGGAAGGCCTAGACAAAGCTATATTAGTCAAATTATTAGAGATTTAGGTTGTGAAGGGTATGTAGACCTTTTTAGACTAGCTCAGAATAGAAAAGAATTTAGAGCTGCGTCAAACCGACTTTAAGTAAGTTCGAAAACAAAACAAAAAAAAATAAAAATCAGTTAACTAAATGTCACCAGGACATAACTCACAATTAGTTAGCGGTCTGGCATGTTGGTAGCGATTCGTTGCTTAAGCCTTACCATAACATATAATTTAATAAACGTCACCATGACATAACTCACAATTAGGTAGCGGTCTGGCATGTGGGTAGGGTTCGTTGCTTAAGCCTTACCATAACATATATTTTAACACTTTTCCTTTTTGAAGGTTATATTTCATTTCCTTATAGATGGTAAACATGTAAACATGTTAGAGTTCTTTAACAACCATCATGTTGCTAATATCTATGTAAAGTCAGATGGATAGGAAAAGATAAAAGGATATAGGAAGACCTAGACCAAACCATATTAGTCAAATTATTAGAAATTGAGGTTGTGAAGGGTATGTAGAACTTTTTAGATTAGCACAGATTAGAAAAGAAGTTAGAGCTGCGTCAAACCGACCTTAAGTAAGGTCGAAAACAATATGATGATGATGATGAGTGTGTGTAAAAAAGTATTGCAAGAAAAATTTGTCCTGGACGAACCTAATATGCACTAATAAGCAAAAAACGGTCTGTTTAGCGAACTACTGTCTTAATGATTTCTTACGAAAGTGGATGGAAACGTAAATCTTATCAGTATTCAATACAAACTTAGAACACGTATTACTAATCGTGACTCCGGTCATAAAAGCATCTGACATTATCATGAGGAATTCAAAGTAAATATAAAATAATGGAAACCTTCAATGTCTGACTTGTATTTCTGACATATGAAAAACGATCTGATTACAGAGCTCGATATCTAATCCACCAAAAACTAAATGAAAAGCGATTTCAATACCATTACGCAGTCAAAATGACTTCAGGGCAATTGCTATAAATACTAATGGAGTTCCATCCTATTTGGAACATTGAATAAATAACACGAAGCTGTGTATATATAAGGGACACTGTTCCGTTTATATTTTAGATAACGTGACATTATCCGAAATTTGCGGTTGGATGGTGTGGCGACGGCCCAACGTATATTTAAAATACAATTTTAGTGTTGGTGGCAGGAAACAATCGAAGCCCAAGGAGAACGGCGGCATCCCTTGTTTCTGGAAATTTGAAATCCTTCGTGTACGTACTAAATTTGAACCGCAATATCCCTATTATGAGACAATATCCGGCATGGTTGTTTATACGAGCTGGGATTTGGATAGGTTAAGTTTAATTAGGACGGTTTGTATCTTACGTACCACAGCGCTACTTTAAAGTTGAAAAAATTTTGCTATATGTTCTTCTCCTTGTTTCTAAATTATTTGGGATAAACAAGATAATAAATAATTCAAGCCTTGAAAAAGCTCTCAGGTGTAGCTAGCTGTAAATATTGATGTCGATATTTTCAGGAACTGCATAACTTATAAATAGCTTTAAAACAAAACGAGACAAGTTGCTAGAGGCCATTTAATTTCTAAAAAAAAAATTTAGAAGAAAGTGCTAATTAAGACTGAGGGGGCTCGTCAACATAAAACAAAGAGTGAAATTCCGGAATAGCTAAAAGGAGTTAAAATTTTTCCACTGAAATATTTACGAAAAATTGAAAATTGATTTCTTAGTATTTTCTGTGCAACTTCGGCCTGTATGAAGGTGTTTCTATAACTTTTGGTAATTGGTGTCTTTTTGTACGAGGAATATGAACATAGTATTTATTGGATCAAAGGATGTGTCAAACATTACTTAACATAAACACTTACTTCGAATTCCTTTAATGATGATGTGGACTGTAATTAGGTTAACTGTATAGCGAGCTTAACGGCACTATTTTATAATCACTGAGCACTCATGACACGAAACTGGTTTGTCACTTCCGGTAGTTCAAACATGACAACACAACACCCTCGTCGGCTGCTGGTTTTAAGTCCTTTCATGATTGTTAAAAGAAGGGGTTAACAAGGTTCAAGAAGAGAGGGACAGGAGCCCGAACAGTATTTAAATCGACATAACAGCAATATTTTTCAAGAAACGGCTAGTCAACTTATTTTTTTCTTTATGGGCGCCATTTTGAAGTTGAATGTCACGTAATAGGCCTTTTTTCTAAATAATGTACTTTTGATTTTTTAAATTCTGCCAAAAATAAATTTCGTTATCTTCGGGAGAACGGAGTGAGTTACATGGACATTCGTTAACCAGACTTACGACGATTGAAACGCCATCGTGTGTGCCGCGGTTGTGGTAACATAAGTGCATTGAATTAAATGCATAGACAATGGTTGTGCACCATAGGATGGAGGAACTCGTTTAAAAGGAGTCCACTAAAAATTCCGAAGTTGTTGTCTCATTGAACTTGGTAAGTGTGGAAAAGTTTTGCTACTTATAATCGGTTCGCTTATTTTATTCACACACCCTAATGCCGTCACACTACTAATGAAGAAAAACCAATACGTGAACTAAGCTCTCTCAGAAAGATCAGACATTCCCGGAGGCGTGGAAACGAGTGGCTGCCCTTGTAGATGTCGGCCCAGGCTAGCGGCAACCCCTCTCTTGCGGTATTTTCGTGATCCTTTTAGTTTTACCTGTTACAACCTGTGGATATTTAATAATAACTCGTAGATGGATTTATGTAGTTTAATGACTTGTAACCAATATTACAACATAGAAAACAAACACAGCTAAATAAAAATTCGCAGCATGCACCGTAACTACAATGCGGCCAGCGGCGTTGTCATTAAAAAACAAACAAAGAAATAATACTACGCTATAACTTATCTGTAAAGTACAATCCAACTGATTCACATTAGCATCCTATCATTGCCACACTCTTACGGATCACTTTATAATTTAATTTCAACGCAAAGTTCACAAATTAAACTATAAGTTCTAAAACACCCGACACGCGCTAGGATAACGTGCTCCCTCGCGCGCTTAAACCCGACTGACCCTTACCTATCGGACCGACTTAAACATTACGGATACTTCTACCTATTATTATAAGGGGCGGCCTAGTACATCACCCCCTATAAGTTAAACTTAATTGCTAAATATATTTTTGTAATTAACTTGAACTTATACTTAATAATTACAGTGTTAAATTTTGATACGGTACACCATACGGTTTCAAATTCCTAACATTCTGTATACCCAACAAAAGACCCCTATTGTCGTCCCGTACTTCATACGAATTTGGCCCACGCTTAGCCACAATCGTAGCAGGCCCGGAATAAAGCAAAAAGAATTTCTTAATCTCCTTGTCTTCCGCAGAAGACTGGGGATGAGTACGAACCAGTACTTTATCACCAATCTTAAAATCAATACCATTTTTATGGATCCTTTGATGACGTAATTTACGTTTTTCAGCCTTAGATTTTAATTTATTATAAGCTAGAGTTATAATTTTATCCCTACCAACACCTGGTATGTCACTTGTAGGAAAAATAATGTTTTTAACATTAAGGTTATTACTATGATCACCAAAATGTAGTTCACAAGGGCTATCCCCAGTCGAGTCATGGACTGCCCTATTAATCCATTTCCTTACTCTATCTAGCATCAAAGCCCACCCCACATGAGCCGAATAACACAATGATCTCAAAATACGCACAATTTCTTTATTAACCCGTTTCGTCTGGTTTCCCTGCGGGAAGTACACTGACGTGTGAGTTACCTTTACACCTAATAAATTCAACGACTCTTTCCACTCTTTGCTCGTAAACTGGCTACCATTATCGGAAAGAATGACTCCTGGTTTACCAATCTCGATAAAATACTTCTTGACCAAACAACGAAGAATCGCAGCTGTATTAGCACGTTTAAGAGGGTGCAAAGTAACCAACTTACTGAAAGCGTCAATAATAACTAATAGGGAAGTCGCCCCCAACCTTGATACTGGGAGCGGACCAATGAGATCAACACATACGATTTCGTTGGGCGCTTTAGGTAAAACACTATGATATTCGCCATAAATTCTCATTGAACTCTTCGCTTTCTGGCACAAATCGCAGCTTGAAATAATTTTTCGAATGAAATGTTTCATCCTCTGAAAATAATAATCACGACGCAGCATCTGGAAACACTTTTCCGCCCCAAAATGCCCATTATCTACATGTTCTTGCCAAACTAATCTACTTATTTGGGAAGCAGGTACACATACTTTAAACTCTGGCGAACCTTCGTAGCGTCGCCTAAATAAAACTCCCTGATACACAACAAACCAATCCGCGCACCTTTTCGGAACTTCCTCCTTCAATAATCTAGACATTATTTTACAACAGAATTCGTCTTTCCCTTGCTCCTCAACAATATTTTTCATACCTAACTGGACCCCTTTACATAGTTCCGACTTCTTTACTGCACAAATTTCTGTCGGCACACTCTCAAATTTTTCAAGTTTCTCCTTTCCCTTGATTGGATAACGCGATAGAGCATCCGCCAGAACATTCTCCTTCCCAGCACAATATTTAACATTAAAAGCGTATTCTTGAAAATACAACACCCACCTAGTCAAACGCGAATTTAATAGTCTGCAGGACATTAAAAACGATAGAGATTTATGATCGGTGATCACAGTTAATTCTCGACCTAGCACAAATACCCGCCACTGCTGCAAACAATGTAATACGGCTAATGCCTCCTTTTCCGTAACACAATAACCAATTTCAGGGCCACTAGAAAAATTATACCACAATTCTGTAGGATTCGGAGGCATAACTCTATCTTTCACCATTCGCTTATTTAAAAAACGAGCGTCCAAACAAACCCTTATAGCCCCATCCTTTTTTTTAACTACTACCAACGGACTGATATATTCCGTTTGCTTCGCCTCAATTACGTCCCACGCCACCATCTCCTCTATCTGCCGCCTAACCTCGTCTTTATATGCATACGGAATTGGGTATGATCTGATAAAAAATGGAGACTCATCCCACAACTCAATTTCATGAAAGTAAACATTCGTTCGTTCTGGTTGGTTCGAAAATATCGACCCATGTGACAACAGCAACTCGTACAATTTATTTTTTTCTTCTTGAGAAAAGTTTACTGCGCGATCCACTACCTCTTTAATTTCAGACACCTTACACGGCACTATCTCCTTTTTTAATTGAATTTCCTCATCTTTCTCTTCCGACACTTGACAAACAGTCAACCGACCATCAGGTTTTGGTTCCATACTAAACCCTATGCTTATCCTTCAAAAATTATTCCTTCAAAAATACCCGATAAACAATTTTTTGAAAAATCGATTTTAATTTGATGATCAGCAAAAAAATCGCATCCGAAGATGACATCACGAATTAAATTCGAAACTACCAGACAAGGGTAAGCCAATTCGAAATCATTGAATTTAAAATTCAAATAAAATTGATCCTTAACAATAGAATTCTTGCCCGTCGCACTCACCAAAATAGTTGATGTAAACGGCAAACGTAAAATATCGCTATTAATTTGCATTATCTTTAATAAAAAGTCTTTTGAAATGCAGGTAACTTTACTACCCGAATCTACTAATATTTTTACCAAAACTGTCTCAACTGTCGCTTCAATGGTTGGTGCCAACGCAACTGACTTTATATTCTTTTTGTCTTCTAGTAAAAGGTCATCCCCGTTTTTATTAAATAACGCGGCCACAGCCGATGGTCGACTTCCCCCTGGACTACTAACAGCTTGAGATTCACGACGCCCTTCATCCCTATCATTATTATTGTAATTACTATTAGTATTATTTCCCTATTTTCAGAGCGGGCACTATTACCGCCTCCAGAATTTGACGTATTTGATCTAAAATTGTAACGAGCGCTCCCATTTTGTTCATTACTCGTACCTCTACCACGCCAATTCGTGTAGGAATTGTTATTATTGTTATTGGGGTTCCGATTATAAGTTTCATCAATTTCCCTTAAGTAAGCTTCTACTTCATCAAAAGTTCTAGGCATGCAATTTACAATACCTCGTTGAATTTCACTCGGAAAATGATTTTTTAATAAAGAAATAAGCGCACCTTCCTCAAGAGAAGTAGTTAAGAAATTTGCTTCTCTCACCAACTTTAAAAAATAATCAGCCCTGGACCCCCTTTCGTAACACCCAAATTTAATTTTTGAAAAGTTTCTCTCTTCGTCAACCCCCAATACCGACTTAAAATAGCTCTTTAAATTCTTGAAATTCCTTACTTTTCTTCCTTCAATACACCCCAATCTTGAGCTGAATTGCGTAAATTACTAACGGTCAAAAGAACTTTTCTACTTTCAGGAACTCCAGCTTCTAAAAATATTGTTTCCTGTTTTTTAATGAAAGTTACCGGATGCACAGATCCCTCCGGCACAAAGCACAAATTCGTACCCCCCCAGATCGTTATATAAACTCATATAATTATGATACCCAAAAGCCCTGGACGTGACGCCCCTGGTCTCTGGTTGGTGTACAGGCACAATACCTTCATCTCTAACGTATTCAACATCGCTAGCTTCTACCTGTTCTTTAACCGATTCAGAAACACGATTTACATCTAAACTTAATTTGCTAATATTTGCAGCAATATTCACGTTCATTTGTTCAATCGATTCCTTTAGGATGGCATTGTTACAATTCATACTATTAACGGCTGCAACTAGTTGTTTCAATAGAAAGAAAACGTCCCCGTTGGCGCCAAAATGAACCAAGCTCTCTCAGAAAGATCAGACATTCCCGGAGGCGTGGAAACGAGTGGCTGCCCTTGTAGATGTCGGCCCAGGCTAGCGGCAACCCCTCTCTTGCGGTATTTTCGTGATCCTTTTAGTTTTACCTGTTACAACCTGTGGATATTTAATAATAACTCGTAGATGGATTTATGTAGTTTAATGACTTGTAACCAATATTACAACATAGAAAACAAACACAGCTAAATAAAAATTCGCAGCATGCACCGTAACTACAATGCGGCCAGCGGCGTTGTCATTAAAAAACAAACAAAGAAATAATACTACGCTATAACTTATCTGTAAAGTACAATCCAACTGATTCACATTAGCATCCTATCATTGCCACACTCTTACGGATCACTTTATAATTTAATTTCAACGCAAAGTTCACAAATTAAACTATAAGTTCTAAAACACCCGACACGCGCTAGGATAACGTGCTCCCTCGCGCGCTTAAACCCGACTGACCCTTACCTATCGGACCGACTTAAACATTACGGATACTTCTACCTATTATTATAAGGGGCGGCCTAGTACATACGTTTGTTGTTTAGATCAAGAATGCCAGAAATTCTGTACATTTGTATCCAGAAAGAAAGCGTCATATAATATTATTTTCCAAATTAGAACAATCACTGAAGGAATCGAACATAAGAACAGAAGACAGGATGAAAATACAGTAATTAATGTTTTGACTGCAGGCGACGTAAATGCTAATGATCGACTAGTCAAATATCAAGAGAAGTAAATATTCCAAAACAACGATATCAAGAATAAAAAAAAACCTTTTAAAATTCATGTTAGCCAAATTTTAAACGCAAATGATTTCGAAATACCTTAAATATTTGTCAACGGTTTCTCAATAAATTAGAAACAAATCCAAAATTACCAGTTCATATTCTGTAGAGTGATAAAAGTAAATTTACCAATTGCGAATTGTTCAACAGAAAAAATAATCCTCGTATAGTAATCCAACGTAGATTCCAGAAAGGATTATCTATATAAAAGTTTGGTGTGGTATAATTAGAGAAACGGTTAGGTTGAATTACATTTTTCATTAAAATTTTAATGGCGCCGCTTATTAAATAATAATAATAATAAATAATAATCAGTAACGATAACAATAAAGTATTTCAGAGAAATTATTCGAAACGTCACCATTTACCTCAATACATTTTACAATACGCTTACTTAAAGACATTTGACTATTAAACAAGACGTGTATTATTTTTAACTGCATTCGCGGCTTGTATTTTCTATCGCAACTTCTCCTCGGTTGACAAATAAATTCACTTCCACGATCAGTCCAGCTATGAGAAAAATGTTCATTTTGGTATTGGCGCAATAACAGAGAAAAATGCGTTGAAGCCTCGTTAAGCATAAACCAAAACTATTGTCTCGCGACAAGTGGTATATCCTCGAGGAGCTAGTTTAATGGTGTTCAAGGAAGTTTAAATAAAGAACTCCATCTAGTTTCGATGGCAGTTCAAAAAGACAACTGAAAAGACCAAATATTTACTTTAAACTCATCTTGAAAATATTTTACCGGTCACGGTGTTCAATACGTTACCTCAGCCAGAGACTTCTACCTTGCGGCAAATACTTTCAAATATATCTAAAATAACAAATCAACAGAAAAAACGAGATTTTTGTACCCAATTTTGAGGTATGTAACCCGATAAAAGGATGAAACACATTTGGATAGTTATTTCTGATAATCTGCTTTGAATACAACTAACATAAGGTTGGAATATTATGTTGCCAAAAAAATTTTTGCCTACCTTTTTCTACGAATGTGTTAGAAATATAACTTAGTTATTTTGATTGTTTTACTTTTATCACAAATACATACCTATATATATATATATATATATATATATATATATATATATATATTAGGTAGTTTTTTACAGAAGGTAAATTGATAAATACTGACGTATTACAATTAATAAGATGAAATAATAACCTAGCCCAAATGATCATTTCAAACCGAGCTAGTAATTGAAAGAAGGAAGATATAAGGCTTAGACAGGTTACTACTATACTTACTGCTGATTACCATTATTATTATAAGAAATAACTTCTATTTTTATTTTGTGAAGGATTAAAACATATTGTATGTTGTTGTCCCATTCTGAGTTGTTAGTGCATAAGAATAACAAGGATGTGCAATGATTAAGCGGTACGTTGTTGAATATTACTTCACTGACATTATTTGTTGCTGAGGTGCATTACATTAAGGTTATTGATATAGTAGTTGTACTAATATTATTCGATGCTGACTGTTAAAGAAACAATATAAACACACTTAGGTGGGATCACCATGATCCGGAATTATGACGCAACGGAACAAATTCATTAGATCTGATTGTTTGCAGATGCATTCCGCGATAGTTGAGCTTATTCAGGAAAAATTGCTTCAACTTGAACTTTTACACGGATCCGTGTGAATTTAACCTCACATTGTTTGGTTTATTTTATTTATATTAGTTGTTACAGCATTCACTTTCATCAATAATGGATGTAATTAATAACAACCATGTATCCTTACAATTCAAAAATATCTCACGTTCATAAATTACTAACCAAAATTGCTACCAGATCTGTGTTTTGTAATTAGGCATTCCGCTTCATCGGGACACTTTTCAGTATACTCGGTCCGAAAATCCGTTCCGATATTCCGTCTCATGGGGATTCAGCCTTAAGGTGCGGTGGGTGAAGTTAGATTTTTGTAATAATTAGAAAAGATTATGTTATTGTTTTAATAGTTCATTGATATTATTCCGAACTTCAAGTACGAGATACTCGAACGGATGCATGAGCGGAAATAGTGTTGAAGCCTAAATAATGCTTAGGCGAAAATAATGTTGAGGTTTTCATCTTAGATGAGCAGTCGAAATGGTTTACTACTAAGACAAAATAATCGAAAGTGTGCATGAACGAAAATAGTGCTGCGGCATAAATAGTGTTGAGGCAAAAGTAGTGTTGTGGTTTCAACTTAGGTTAGTAGTTAAAATGTTTTACTACTAAGACAAATAATCGAACGGGTGCATGAGCGAAAATAGTGTTGAGGCATAAATAGTCCCGAGACGAAAATAGTGTTGAGGTTTCAGCTTAGGATAGTAGTCGAAATGTTTTCATCATTCATCATTTTGTTTTCGACCTTATTTAAGGTCGGTTTGACGCAGCTCTAACTTCTTTTCTATTCTGTGCTAATCTAAAAAGCTCTACATACCCTTCACAACCTAAATTTCTAATAATTTGACTAATATAGCTTGGTCTAGGTCTTCCTATATCCTTCTATCTTTTTCCTATCCAGCTGGCTCTACATAGATATTAGCAACCTGATGGTTGTTAAAGAACTCTAACATGTTTACATGATTAGCATTTATAAGGAAATTAAATATAACCTAGTTATCTGCTTCAAAAAAGGAAAAGTGTTAAATTATATGTTATGGTAAGGCTTAAGCAACGAATTGCTACCAACATGCCAGACCGCTAACTAATTGTGAGTTGTGTCATGGTGACATTTAATAACTGATTTTTTTTTGTTCTGTTTTCGAACTTACTTAAAGTCGGTTTGACGCAGCTCTAAATTCTTTTCTATTCTGAGCTAGTCTAAAAAGGTACATACCCTTCACAACCTAAATCTCTAATAATTTGACTAATATAGCTTTGTCTAGGCCTTCCTACTCTATTTTTATTTGGTAGTCTATAGTTTAAGACTTTACTAAATAGTCCCTCATGTCTTGACTGGTGCCCTATCATTCTATCTCTCCTGACCTTTAATTGTTTCTACATACATGGTTCCTCACCTATCCTTCTATAAACTTCCTCGTTTGTTACTCTATCTGTCCAACTAATCTTTAACATTCTCCTAAAACACCAAGCTTCAAAAGCTTCTATCTTTTTCTTATCTACTTCTTTAATTGTCCAAGTCTCACTACCGTATAGTAGAACGCTCCATAAGTACGACTTTAAGAAACTTTTTCTATTATCTAAAATAATACTATTAGCTATTAGTAACTTTTTCTTTTTTAAAAACATTTTTCTAGCTTGAGCTATTCTCGCTACTATATCCTTTCTGCTACGTCCATCCTTTGTAATTATACTACCTAATAGCAAAATTCATCTACCTCCTCTAACTCGGTATTACTTATTTTTAATTTTGGTTTAGGACTAGGCTGTAACACACTTGTCATTATCTTTGTCTTTACTGAGTTAATTCTCATACTATAGTTACTCTGTAGTATCTCATCTAAAATATTTAAAAACTGTCCTAACTCTTTTCTAGACTCTGATATAATGACTATATCATCTGCAAAACGTAACATGTCTATTTTCTGTTCCTGTACACTAATACATATCTCTTTTCTCTCTCTAGCTAAGTTTAAAGCTTCCTCAATATAAACATTAAAAATCAAGGGAGACAGTATACAACCCTGTCTAACACCATTTCTAATCTTAGCTTCCTTTTCTATTTCATCAAATCTAATTACTACGCTTTGGTTTTTATATAGACTGTAAATAATTTTTCTATCCCTATAAGAGATTCCTATTTTTCGCAAAACCCTGAACATAACAATCCAATTAACCCTGTCAAATGCTTTTTCTAAATCTACAAACGCGAAATGAGTCTTTTTAATTTTTTGTAACCTTTTTTCGATAATTACCCTAATCATTAGTATTGGTTCTCTAGTCCCTCTGTCTTTACGAAAACCATATTGGTCTTCGCCTAAATAATTTACAGTCAAAGCTTCTACTCTATTTTTAATTATGATTGTTAGTATTTTGGAAGCATGAGAAGTTAAACTAACCGTTCTAAAATTCTCACACCTATCAGCTCCTGACTTTTTTGGGATTGGGTTAATAATATTTTTTTTGAAATCTATTAGAACCTCACCTGTGTCATATATTACTTTTACTAGTTCATATAATCTGTCTAAAGTTTTCTGACTTGCATATTTTATTAATTCTGCGGGAATATCGTCTATCCCTGACGCTTTATTTATTTTAAGATTCCGAACAGCTCTATCAAATTCCTCTCTTAATATTGAGAACCCTATTTCTACATCCTCTTCTTGGTCGTTCTCTAACTCATCCATATCGTCTCCCTTATATAAATCTTCTAAATATCTTTTCCATCTATCTGCTACCTCAACTTTATTTATTAGAAGCTCATTATTCTCATTTTTAATACCATAATATATTTTCCTATCGTCCCCGAAAAACTTTTTAACTGCCCTGTAAGCCCTGTCTGTCTTACCTACTCTCAAATCATCTTGTATTCCCTTACAATTCTCCTCCATCCATTTATTTCTGGCTTTTCTACACTCATGTACTATCTTATTTCTAACTGTTATTATATTTTTGCTTACTTTCACTATCCACTTCTCTGAAAGGTTTAAGCTTTCTTCTATTCTCTATTAAATCTAATATCTCCTTTGTTACCCAGGGATTTCTCGCTTCTATTTTTTCTTACCTATAGTCTGTGTTGCTGTATCATGTACAGTCAGTTTTATTTCTTTCCATCTATTTTCTACGTTCCCTCATACAGCTATCTCTTTGCTCTTACTATCTAATACTTGTTTATATTCCTCTTTTACCCTACTATATATATCTATATATATATATATATATATATATCTCTATATATCTATATCTATATATATCTTCTCCTAACATGTTGTTCGAATAGGGTGTTTACAGTTACTAATCTATGTTCCTGGCAAAACTCAACTAATCTTTCTCCTCTATCATTTCGTCTGTCATACCCAAATTTTCCTACCATTTTTCCCTCACTACCTTCTCCCACTGACGCATTAAAATCGTCCATAACTATTAAATTCTCATCTCCTTTTACTTTTCTCACTATACTATTTATATCCTCGTATACCTTTTCTACTTCCTCATCCTCGTACTGAGTTGTTGGCATGTAAACCTGTACTAAAACAGTGTCTGTGGGTTTTGTACTCAATCTAACCATAATTATTCTATCACTAAATTGTAAGTACTCTTTAACTTTATGTCCTAATCTTTTACCTAACACTATTCCTACCCCTGCCTGTCCATTAGTTGAAGAAGTTGTAATTATTCTATAATTATCTTTCCAAAAGTCATTACTATCTGGCCATCTCACCTCACTAATACCTAAAATGTCTAGCTTTCCCTTTCTCATTTCGACTAATAAATTCGTTAACTTATCTACTCTAAGTAATGACCTTACATTCCAAGTCCCTATCACTAAATCGGACTGTTGTTTTATATTCTTACGATGACGAGCCCCAAGTACCCCCTCCCGGAGATCCGAATGAGGGAGTATTTTACCTCCAGACAAGAATTTTACTTGTGAGCTCTCCATCATATATATTTCGTGTTTTAGGCCACGCACACCTGGGAAATATTGTGGTAGGTTCCCATATCTTTCCACAACGCAGTTTTTAAAGATTTTAGCAAAAGGCCGTATCCGTCACGACCAACCCCCAACAAGCTTGTAAATTATTGGGGATCGCCCGAGACCAACCGACCCTCCTCCAATATCTTTTAGCCAGCAAGACTGCTGCCCCTTGCTGCGCCTTTTAATCGCCTTTTACGATAAGCAGGCTTACTATAGTAGTATTCTTTATCCCCTACTATAGGGATGTCAAAATGTTTTATTACTAACAAAATAATCGAAGGGTGCATGAGCGGAAATAGTGTTGAGGCATAAATAGTGCTGAGGCAAAAATAGTGCTGAGGTTTTAACTTAGGTTAGTAGTCGAAATGTTTTACTACTAAAGCAAAATAATCGAACGGGTGCATGAGGGGAAATAGTGTTGATGCATAAACAATGTTGTCGCGAAAATAGTGTTGAGGTTTCAACATAGGTTAGTAGTCGAATTGTTTTACGACAAGACAAAATAATCGAATGGGTGCATGAGCGAAAATAATGTTACGTCATAGATAGTGCTGGGGCAAAAATAGAGTTGAGATTTCAACTTAGATTAGTAGTCGAAATGTTTTACTACTAGCACAAAATAATCGAAGGGTGCATAAACGGAAATAGTGTTGAGGCATAAATAGTGCTCAGGCGAAAATAGTGTTGAGGTTTTAACTTAGGTTAGTAGTCAAAATGTTTTACTACTAACAAAATAATCGAAGGGTGTATGAGCGGAAATAGTGGTGAGGCATAAATAGTGCTGAGGCAAAAATAGTGTTGAGGTTTTAGCTTAGGTTAGTAGTCGAAATGTTTTACTACTAAGACAAAATAATCGAACGGATGTATGAGCGGAAATAGTGTAGAGGTTTCAACTTAGGTTAGTAGTCGTAATGTTTTACGACTAAGATAAAATATCGAACGGGTGCATGAGTGAGTATAGTGTTGAGGCATAAATAGTGCCGAGGCAAAAATAGTATTGAGGTTTCTACTTAGTTTAGTTGTCGAAACGTTTTACTACCAAGATAAAATGATCGATTGGAGACATGTGTGAAAATACTGTTGTGATTTCATTGTGTGTTAGTTACTAGGCGGAACATTTTACTACAAGGCAAAATAATCGAAGATGGGTTCAACACTAACTGCATGGAACCGCAGCATATCCTAGCAATACATCTACGATTATGCTATATAAAGTCATCTCGTTGTAGGTCCCCTATTTCAACGGCTTTGTCGCGTCGACATATATATATATATATATATATATATATATATATATATATATATAAAATAAAATATCTATAATAACAGGCTATTAGGTCTGCTGGTTAATAAAATAAACTCTTTATTATAATCCAAGCTTTCGGTTTTTATTTTAAACCTTTTTCAAGAATACTAAAAATTGTGAAACGTTAGTATGGGCGTACAATAATTAAATACTTACTAATGTGAGGTTTTTAAATCAGAATCGTTGACATAGATAAAATTCATAAATGTAAATAAAAAGTGATGTATAAAGCTTTAAACAAAAATAAAAATAATGTGGTATTCTTATTTACATTTGAATGTTT
Organism: Platerodrilus igneus; assembly: GCA_036346225.1. Taxonomy (NCBI): domain Eukaryota; kingdom Metazoa; phylum Arthropoda; class Insecta; order Coleoptera; family Lycidae; genus Platerodrilus; species Platerodrilus igneus. The sequence continues at coordinate 3,928,257 of JARFIW010001271.1, forward strand.
CAGAATGACAATTCCTTTATAATTTTGACAATTGCTGAGATAACTTTCTAGATGTAACTATTTTTCTAATAAGTTGATCGAAATTAGCTATATATATTTTAATGATGTATGCATGTATGTATTTATATATATGTATACACATATATGCAAATATATACATATGCGAGCGTGTGTGTGTGTGTGTGTGTGTGTGTGTGTGTGTGTGTGTGTGTGTGTGTGATATATATGTATGTGTGTCTGTGTGTGTATGTGTGTGTGTGTGTGCGCATGTGTGTGTGTGTGTATGTGTAAGTGTGCCTATGTTGCGATTTGTTAAGTGATGTGTCCATTTACATTGAATTTGTTTTTTGATTTAAAATGAAGTAGATAGGTGTATATAGAGCTTAGTGCGTTGATATCAGTTTTTTTATTAATAGTGTTAGCGTTTTTAAATATGTAACACATTTCTAAGAATTCTCTTTTGGATCGTTTATTTTCAATTTGTAGTATTATAGGATTATCGAAATCTATTTTATGTTTGTTTGTATTTGCGTGTATGGTTAAAGCACAAGCGTTTGGTTTAACACGAATGTCACTTTTGTGTTGAGTTAAGCGTTGTTTTAAGTGTTGTGAGCTTTGACCAATGTAGGTGAGGTTGCAGTCTGAACATTTTATTTGGTATATAATATTCCGTCGTAAAAGGGATGGTGTTTTATCCTTTAATTTAGAAAAAAGACTGTTTAAAGTTAAAAGGTTTCGTTTAGCAATTTTTATGTTGAATTTTTTGAAGACGTTTTCGAATTTTATACTTAAGTTTTCGATGTAAGGAATTACATGGTATGTAGGTATATTTGTAGAAGACACAGTATTATTATTCAAGGGTTCATTAGAAAAGTCGGTGTTTATTGGTGTTTTATGATTGTATAAAAGGCTTTTTATTAGTTTTGTGGGATAGCTATTGTTTTTTAGAATCATAAATAATTCGTCTAGATTTTTTTGATATAGTGACGGATGGCATATTTTTTTGATTCTATGTTTTAGGCCTAAAATGAAATTTATTTTAATTTTATATTGATGATATGAATGATAATTTAGATATCTGCCAGAGTTGGTTGGTTTCTGATACCAGTCTAAAATAATAGTGTTATCGTTTTTTCTGATTAGTAGTGTGTCAAGAAATGGGACAGATCGGTTATTTTCTAATTCAATTTGTACAAATGTCATTCTTAATCTAGTGTCAACTTTAATCAACAAACTTTACTCTGTTCTACCCTTTATCGTCTTTTAATTATTCCTCGGTGTTGCAAAATATGATGTAAGGGTTTCAATTACACTGGCATGGAAAAAGGGAGTTAGATGGGGGATCCGCAGGCTGAAGATGCAGTTGAATGCTGCAGTAGCTGATTCAGCACGAGGCACTTAATATGAGGTTTTAATATTCTGCATTGAGCCAAGGAAACTCGCGGGATCAGCGGGAAATGAAGCTACCTTGTAGACAATTTTAACGGACACCAAGAAGACGGGAGCGATGAGGTAGCCAGAGCTTTTCACATTTTGGGGATGAGTCCTACAAACACTCGTCACAACACGTTGACAAAAAAAACACAACCCTACAGAAAATGTACAATGCTTCTAAAATAAAACAGCGTGAAAGAAAAATCACAAATAAAAAAAAAGATATTATACAACGGAATAAATGGAGGCCCTTTAATAGGCGATACTCTAAATTTACCGCAAAACAATAACGGTTCAGCAAAACTAAACCGCAAAGTTTTCAAATATATTTATATACTAATTAACTCACAGAAACGCATTAATTAATACACTGTTTGTAATGGCACGATATAATATTACATATAGACAACACGCTATATTGGTACGTAATCAAGGTGGCATCACACAAAACTAAATAGGAATTTAATACAGTTAAATTTATATTCAATTATTAACCATACAAAAAGAAAGCCTAAATTTTCAAATAATTATTACTGAACCTTAACTGTACAACTTGCCGAAACAACCAAACTACGGTGAAAGATTAGTTTAGGACCCAATATCTTAAAGCACGCAAACAAAGGTACACCAACTCAAGATATGATCATATCAAGTCACTTGCTTAAAGGAAAAATTACTTTACAGGCAAACTATGGTGCAGTCTTAACGATATTTATCATGCTTATAATGAATAGTTAGAGAAGAGACTTTCAATTTCCTAAATTACACAAAAAACTACTAGTCACAAAAATACGGTTACTCAGCCTATAAAAGAATAAAATTTACATTTAACTGTTATTAGTTATCAAAACCAAGGAACAATTACAGATACATACAACCAATCTGTTTACAACTAACAAAATTGAAAGAATTGTACTTAGCTAAAACTTTTAGACGGCTCCAGAACCAATAACATTCGTGGAAGGTCCGGGCAGCAGTTTTCATTACTAGTCTTCAGGACTTGCGATGACCGTTACACAAGCGGATGATGAACAGGGTGCTAACACTTAGCCATATTTGTTACGGATGGAGACTGACACACCTAAACGGTGTCTTGCATGATGTGAATCACCCAAACGGTGTTCCCAGCAATTTTGGTACAAAGCTCGAAAGGAAGTTAAAATGAGGTAGATTATTTCTCGCATAATGTATGTCCGTCGAAGGCACGACTGTTATAATAGATAGCTCACTAACCCAAAACTGAATATACTAACAAGCGGAGAGTTATGAAGTCAATGTTGTCGTAATTTAAGAATTACAGATCCCGGAATTGTTGAACCATCTACACTTGCTGATGTCTAGATGTTGAAAGAGAACGACGACCGCCTTTCATATACCACCAAACCTACTAATCCCACTCACAAATTTCTTCAGAAATCCATGATAAATATGTTTCGTGAAGAGAACAAAACAAACACATTTTTCAAAACATAACTGTCAAAAAGGTTCAAAACAGAAAATCGTATGATTCCCATGGCGCGTGCTGAGGTCGCGGCAAACTTGTAAATTTAAAGTCAATTATGACTACAGTAATATGTCAATTCCTAACAGATAACTAGTTTTAAAAATACAACAATAATTCAGACTCGTTATTGGTCAACACAAAAAAATAAAGGAACATATTCTCTTAAAGAAATAAATACTCGAGAACAAACAGACTACTAGAAAAAATAGATCGGTTAACTTAAAATAACAATACGGAATAGTAGTATAGAGCGAAAGGATTTTTTAACAGGTCACAACAATAGTGATTTTTATTTTTCTTAATCATTGCAATGACCCTATCGCTACTTATTTAATCTGTCCGATTAATCTTTATTATTTTTGGATAGAATCCCTGTGAAACATTGCTAAGTTCTTCTTTGCTATTGTTCATCTTTCGCAGCCGCATAGTAGTCACCTTCTGCATATGAGCGTTCATTCGTCGTTTCTTAACATATGGGCTATCTATCTTAGATTTGAAAATTGCGCTATGGACTTCAAAGGATTTTCTTTTTGGGTTATAATACTTTGGACAATCCATTTACTTTAACTGTCATTCATTCCAACTCCCAATGTATCAAAACTCATTTACCTTTTTCATATCTTTATTGCTGTAATGTTTACGTTACATTATGTAAAAGTAAATGGTCTTGCATTGCGTGTGTTCCTGCGAAGCAGAAGTTCTTCAAACAGGAATTTTCAAATGGTCTACGACAAAAAATGCTAGAGTATATGAAGATAAAAACTTGCGAATTGCTGTTGCGTCCTTTAGGTATCGTATTTAAGAGGGAGTATTGATATATTCATAGCCAATACTATTAAAACAATTAAAGATTGGAACCTAGAATATTTTATTATTCGACAGTTTCGTCTTAAATTAATATACTAAATACAGCGACCGACCCTGCAACGCTTCTAACGCTATAAAAAGGAGACCCTTCTTGGTATACAAACCAGCCCTCCATAGAATTTATTCCTCTTCGTTGCACAAAAAGTCCTTTTGAATTTTTTTCAATCGAGAGAACAGGTATACATACATCTGAGGAATAGGTTGGGTGTTCTAGTAATTGGAATCGAAAATCTGGAATTGAGTTCGTGGCAATACGCGACTTGTCTGCAGGTGCATTGTCTAGCAAAACAACACATGTTTCGCTTCGAGAACCATGCTTCCATTCCCATAAAAATGAATTCCTGTCCATAGTCACAAGGCTGTTCAAAAAATCTGGATCTTCTTCAAAACGGATACAGATTGACCGTTTGTGTTCGACCTTCAAGTATTTGGGAATCCATTTATTACAAATTTTTTTCATACCTAAATTGACGTGAACTGCATAATGCACACGTTCATTAAAACCTTTAGTGTTTCAGCAATACGTTTCAACCCAATTCGACGGTCTGATAATATCGTGTCATGAACTGAGGGCAATATTTTTAAGGGTGGACACCGAAATCGGTCTTCCTGGCCGCATCTCATCTTCAACGGAAAGTTTTTCTCTTTTGAACGATCGACACTGATCGCAAACGTTATTAAGCTTATCTTCGTAAATTCCTTATCGCCGAACTCCTTGAAATACAGATATTTGATGAAGGCTCGATATTCTAATTTATCGATTTTTAAATTTACATTCGGCATACTTTCTCTCAAAATTTACTGCACGATAGCGCTTTAACTTTTCAAGTGCGCAGTGATAGTTTTAATAAGTTATTATTTGTTGCCATGGTAACAAAGTTTTTGATTTGTTCACGGACAATGACCTAGGCTAAGTTGATATTAATATCCCATCATAGGCAAGTTTTGTTCATTTCATTTAGATGCAAAGAAAACCACAATCTTCTTCATAATAAATGAGTTTAATTAACACAGATTCTCTTTTAAATATGTATGGTACCAAATTTCTCTGCAGTTATATCAGAAGTACACACAATACAAGATTTTTTCCGAAGTTCTTTTTTAACTTTCAGACTTGATTCTTCTCTTCTTTTAATTATTACTTAAATTCACAAAGCCAATTTACATTGCTCTATTATTTATCGTAGTAGACCTTTCGCCTTTCAAACCTAATGTAAATATAATTAACGGATAAATTCCTTACCAGAATGGAAAAATCTGCGTTATTCTTAGATAAAAAAAATACAAACAAAAAAATTTTCAGTGCTTTAGGTTACAATGATGCATCCCGGCCAAGATACCAAAATAAACACTTCAGTCAAACTTAGTTTATTTTTAGTTGTTACAATTAGGAGTGTTAGACACGCAACGGTATACAATAAGTGATTGCTATCTATAGATTTGTAATTATCAAAATAAATATGTAGGTGGCAATACTATCATGGTGCATACGTTCTACGTCAGTCGTGATTGACAATATTAACCGTGAAAATAATTTAATTGCATTCAAAACGCATACGATCTGATATGTTAAGGTTTGATACCGGTGTTTCAAGAAAAGAGGATGTTGTCGTCAAATCAATGAAACTAAGTTTCGAATGTTAATTTTTTGCTCGTAGTTAAACCAATTACTTCAGCAAGCTGACTCCTAAAAGCTTTAGACGCGCATAAAATACACTTTTTCTGAAACATTTCGGATATAAAAAATTTTGTACTGTATAAGTGTGTATGTAAACCTGTAACCATAAAACATTAAAACAACTGCACAAGCAACATACCTTACACCACTACAATTACAATACATTTCGCACTGTTGAACTTCAACTACTGCGTTAGTGGAAGATTTTTAATTCTTATAGCTCGTAATTCAACTTCCAATAGATGTCGCATCCATCGTTCACGTTTGAGATGCGATCCACAGCACGCTCTATTTTTAATCTAAAAATATCTATTGGTGTAAAAATAAGTATAATAATCGCCATCGGCAAACTCGAAATCAACTGCATATGGTGTAATTCGTATTGATAAAAAAATAGACAGTAGATTAATCAGGAAGTGTTTAAATAAATTTGTGATTAATTCCTGCTGAAAAGTGGAATATTGCTGCTGGTATATAAATTCGTAATTAGTAGTATAGTTATTGCTAACATGTCAATAGCTCTTGAGTATCTGGACTATTTTAATTAGTCCGTTAGTGTATAATGTTACATGATAACTAAATTAACTCGTAACATGCTTTTTCACTTAATGGACAACCAGCTTCCATTCCTGTATTTACTAAATCTATTATTTTTTGTAATAAAGTAAAGCAATCCCCCCTGGTTCCTGAATCCGGTGCTATGCATGTTATAAATTATTAGTTACATTGCAGGATTAAAATGCCTTACTAGATATAAATACGTTAAAATACTCCCAAGAAATTATTATTGTTCTCTGGAAGATACGGTAAACATGCATTATCGAAGTATCAAGTTTCTATATTTCAATTGGCTGTAGGACTTCAGCCAATTTGAAAGGACCAATTCCGGCAAGGAACGAACAAAAGTGATGGCTTTGTCGGGATTTGACGCCACGCGGTTGTGCTTTTCGGAGTGCTGTTCTCGTGAGTGCCTTCGATGTGGTACTACTTATCCAACCTCTTTTAGCTTTCCTTTAGGGCATTATCTTTTACCATGGGCAACCACCACGTCAAAATCCTACACGAAACCCGACCACACTAAAAACCCTGAGATGAACTCGTCACCTGTGACTGAACGGTGAGTATTATAATTTAAAAATTTATATGTAGAAAATTGTAGTTTTCGAATCTTAATATTTAATTAAGCAAGATGAACATGTAGTAATGAGAGTCCACACCTGGGACGTAATAACACATTTGTGTCGTTTGCGTTCTAATTTCGTGGCAACATCTTTTCACATTTCATTTTAAGCTATTTTTTATACTAAATAACAATTTTCACCTATATTTTAAAAAGAACCAATACTATTATTATTTTATTAGATGATAAAGATAAACACTGTCGCACGATACAAATATTCAAACTACATATTAAAAAAAAATACCTAACCACAAAACTCTTTAGAAAAAAGCGCGTTTTGCAACCATTTTCATTAGTAGCAAAACAATTATAACAGAAATTATTCAAGAAGTTATTCACCACGTTGAATCTAAAGTTCCTGTAACCTGTTTAACATGTCGTACAAAATGTAAGACGATGTTACAGTGTTACTTTTGGCTGAACTTGAGATCTTTTAGGATGAAGGGGATCTCCTAAAAAAGATGGAACTCAACTATCTTCCTATGCTAGGGGTCTATTCCTCGAGTAGAGCTTATGAGGAGTAGTCGTGGTTCTTATGACAAAACATTATTTACTTGCCAACTCTAATAATACTAAAATAGGGGTGCAAGGGGCGCCACCAAGTCCTTAAATTTTTTATACAAGGGTTTGCCCTAAGGGGGGGACTTGGAAGTCCTTAGAGAAAATTATCGTGTTTACTGCTTAAGCAGAATCTGAAAAAATATAATTTAGTATAGCTAAGAAGGACATAAAAGGGGTGCTTTTGCTACCTTATACTGTAAAGAAAAGAATAGCTATTAATATAGATTATTTGAACTCTATTATAAACACATTTTTAGGCATTATATTTTTGAAAATACTATTAGTGCTCTTTAGTCAAGTGAGAGATAAAAAACATTAAAATTGTAAAGGGTAGTAATGCCCTTTTACTTCTTGTACTAATTACCATATTCTTGAAATCCTTGTTCAAAATAAAACAATTACTCGTATGATTTAAATGATTGTTCTTTAATTAAAATTTTCCTTCAAAATAATAAAATTTTATGTACAAAATATTCATCTCAAAGGTAGTTTTAATTTCTTCAACACAAATTTAGAATGAGAAAATTGTTACTGTCTCTGCTAAGAATTAAAAAATATCAAAAATATATCAAACATTTTTATAAGGCTTTTCAAATCAAATACCCAAAATATCAGATCTGTTTTTTCGTTAAGTGTGTATTAAAATTTTCAAAATCTAATAATATTAGTTTTCACAACCACTAAAGATACGATTGAGTTCAAATGAAATATTTTGTTGAGATTAAATTAAGGTATTCACGTTCCTTTGTAATATTGTCATACATAACCTCTAGTTCAAAATGTGATAAATTCTAAGCACCAAAAGTTTTTCATATTTACTGAGCAAAACAGGAATCGTAGGTTGTTACAATGTTGTTTACGAAATTCAGCTTCATGGTTAACATAGGGGAACAGCTGTCGTCATGCCAAAGTAATAAAAAAGCTTACCTTGCAAAGCGTTGTTCTATGCTGCATAAGATAATTACATTGTAGAAACCAAATGTGCTGACACATGATCCTTTGACAAACAAATGACGTCAACCTACTGTCCACACTTTATTACGTAGTAAAACGGAATTTTACTGGAACCATTTAAATGAACTCGAAGAGCTTCTTATTTTCGCAAGTTGAAATAAAACCAAATAATTTAACGGGCTATCCAAAATATATCATCTTCAACACAATTTTAACGGTGATTCAGAGAAATACGTATTTGAACATGTAGCTCAAAATCTTATCTTTGCTGAATGTCCAAAATAAACATTATTATAATTACATTACGGATAATAAGCTTGATAATCACAAAGACCGAATTTTATAACTTTAGTTAAATCAAAATTAACAAACTAAATAATTCGTTATCAAAAATCCATAGAGCGTTTAAACGCTATTTTACTAAAAATATCGTTGAACGTTTGAAAGCATTCTTAAAAAAAATCGTAAAGCTTTTGAGTGTTATCTTACAAAAAAAAAATCATAAAACTTTCGAGCGGATTCTTACTAAAATAATTAATAGAACTTAAGAGCGCTCTAACAAAAATGTTTAGTTTTATCTAACAGTAGCTTTATGTGCTTACCATTATTAAAATACACTTTACTTCAAGTGCATCTTGCACTTGGTCACGCGGCAACGCCTATCTAGACGCAGGTTGCTGGCAAGAACCCAGTTCAACACCATGACGTTTCTCCTTCAAGCGGTCATGCCAAACTGACGTCTGCTATATGCGCACAAGCAACTTGAAAGCAGCCTGATATGAAAGATTCTATTCAAACGACCAACGTTTGTTAGTAGTAACTAAGCCAGAATTATTAAATAATTTCTGTCTTGTGATTGGGCTACACAGCTCCGATCTAAATATTTATTTATATAGCAAGCTTTAACTGTTTATTTAAATATACAATATAGCGTATTTAATGAATGATTTTAAAAGATTTGCAGTCGTCAGAAAAAATTGTTACAACGTAGACTGAAGAGAACATTTCAAACAATTTACTTATGTTGCTTTGAACACCTGAGGGTACACTCTTCGCTACAAAAATAAATTCACTTTTGTGTTGTGAAAATCACCAACCTGCGAGAGATAATAAGAAAATTGCAGCTTTATGAGAATAGCAAGAATGAAACAGGCATACCAATGCATCTAAACATAAGATCCCTAAGACGGCATAACGCAGTGCCAAAAACGTTGACAAAACGATGAGGTAAGAAAATTGCAGCTTCGTGAGAATGGCAAAAGGGAAACAGGCATACTAACGCATCTAAACATAAGATTCCTAAGACGGCATGTCGCAGTACAAAAAACGTTGATAAAACTATGAGGTAAAACAGGTATTATTTAAAATTGAGAAAGTGGGACCGAGCCGTAAATATAACAGTGTACATACAAGATTTTTGAAGTCATCAGACTAAACCGAATGAAACATTTATACCTGGCGAGAAAAAGTATAAAACATGTTTTAATTAATAGATAAGCAGGGTGATATAGTTTCACCATTTCCACCCTGCGCAAAAGAAAAGTTTAACGTTAAAGAAATCAACTGACATCTATCTTCTACACCAAAGTGTAACCAAGAACACGTCTCTTTTCGGACCGATGGGGGCAATGTAAAAAAATACAATTCCTGTCATGTGCGGACTTGACTATAAGCATAAGCAGTGTAAATAGGCAGAAAAAGCACACGATTTTGAAAGATTTAGAAAGAGATGCAACTCGTGAATACGATAATTTTTTAGGATCACCACTAACTAGTAAACTCAGCATCGAAAATTAGGCAGAAAAACGTAGAATATTTGTAAAAAATTGTCATATGCATCCTTTCAATAAAAAAATAAATCCCAAGAAAATTAAAATTTCCAGCCGTCATACATTTTGACAATTAACGGCTTTAATGCGCACTTGTATGACGGTTTTTTATCATCAAACTATTTAACAATATATTCAATACTTAATGTAACTTGAAATTGTGTTAGAAAAACGTATTTGCAAATGTATGAGAAATGCGTCATAAACATAAGAAATAGCCGATTAAATACAAAATACAAAAGGAAAGATTTTATAGTGAAATATTTCAACATTATTATAAGTTATAAAATGCGATAGAAATTAATTGTATGAATCATAAAACGTTGCGCAAATAGACTTTAAACACATAAAACACATAGGAAATTGAGGAATGTCGCAGCAAAAAAAATGATAGAAGAATGACAACTGTAAAGAGTGTTGTAAATACAGTTACAAACATCTCAAAAAAAATGGTGAAATATAAAACACAGTAAAAGAAGTAAAACAATCTGACAAGCGACGCAAGATGTAGAAAGCCATTGAAAATAACAACACAGAAATAACGAATTATAAAGTCGTATAAAAAAATTAAGAATACACAAAACAAAGAACTGGGGGAAAAATTAATTAATTTATAAAGTGTAAATATTTAGGAGAAAAATTGTTTAATGATCACAGGAAAAGTAAGTTATAGAACAAGTGTGCAAAGTAACATTATGGTGGTAAAAAGCTAAACAAAAACAACACCGAAGAAAGCAAATTCTAGAAAGTTGGTGGAAAGTATAAACGAATTTACTGAAGAAGACAAAGATCTAAATAAGTAAAAAAAATATATAAAACTACGTCTTAGTGATTTTAGTTTAGAAATGTTAATTAGAGAGATATCAAGGTAACATTGCATTCAAGAACAGCGATTAAAAAATCTTTACTAGAGAATTAAAAAAATAAATTTATCAGAAATGATTTAATTTAGCGTGGAGATGGGGTGCAAATAGTTAAGAAACAAGATTATAGGATGTAATGTTTAAAAACATTACATTGGCAAAACAAACTACAAAATAAAGATCTCGGATGAAAGTGGGCAAAAGCAAGAAAGAGGGATATGACCAATAGAATGAGAGATAGGGTATAGTCTACAATTTAAACATTTAAAGAATAGAAGTCGGTCAATGCTTGGTAATTACGTTTATTGAAAATAATCACAAACACATTTCCGTAGCATGACCAAAGTTGTTACTTTAGGCAATAAATATTGCATGAGTACCGTTATGACCACCATTACGTCATACTGCATCCGCATGTTGACCCATCACCTACTGTCTTGCAAACGGAAAGAGCAAGTGCGTGGGACACTTTAACGCAATTAATTAACTTAATTACTAAAGCAAGTCCGAATTTCATACCTTGTAAATAGCATTTAGCAAGTCCAGAAATACTTAAGCAGTTGAATACTTTCAACTGACGTCTTGCGCAGCGAATCACATCGCGCAGTGTGTGATGCACGGAGTTATATTAAATATGAAACTCGAGTTGTTCGTCTTAGATCACGTGGCATTTCTACATGGCTGCCTATATTTCCTTAGAAGAACTGCATCCGCAATCTTCTTCATAGAACTAGCCTTGGTGGGCGGTTTTGTGAAAAGTGGCCGACTTTTCGAAGCTTCAGCATAGTATTACTAGTCCTGGTCAACTCCGCGATGGCGTGTGCTTTAGTATCTAGGTAAATATATCATCAATCCTTGAGGTCACTTTCAAGTCGTTCATCGCCGTAGCGTCGATTTCGTAAACACTTTATCGCTGAGTCGCCTTCAAACTACTTCCATTAACCTTGCCAGACGAGTAACAAATGTTGGTAACAAAACCTTAAAAATTTTCTTTAATCGCAATGGTTTACATCTCTAAAAGTGTAAGAGATATCAGGTTGTGATCGAAACTAACAATATTTACGATTCGGAGAAGTAGCGCAGTGTCCAGCACACTTAGACAGTGTTCGCGCCATTTCGCTCTCCCAACGTGGTATTCTTTATCAAGCCAGACTAGATAAGGAATAGCATAATTAAAAAAGTCGATAAACAACCATCCGCGAACGCGAACGTGTTTCCTTCAATTCTCAATATTGCTGCCTCTAATGTCTTTCCTAAAATAATCATTTCCTTACTCCGTTCCTATTTACCTCTGGCCAGACACAGTACTGAAAGGTGCCGCGTTAGTGCTCCAGATGTTGGGCTTCGGTAAGTGCTTTAAGTATTTATGTGACTTTGTATTCAAATTCTATGTTTCCTTCCTTCTACTCTATACAGTCCACGCTCTACCTTACAAACCCTGGTTTACTGCCAACTGCACTCCAGGCAATTTCTATTTGCGTCCCTTGTCGTTCCAAGAGGCGTGTACAGACAGATTTGTGTGCAGCACCAGATGTGTTTTGCAGTCTTACCGCTATCTGCTGCACTAGGCGTCCGTTGTGGTTAATGGCTTAATAATGTCCAGAAGACAACAGTTGAGGTCCGCTGCTAAGAGCACTGGCCCTCCCGCACTAAATAGATCCCAGCACCGACAGATGAACTGGGTCGTAGCGGATGAAGAATTTATACGTGGGCGAAGAAACGAATTGAATAAGAAACAACATTTTAGAAATTAAACAATGCAGAAAAAGTAAGCGGATCAACTAGATATGGAATCCACGGAAGTTGCGATGGAAAAGCGGTAGAAAATGAGGAGTGCTGCATGAACGAATTTCAAACCTACCCTAGAAAAGCTTAATCAAACAAATCTAAGAGGCTCAGAAAGTTTAAAATCGGAATATACAGTTAAACAAGCATTAAATTAGTAGGCGCATACTGCAGATTTCCTTAGTAATTGATTCTACGAAAACGAAAACTAGGGATTTCTACAAAGTATTCTCATCGAATTAAACTTCAAAACATTTAATTATCTTCGTTACGCGCTACTTAAACAAAAGTCAAATCATTTCCCTTTAATTAAAAATACAAGAGCTATTTTCGCTATAATTGCAAGAGTTTTTAGTTAAGAGGATTATCTGCAAGGAAGTCTCGTTCCGAATATTTCACAATATAATTTTAAGCTGACTCATTATTTCGTATATAATAAAAGCTTTCATTTTTTAAGAAAATCTTGATACAGAAACAACAAAGACAAATGCATTATGGTATATCACTTAGAATATCATACTGCTGATGCTTTTGTTGCTGCTGTATGGTAAGCTCCCATTCATTGTGTAAAACTAACGATTCGACATTGACGATGATCAATTAAAGACTTATGATAATTAAATTTGGTATAGTCCGATTCACAAATGAATGTAGTTACGTCACCGTCTTAACTTTTATTGCCAATGTAGCCACCAGCTAGTTCTATATAAGTATTAGGGGGAAATATATGCTAAAGATTGGCAATATTTCGCACTATCGCGGCTATTCCTTTTGCTAATTTTTTATTTCTTAGCATATTGTATTTGTCAGCTGTAATTGCCAGTCCTTGTTTTTAACGATTTTAGGAATTATATTTTTTAATTTGCCTTAAAACTTCTTTTTAGAATAATTCAGTTTTAAATTATTTTTGACAGTGGTAAGCGTAGAATGGTATATTTACTACAGCTCGTGAGAACGAACAATTTTAAAGCAGGGAACTTGACTATTGGCGATCGAACAGAACGGACGTGTATGCGATTAGTTCGGTGAAGTGACAACCACTTGGATCCTTGTACCTTTTCCTATTACCTAAAACAAATTATCTTGTGTTCCGCTACCGTGTAGGCATCTTCGCTTTGCCATTAAAATTTTGTGCACAAAAAGAAACCACCCGTCCGAACCCGGACCCAAAAGGCATATGGTGACGTTTGCTTCCAATAAAAACCAGATAAGTCCAAAATGCATGAGGAATATATGGAGTTAATTTACTTATGTCGTTTATCTTCGCTAGTTTTACAAATGACTTGTTGGAAGGTTCAACAAGTGTAGCAGGGAGCTTAACGTCTTGACCTCCAGGTTGTTTCCAGCAAAATGTGATTGAGGTATCATCGAGTCAATAAAGTTTCTTACCACTGCTTGAGAAGGAAAGTTGAAGTTGTAACAAAAATGCATGCATGTACTGATCATGCACTTTCTTGTCCATAGAGACATCCTTGGGTTTAGTTTTTTTAGCTAGACATTGTTTTTTTGTAATAAAAGGGCCACAATTTCTCGTGTTCCACAATTTTCTGACATTGTACTTCTTTGGCTATAAACTTATGAGTAATACTTGATTGTATAATAATAGTGGCCAGTTCACGAATATTATAAATTCTGTCATGTTTTCTCAACCCTTTTTTATAACACCGAAGTTCATGTCACATGCAAGAAGGAGTATCCTCTAACAGGAAAAAATTGTTCAATTTTTGCAAAGCGCTTAGTGTCAGATTAATGTTAAAACAAGCCTAAACAAGGAATTGTTTTTATTCTACCCCACACATGAAACTTTTGTATACAGCGAGGAAGCACTGTAAATGGTTCATAATGAATAAGCACACCCCATGCGGACGCTTTCTTGCTGTAAATTCATGATATGAATTTATGGCTGTCTGATTGTTTTTATATCATGAATGCAAAATATTCTGATAGTCAGCTGGCGGAGATAAAAGGTATCCTGAACTGGTGTTCAAAGAAGTTGTACGTTTTTCATGAAGTCAAGGCAAATAGCAAGGGCATGTCTCATCTTTATCATTAACTTCCCTTTTCAAACGATTATAAAATTTGGATGCTCTTTTCATGCACTTGTAATTCCGTAACTGTCGCACTTTTACACCTCGGTTCAGGTGTGGGCTTTTTAATTTAATTTTGAACTCCTGACATGTACACGGTAATCACTTTGTGATGCTCCAAAGTGTAAATCATAGTTTTTCATCAAAAAACTGTGCACAAAGTGACCGAGTTAAAGTGCTATGAAGTTGCTTTTCATAGTAAAGCGAGAACAATAACTTTTGGTTAGTCTCGCATCTAAATAACTGTACGTCTTTGATGCATAACGGATTTGGTTTGCTTCAAACGAAAACTTTTATATGATCTGGTAAAACTTGCTCTATATCTGGAGGGTGAGGCTTTTTAACATGTTTACCTCGTTTATCAACAGGACTTTTACATACACCTTTAAGGGCTCTTAGCATATTGATTCTATCGAGAGAGACTGAATGAAGAGAAAGAAATGCTTTTGGACACATATTCTTTCCTTGCGATCCTACCAGTACATGGTACTTAACAGAATTTGGGTTTTCTCTGAAATATTCTCCTATTCGAGGGCGCCGCCTTTGTACCGCAGAAACATCAATCAAGTGCTGCAAATGTAGGTCTTATTCATTTTTAGAAATCAGATCACAAAACTTGGTCAAAACTTCAACTTGCTCGTCGTTTGTTGTATTTTAAAACAGTTAATTCTTTTGCAGCTGAAAAGAAAAAATAGGCCTACGAATTGGATGGGGAATCGGTGTGTATAAATTATTGCTTAAAGTATAGGTGAAGTTGACATTTGCACGCATACGCCTATTTTTGTCTAAGCAAAGAAAGCTTTGTCTTTGTCGTAGGTACAAAGAAACAAGGTGTAGTGGTTTTTCTTACCTGCAGGCATTTTCAGTAGATTTCTTTTATACAATGACATTTCCTTCTAGGTCGACAAACTCTACACCTTCAACCCTAGCTTGTTTGATTCTATTATTTTCAATAAGTCTTTGTTACTTTTCCGCTTCTTCATTTGCCACATTATCACATAGGTTGTCTTCCACTGGTGCTTTAATTAAACAAAAGCTTTAAAATCGTACATTAAATTACTGAGTGAAGCAAACTTTATATTATAAAGAACAAAGTTCATGCGTTTTAGGTAATAAGCAAGAACACAAACAGCATCACTTGATAAAACGCGCGAAACAAATTAAGCCGTGTTGCCAATGGTATATGCTAGAAAAACCTCAGTTACTGACTGAAAATCTTTTAGCATACGTTGAAAAATAACATATTATTTTTTGTGGTGAATATATATTGAACCCTATCCTTTATAGTATGTAAAGTTACTTTAAACATGCCATTTCCATTAGTAACTTAATTTACTGTTTTTTGTGATCAAAGTCCTTTTACAGTATTTTGTTCAATTCTTGTAAATAAAGCTGTATTTATCTCTTTCAAAAACAAAAAAAATTGGAATTCGACTCATTAGTCTGTTTCCATAGAGTGCTAATGTACTCGGTTTATCTTCACTCAGTTCTAAATGCTTTTATCCTTTCATCCTAAAAGGTTAGTTCGGCAAGATCTTCCTTAACTGTGTTGCGTGATAAGTGTATAACCTCCTAACAAGACCTTTCATTTACTGGATATTCAAGTTTCCATCTATTATATGTATTAAATCTATTGTAGTTTGTATAGAAAAAAAAGAATTCCTTTTGTTTCCTAAATTCAGCGCTGGATATTTTACAAATTATTATTTACATTGAGAGAATATAATAGTTTCTATCATGCATAAATACGTCAGGATATCCTTCGGGAATCTTTATCGCTTTCGGGGAAATAATGTGAACTCGCGTTATCTAAGTGATAACGTTCTCTATTCTAGTTATATGTTGGACATCAACAGGTTTGAATAACCCAATCCTGCGAGGGATGAAAAAGTTCCGGAACATTGGAGAATTATGTGGACACTTTAATGCCGCCCTTCATAGACGCGATTGTGTTTTTCGGGAGAGTGCCGTTATCCCATGTAGTCTAATTTTTCGTTCTTCCCTTCTTGTCTTTTTCTTTATGGCACACTACGGCGTTCATTAATAGGCAACAATGTTATAAAATCTGATTAGAAAACGATCGCCACGACCCTAAGAAGAGTTTCGTCGCAAGAGACCATGAACCTTAAATGATAACTTTATAACTTT
Source organism: Platerodrilus igneus (assembly GCA_036346225.1). Classification (NCBI taxonomy): domain Eukaryota; kingdom Metazoa; phylum Arthropoda; class Insecta; order Coleoptera; family Lycidae; genus Platerodrilus; species Platerodrilus igneus. The sequence continues at coordinate 3,945,147 of JARFIW010001271.1, forward strand.
TTACAAGTACCGAAATTTGCGCGACTGCGGAAATTCATAAATTTGTAAAAGCTAAAGCAGCCTTGTCATACATTTATTTCTCTTATTTTCATAATATGGAATGGAATTTCTTGATTTATTAAATAAAGCATTTTTATGGTTTAGATTAGCAAAAAGCAGGATGACTTTACACGAAGTAATACGGAAGTCATTTTTAACTTACTTTTAACTTTACTACTGAATACAGAGAAGCCGTAAAAATATTCGGAATAACATGCATGCAGGATGTAATTTAACACTTACTGATTAATTCCCAACGCATGAATGACATGATGTTGCATATTATAAAATTTAATAAGTACGAGTATAATCTGGTGAACAATTTAATGCCGTTTTTTGATCATTCCCTGACAAAAAACAGGAATAATTTCAAACTAAAAAATAAAGTCAACGGGGGCAGAGCAGATGCTGCGATTTTCAGCTAACAAAAGTTTTTATTCAAACGAAATAAAGACGCAAGAACACGCTGTTGAAAAAGAACGCAATTACCTAAAGGTGCTTTATTCATAACTAGTCATTGTGCATCTTATATTCATCGCAACGGAACTTCAATCAATTGTCAACCATCGAAGTCTATCGACTGCTACCAACGCATACTTACAACTACCGCCGAGAGTTATTATTAACAATGCAATTAATTCTTGACATGTCATTATGTGGACATAAGGATTCATTTAATATTAGTCAGACAAGAAACCAATTAGAATTCTGCCCAAGATGCGGGATTTCATTGAATTTCTTGAACCGTCACGACATAAAGGCGCCAGCTGTTTACTCGTTCTTGTTTTGCGGAGCATGCAGCTATGCAGAAATAATCCCCTCGTTTTAATTCGGACGTAATCAAATATATGTCTCGTAATAAGTTGGTTAATATTTGAATGTTATTGTTTATAAAGTTTGACGTACCTAAATAAATAAGAGGGTGGACACAAAGAGAAGCTTCTGTAACTTCCATTAAAGGTCCAGAAGGAAACCTTTCGTTTCCACAAACACTGTTTGTTACTTAATAGAGCTTAATGAAGTATTTGTTAGTCGAAGGGTTGCTTTTAGTCTAGGCGCCGTATACATCCGTGGGGTTAGTATAAAAGCTGTGTCTTTTAGGGGCAACTGGTCCATGCAAAAAAAACCCAATTACAATATAAAAAGGAATTGATATATAGTAATACCGAAAACCCACGAGTGAGAAATGGCGTCAAACTATTTTTTGCGCGTTAAATTCGTAAACTTTTTTTTTAAAGAGTTATTTGGTATCTTCTTAATTACAAGAGTTTCCAAATATAAATAATTAGAAAAATATATTTTTAAAATTGCTGGAACGTTACTTAAAATACGGGGACAAATGTGGAAAAATTATTTTCACTCGATAACATAATACATGTTGCACTGAATTAGGGGCAGGGGGCTATATTTGGTCAATATAGGGAGTAAGTACACCATGTGGGAAACACACATTTAAAAGGACAATTTCTTTGGTTGAATCTTTCTGGAATTAATAGGGCGGTCAAAATTATATTACAGAGGGGTCTGATATAACATATTTAGGCACAACAAAATTGATTCGCTTTTTGGTGCATAAAATCTGCCATTTTTGAAAAGAACACTAGAAATTTTATTTATAGAATTGTAAGAATTCTAGGGGTTTATTTGAATTGTAAATACCACTTATGTTATTGTCGTTATTTTGCATAAGGCGTTGGATAGTTTATAAGATTTCGGGGTGGTCTGTTAGTTAAGTTCTGTGTTATTTGTTAAAATTAGTAAGTAGGTAGTAATTTATTGTTATGGGGATATTAATTTATAACGGTTTTGAAAATCGTGTTGGAATAGAATTTAAAACAATAAGAGTGTTGGGGTTGGGTAGCTACAGTGATGTAAATAAGTTTGATTATTATTAATTTTTGTTTTTTTCAGAAAAGCGGTTTAGAATCTGTGCTCGGAGAAATAAAAATTAATTAAAAGCAATTATTGAAGTTACAGTTATTGCAAGCCATTTTACCAGTCAAGAGGTACTAAGCAAGCAGTATAATAGTTATTATAAAGAAAGGTCGCGGTGAGCGAAGTTGAAGACAAGAGGTAATTAAAAGAGTTAAGATTTTGGAAGTTGGTTAATTGGAGTGGTTTATACGAAAGCAAGAAGAATTTGGAACGTCTTATTATCAAGCAGTAGGAAATATACAAGGTGGCATTAGTTGTATGTCATTAAATTGAGGAGATGGTAGAGATTGATATACTAAACAAAAAACCTATAAGGTATTTTACTCTTGGATCGATTTTTAAATGCTCGACCGTCTACCTCAGTAAAAGTTTTAGAACTGCTGCTTTATTAGATGTTTATAAAAAAAATGATTCACCTACGCTAGTGTTATCCTGATTCACATCATGCACATTAATTGATTTCACAAGTGTTCAAATTTCACGCATTTCACTAAGCTGCATAGTATCTCTAATTATTACCTAATACTTAGTATATAATTAGTTAACTCACGACATTACGTTTACGTGTATTACCAAAGCTGATGATGGAATTGCATCATCCGCCACCTGTAACAAAAGCAAACAGAAAAAATAAGCATGCAAAATATTTAACACGTTCAATGAAAAAGTACAATCGACTTAAAGTGTTTTGTTAATGGCTATATAACTACTAGCCCGATTTGTATTCGTCAATAAGCTCTATTATTTTCATAGAGTTTGTTTACAGATACATCTTATTTTATATATTGTTCTACACAATTTCTTATTGCGGACTGCAAATAACTTGTCTTTTATTATTTGAATTGCCTTGGGGCATGAACCCGGGTGTCGCCACGAGAAGGTTTGTTACGTTTGCAAATAAATTTTGCTGTAACATTCCGCAAATCTCAAATGGTCAGACGTACTTGTATAGCCATCTATAGAATTTACTATGTAGTTTCGATTCAATTCTGTACTTCCACACTTAGTAGTGTTGGTGTTTTATCACCTGATGACGGTTTTATTTACTTTTGCCATAGTACAGAGATTGTTTCGAAATTATATAAGTATAATAGCTTCGATTACTTCATAGGGTTCTTGGAAGCTACCTCACTCTGATAAGGCTTAATAAAGCCGAAACCGTCGGTCAGTGGATGTTTCCTCCCCTGTGAAGTAATAAAGCTAGTGTTTTGTTAATGGCTATATAACTACTAGCCCGATTTGTATTCGTCAATAGGCTCTATTATTTTCATAGAGTTTGTTTACAGATACATCTTATTTTATATATTATATATATATATATATATATATATATATATATATATATATATATATTACACACATTATACATATCTACGGAGTGATTCCAGTTTTTGGTTAAAGGCAAGAAGTGGAAAGATACAAGCGGCATTGGATATTAGAAAAGGATTTATTTGATTGAGTTTGAAAGTCATTTGAAAAGCATTTATTTATTGTTAGTAGGTTGTATAGTATAGATATTTGTAAAGGACCCTTGTGAGTGGGGTTTTATAATAACCATTTTGTATATTTGCAACAAAGTTACTAGCGTAAGTTAGAGCTGCGATATTTTCAGGATACGTGCGTTACCGAACCCTCAGCGCATGTATTTGAATCATAGTTAGCTGGCGCATTTGGAGACCCTGAGGTAACATAAAAGTAGTGGTAGTAAGGGATAAACTGGGAACAGCATTCCACGAGATGTTAAATAAAACTGTTTAGCGGGGTGGATGGGTGGTATAGGATTGTTGTAATGTATCTATCTTCCTCAAAACCTAAAAATAGCGTGGGGTGTCCATTATCTCGCCATCAGCTGTTTATTCAAAAATACGAATAATAACAAGTCCTTGAATTATTTTGTTCAAAACAATTCAAATTTGTTCTAATTTTCCTAATTTGGGACTTACCTTGTTATTGTATAGTGATGTGATATTGGTTTCGAATTTTAATTGTTTGCAAGATGTGCATTAAGGCTTTGGAGGTGGTTCCATAATTTGGACAGTCGAAATATTTAGAACTGATGAAAACGCATTAACTTTAGACAGCGAAAGGCGTGCCTAACAAGGCGCTTATTGGTTGTGCTGGCTTCTTCTAGTGTGTGATGGAATAGTTTCGAAATGTGTATGATCAACGCAGAGCTCGACAAGTATGATTTTTAATTTTTATTTGATGTTCAAAACATTCTACAAATATACAAACTCTCGTGACCTCATAATCACATCAATATATATATATATATATATATATATATATATATATATACTTAATGTTATGATAATAGTGTTATTTAGGGGTATATGGTCACAAGGGAGGTATACTTCATGTAACCAATCCAAAAATCAAGAAAACTACAAATACCAAACACCCTGTACAAAATCAACAACTAACTACAGTCAATGAAAGGAAGCTCCTTCTTTAATAATTTAACCACATTTAGAAAAATGAATAAGTCTGTGCACAATTCAATTCATTTTAGAAATAGCAATACATTTATATAAATACAAATTAGGCGTATCTATGGTAAAACAAACATGAAACGATTTTTTTTAAACTAGACGCATTAGTGTAATAAAATAATCAATGCGTGCTCATAATAAATAGGCCTTTACAAACAAGCATATTTCATAACTCAAGAAGTCAACAAACGCATCTAATTTACGTCATCTGTTAAAGAATTCCATTATAAAATTTACCTTACGTGATGTTTTACATGTAAAATCGTCAAATTCGAATAAAATCCAGCATATGAGGAAAACAAAGTATGGAACCATATGTTTTGGCGTACATACAAGATTAAATATAATAGTTCATAACTCCCTGTACAAAATTACAATTACGTGATGCTAAATGATACCAAGCAACAATTGCCAACGAAATTCATAATATAAAGCTTATTGACTGACTACGCGATTTTTGAAGTGTATGAACAATGCATACGATACATACCTCCGAGTAAAATCCAACCGGCCGCATGATAAGCGCAGTGCAACGCTTCTTCCATGATAAAATAACAAGATAGAGAACGGTCAACCAATGACAATACGTGGGATAGCTTGTTTATATAATACACATCAGGCTGATAACATTCATTGATTCCTTAAACCAAAGCAGAGCTGTAGTTAACGAAATAAAAGTATTACGCAAAGTTCAATTGTGAAGTGGCACAAAAATTTATAAGTAAAAGTAACAATAATTAAAACTCCGAGTAAATAATGCAATCAAGTGCGCATTCAAGCATACGAGTGTATAAGAAATCTACCGTTGCCATAAAACGGTTCTAAGGAATTCAATAAGAAATCGAACTAAACAAATCAAGAAATCTAGCTAAGAAAACTCTAAATCAGGACGGTAAGCTCAAAGCAACACGAAGTCATTGGTTAACAACACGCTACGGATAAGTTCTAATCATTTTGTTTTGGAAGGATCTTTACCAGGAAAGTTGTGTTCAGAATTTGAAACAATCTGGCTTTTAAATAGATTATCTGTCAAAGATTTTTTGGCCAAACAAACCTTACAAGCGTGGGAATAAACAAAGCCAGGTAAAATATCAAAGAGAAAAGAAATTTAGTTCTGTAAATTTAAGATAAGGTTAAGTAACGTTTTTATTGTGAAGTAAATAAGTATTTGTTGGAAATATATTTATACTTGAATAAAACGATATTGTGGATGTTCTATATGCTTTTGTATGAGAGAAAATATTTCATACTGTATAAATTCTTTTTAATATTGCTGTTTGATTTCATTTTTGAAAAGTCTCACATTTCCGTTGAGCTGGCCAGGCAAAGTTAGAAAGGAAGGTAAGTGAATAATTTCAAATTTTACAATTTGCTATATCTATATCACAACACACTTTTAGCGGCGCATCAAAGCGAGGGGTTGTGTCACAGCACTCTTTTAGTGACGCTCTCAACGCCACGTCATCACATCACTCTTTCAGCGGCGCCTCAACATGCAGACATTTTCATGTCACTCTTTTAGCGGCGCCTCAACGTGCGGTCATTTCATATCACTCTTTCAGCGACGCTCCAACGCGGGGCTTACCACATCTATATATATATATATATATATATATATTACTGTGGCTTGGTAAGCTTAGATATGTGTAAATAAGCCAACAATTATTTATTTGTAGGTACCCTGTATATAGAAATCAAGAAATTTAAAACGCTTCAATATAATTAGATTGGGACAAAGTTAGATAAGATAATGTAGGTTTAATTTGCATACGTTAATTTAGCACAAGGACAACAATTAATTATGAATAATATCGATAGCAAGGTCAAAAACCGCGCGGCAGTCCTGAGGGTTTGTTGATGGTTTGGACGCCCAGCGGGTTCGTGATTTAATTGCTGTTCCCATTGGAAAACAGCAATATGGAGTGGTCCTGGTACGTGCAGTCGATAGGGGAAAGCATATTCAGAGGTGGTGATCTAGATGAAGAATACTCTCCAAGTAATGAATTTTTTTGAAACTGTTGTGCCGGTGCCGGGGAAAGTAAAGTAAGGTTTTGGGATAGGCGCCCATCTACTTTACAATAACACAATGAAATGTTTAACGAGCAGAAAATCGTGGGAGTATTAAGTTGATGACTTTTAATATCGAGTACGAGTATGAAATGTTTAACTTGAGTAAAATTTGTAAATATTGAGATGGTGTGAGTTAAATATTCTTTTGTCAGAATAAAAGAGCTGTATGTTTTTTTTGTCGAATTATTTTTATTTAAACTCTTTTTAATTAGAAAGGTGTAGAGTAAATGAGTAGCTGTGGTGAGTATCCCTGATGAAGTAGTAAGCAGAGTTAGTCGTGGGGTGTCATTTTGGAAAGCATCTTCAGAGGGTACTCAACTGAAACATCTCGTAATCAAAGCTTGAACGCAAAATTTATTTAGGTGGTAATTAATGGAGTTTTTATAAACAGGTAATTTTAGAGCAGTAAGTATATCAACCCAAGCTAAGGGCGATTGACGTAATCAACTTGTTCCCGAGCATATGTAGAAATTTTATAACAGTCCAACTGTGGGTCGCGAAGTAATCACCAAGGTTCCCGAGAGTTCAGAGCAATTTTTATGCAACCCAACATTGGGGCTCAAACGGTAGTGCAGAGCATTTTTATGACGCCCAATTTGTGGGGCATGATTTCAAAAGGTAGACCGCAGCAATTTTATGGCGCCAAACAGTGTGGCACGATTTCTACGATAGATACCAAATATTATAACAATATCTGCTCTTGTTTCCTAAACAATTTCTGTTCATTTAGTTTTAGATAATTGTAAAACTATAATAAACTGGTACATTACTAATTGATTTAAATACCAAAGGTGTTTTTGCAGAGGTACCTAAATTTAGTAGAACCAGGTAATGAGGTAATTTTAGTGTTTATTGAAAGTCAATTCTCGGGTGTTGGCAATTTTCAGGTGTTTTTGCTCGGATAATTATCGCGTATTTTTCCAGTGATATTTATAGATTAATTGTCGGATATAGATTAATTATGGTAAAATGAATAACTATCGAGTAATAGGTAATTATTGCGTATCGGGTAATTATCGAGTAATGAGTAGAACCCGGGTACTAATTTTGGGTACCCGTGTTCAAACATTATAGGGTGCCGTCATCCATAAACAATACCAATCCACAATTTCAATTAGTTACAACGTTAATCTGAAGTTGTGATGAACGAAGCAATATATTCCTTTCAGTGAAATATCGATTCCAATAGCAAACTTAGGAATTGTGCTGTGCTGTACAATATAACAGATTTTTAACGGAAATTCTCACTGGCCTCTAACATTTCCGACGTCATTTAAAAATATAAGCTTGTACAACTACTTAGAAAACATCCTACAAACTGTATTTCCCTTAAAAGGAATAACACAGCTAATTTCTAACCACTTGAAAGTAAACACGAACACCGTAAGGACTTACAGAAATCCGATTTGAATACGTGCTTTGCATGCAATCCTGAAAGGATAATTGTATTTCTGTCATTTCCAACTGAACACTCACCGAAACATAGGATATTCTCGACATCATTTCAATTCGTGCGAGAAAAAAGTATCATTGAATGGCACAAAAACCTCAACATTAAAATCCCCGAATACAGGGAAAATTGAAAACGCTTTCCCAACGAATCGTATTTTAATAACAACAGTTCTACTAACAACGTACTTAGAATTGTTTTTTAAACCTACCTATGATAGTTATATTTAACGTTAATTGTTATATTTTAAAGTTAATTGACATACTTTAACGTCCATTTACGGTTATATAAACGGGTATAAATTTCACGGGGTTGCACAATATTTAATGTACACAATCACGCAAAGGTAAAATAACTAATTAATATAAGCTAATGGGTATTTTATTGCATGCAAATACTCATCTGAACGATTACTTACCCAATTTCTGTAAGACGATTTTCGGGGAGGGTGCGGCCATTCGTGATTATCCTAGGAAAGAATGAGCAAAGTAAGGATAAGGAAATTAAGTGAAGATCATCCGCAGGTCTTCACCGCTTCGAGATACGGTTAAGAGTGCCCCCGTCGCTACCGCGGAAAGCTATCACGTCCGCACCCACGCTAATGAGTCCATTCTCATCGTAAGGTGACGGCCAAGCGCACAATTTCCAGCAGAAAGCCACGTAAAATGTTCAAAAAGGCGATTAATTTAAACATAAAATATCGATGAAATTGCATATAAAAGTTAAAACCAAAACAAATTTGATACAGTTCAAAATGAAACGTAAAAAGCAAATATTTAGAATTCCTTACAAAGATTACTGCAGCTAATAAGCTACTCATTTTCGGAAAAATTCCACATGTGCGTGGCTATATATTGTAACGTTTCTATTCTGCAAATCGATTTATTTTGATTTTGTGAGTGGTTCTATTAGTGGTGATGTTTCAGTTTGCCTACGTTTTCTTTAAAATTGTTTATTATTTCACGTGCGTTTCGAATGTGGCTTGGTTGTTGATAAACAAGTTTTGTAGGAGTTTCTTTTGCGTTGTGCTGTCGACCTGGTCAGCACCTACTAATTGTAATAATTTACGTATTGAGATGAGTTTTGGGTACGCAATTTTAGAGATTTTTGTATAGTTAATGCTTTAATAGTATCGATTTTCGAAATTGATTGCCAGGCAATAGTACATTTTACTTTTGCAACAAACCTTGATTCCAGGTAGGAACACTTTTTGTGATATTAATGTTATTAATTCCTGTTCTTGTTCGATACTTTAGAATTTTTCTTCTACTTTTTTTTAAATTTACACGTCGTTTCGATATATATTGGATTTATGAGACGTCGTATTAAGCCATTACTAATCGGTGTCTGACCTGATGAGACTGAGAGTGCACATCTAGAATCCAACTGTTGGGTTTTGAACCATGAAGGAGTAGCAGTTGGTATTGCTGTCCTTGATGAGCAACGATTCAGATAAGTGGCTTTAAAGTACAATTTTTGGATTATTACATGTCTCAATTTAATTTTCAATGTTACAGCTACAGTGACGAAGAGGTAGAAGCGATCTACAAAGATTTCGAAGACATATTAAGATACGTAAAAGGACATGAAAATTTAATAATTACGGGGGATTTTAATGCAGTGGTAGGTGAGAGTAGGGAAGGAACGGTAGTAGGTTTATTTGGTTTAGGCACGAGAAACGACAGGATAAATAGGCCGGTAGAATTTAGAAATCAAGTAAAAGACTGTAGAAGCTACCTAGAAGCAGATATAGACACTGACCACAACATCATAATTATGAAGGCCGCACTTAAATTTAAAAATTTGATAAAAGAAACGGAAAAGGCACTTTGACTTTGAGAAACTTAAAGATAAACATATTCTAGAAAGATTCGAAAGAAAATCAAATGAATTGCTGAAAGATATCGGGAAAATATCTGATACTAAGGAAGTAGAAACAGAATGGAATAACATTAAATCCAGTCAGACACATGGCGGCCAGAGATATTCTGGGGTATACACAAAAAGAATACAAGAAACCCTGTATAACAAAGGATATCCTGAATCTAATAGAAGAAAAACAAAAATACACAAATAAATCAGACGATACAGGAAAACAGAGATACCAAGTCATAAAATGGGAAATTATTCGCAAATGCAGAAAAGCTACAGAACAATGGATTGATGAAAAGTGCAAAGAGATACAAACTAAGACGAAAGTAGGAAAAATGATGACTTGGGATATCCTATACTTAGAGATGAGTTTGAATTAGCATTAAAGGGTCTAAAAAATGGCAAGGCGCCGGGTACAGATAAGGTGCAAGCAGAAACTCTAAAAGACACTGGACAAGCAGTAACAGAAAGTCTCTTCCAACTTGTAAGCTATATATACGAGACAGGCGAGATACCTAAAGATTTCAAACGTAACATCATAGTAACTATACCAAAAAAGAAAGGCGCGGATAGATGTGAAAATTTTCGAACAATAAGTTTGATATTAAAATGTAATTAAGAGCCGCTATGCTTGCAGCCACGTCCCCAATGCTCCACCCGAAGGTACTACATTGGGTAATAAGTTTGACAGCACACGTGTCAAAAATATGAACTAGAATTGTACAAGGACGAATGGAAAAACGAGTTGAAGAGATACTAGGAGAAGATCAATTTGGGTTTAGGCGAAACAGGGGAACAAGGGAGGCTATTTTAGCTCTGAGAGTGATAATGGAAAAACAATAGTAAAAGGAGAAAGCGTGTATATAGGGTTTGTAGATCTGAAAAAAGCATTCGACAATCTAAAATGGAAAAAAATGTTCGAAATACTCAAAAAGATTGAAATGAATTATAGGGACAGACGAATAGTACATACCTTATAAAAAGAGCAAACAGCAATAATAGAATTAGAGCAGAAACGTAGAGAAGTAAACATTAGGAAAGGGGTGAGACAGGGATGTGCTCTATCCCCATTAATTTTTAACTTGTACATTGAAGAGGCAATGAATACTGTCAAATGCAGAAAGACATTTGGAATTACTATGCAGGAACAAAAGATTGATATGCTTAGATTTGCAGATGATATAGCGGTATTAGCATCTAGCAAAGGAGAGTTAGAAGCTGCTCTTAATGAAATGGAAACGGTTCTAACAGAGATACGGTATGAAAATTAACAAAAATAAAACTAAAGTTCTAGTATGCAAAGGAGGGGAGAATAAATCAAAACCAAGAATACAAATAGGTAACAAGAACTTACAAGAGGTTAAAGATTTCTGCTACTTAGGAAGCCAAATAACGCAAGATGGGAAAACCGCAAAAGATATAAAACAAAGATTAGCACAAGGTCGTGCTGCATTTAACAAGAAAAAGCAACTATTGTGTTCAAAGACAACAAACAGAGAAACAAGGAAAACATTGCTTAAAACATATGTATGGAGCATAGCACTGTACGGCTGTGAAGCCTGGACAGTAGGAGAAGTGGACAAGAAAAAGGTAGGCCTTTGTAATGTGGTGCTACAGCCGTATGATGAAGATATCATGGACAGACAAAGTTAAGAACCAACATGTACTAAAAATGGTAAGGGAAGAAAGAAATATCTGGAAAACGGTAAAAAATTGGAGAGATAGATTGATAGGCCATAAACTATGGCATGAGGGAATAGTACGGATTATATTAGAAGCAGAGATAGGAAAAAAGAGAAGTAGAGGTAGACGTAGGTTAGACTACTGCACACAGAGAGTGATAGATGTAGGCTTTAGGAATTTCAGAGAAATGTGTATTCTAGCTCAGAATAGAAATGAATGGAGGTACACATCCAACCAGTCCCACGATGGATAAACTAATGACGAAAAAAGTAACTGTTCTTAAACATGATGATTATTATAAGCAACTACAAGTATTAGTTGGGTAATATTCTCGAATAATGTTAATTGTGTGAAAGGATTTATTGGAAAACTATTAATTTGGCAAATGTCTAAGTGCTGGGGGATCTAGGCAGCTACAGGTTGCTTAACCTAATTACGAAAAAATAAACACAGATAAATCTGATGATTATGATAAACACCTACAAGTGTTGGTTGTGAAATACCTGCAACTAATGTTGACTGTGCAAATAAACATATTGGAAAAAATATTAAATCGGTAAATGTTCACGTGCTGGGGGAACTTGGCAACCACAGGCTGCTTACCCCTCCTTCACAACCGTTCATTTACGTTTCCAATGCTCCACCCGTAGGTACTACATTGGCCAGGAGGCGAGTTTTTTGTTGCCTGGAAATTTAGAATTTTGCCGAACCCTTGCCGTTCCAAGGCAAGGTAGGGATCTTTAACGTGCGTGACAACACTCACACACGGGACCTCCATTTAACCTCTCATCCGAACGAGGGCGTAATTTTTGTGAAAAATGCTCACCTGTCATTTTTCAAGCAGTCGGCCGTGTCGGGATTTGAACCCGGGACCTTGGGATCCGTAGTCTTACGCTTACTACATTGATCCACGGTGACGCCCCCCTTCACAACCACTGAATGTCGGAAAATAGGGAATATAATTGTAAAACAATATCAGGGGACCGAACTGCATCTAACAAGAAAAAACAGCGCCTATGACGATAAACAACAAACATAGAAACAAGAAGAAAATTGTTAAAAGCATAGGTGTGAAACACAGCACAGTATACCTATGAAATACGGGCAGTAGGAAAAGCAGATAGAAAAACGGCAGCAGCCTTTTGGAATGCTGTTTTTCAGATGTATGAGGATGATAGCATGGACAGACAAAGTTAATAACAAATAGGTAATAGAAATAGTAGGGGAAGAAGGATATCTGTGAAAAAAGATAGGAGAGATAGAAGGGCAGAATACGTTCTAAAGCATTTTTGAGGAATAGTATGGGATATATTACAAGCAGAGATAGGAAAAAGGAGGTAGATGTAGACCTAGATCACATAGTGATAGATGCAGACTGTGCAAATTTCACGGAAATGTGTAGGTTAGTTCAGAATAGGAAACACTGAGGGTACGCGTCTAGCCAGTTCCAGGACTTAAGACCTAATGATGATGATGTTATTATTCAATGTTATTACTTAATAATATTTATAATTATAGGATTAGTGCAGTGAATGTGATTATTTTCATGATATAGTTGTGTGAAATTTATTATTTTTACTGCCAAAAATTTAGAGTTAATAATTTTAAATAATATTTATTAGGTCGATTGTTTCGATGTATGCAAATGTGATTGGTGCCATACATGATTGCTCTCGATTATAATACTGTTTTGTTATTTACAGCACATCCTGAATTTGAAAGATACGATTTTTCTTCGTATATAACGAATCTAAAGATACATTTCGTTATACATTGTAAATGAGGTATTTGCTCCAGCGTTTTCTATATCAAAACCAGTTCAAACTACGTTTCGGTTATTGACCTTGATTAATTTTTTAATTTTTTTTTGAACGATCTTACTGTTTTACCAAGTCAGGAAGGTTGATGCGTACTTTTTGGCGCCCTTTCGGACTACTTGATAGTAGTATCCTTTTTATCGTTATTATCCACACCCACTCTTCTGAGCTACGTCGCATTCGCATTAGACCTTTGACAACAGCGACAACTTTTAGTCCCATCCGACCATTTTATCTTATGTTGAGCTGAACCTTTAGAAATTCTGTGCCACACAGGAAAATTTATTTTTAAACCTGTGGCAATATATTGCGATAAAGCGTGTTTTAAGTATAAAATAGCAAGTATTGAAACCTTCTGTAATCAATTAATAAATAAAACAATTAATTTTCTTTACAAATACGTTTAGACATCACTTTTCGCAACCAAATACTCAAGTTTTAGTATGATCGCACTAGGAAACACCCGATATAAGATAAATCACCCTGCGTATTTTAGAGAATGCCAATTGGACCTTAGATAACTATGGGGGCTGCCGCTAAATTTTGGAATAGAAGATAAAAATACTTTCAGAACTAAAAGTGAGGTCGTTGCTTTTGAAAATATTTTGCTTTATAAATCTTATACATTTCTTTATGTAAATAAACCAATCCTCAAAGCATTTTGTTCCATTTGGAAGACGGTATCATGAAGTTGATTTTTGAAAAGTGAAGGTCATCGAATAAGTCCACACTGCAAAGGATCAGACATTAGTTCCAACATTTGAATGATTAAATATTTAGTTGTTTGCTGTGCCGTTTGAGAGCTTTTATTGTCCTGATGCACAATGCTGCGGCGTTTTCTATTTCTTTTTGGCAGTTTAAAGAACATTAAACAAATGGATATACACCATTTTTAATTCGCAGTTTTACGACATTCTAAAGAAGCAATACTAGTTACATATTTAGCTTTTGAGACAAAACAAGCAACTATTCTCTTAGAAACATCGCAGGAACGAGTAATTTGTATTGATTGATTTTGTTTAACCTTGGAATATCCAATCAGTTCATTCAATTCTCCGCTCGCAGATAATATTTTGCCTACGAGAGGAGTTCTTTTTACTGGTAAATTTAGAATTCGGCCAAATCTTTGCCAACCTAAGCAAGGTAGAGATCTGCAACGTGCGCCACCAAACTTACATAAAGGACGTACATTTTACCTCTTATCCGAACAAGACGTATTTTATCTCCCGTACCGGGAATCGATATCGGCATCTTGGGATTCGAACCAACTACGTCGCGGAACCGTTAACTTTCATTTAAACTACCGTAAACTTTCATTATCGTATATTTAAATTAACCCATCTCCATTCGAAAGCACTACAATGACCAAGAGGTCAGTTTTACCGCGAGATTTAGGATTCAGCTGAACTTTTAAGTAGTCGGAGTTTCAATAAACACTTTAACGTCGGCGACTCGAGTAACTCGAGTAACTCTTCTTTTACAATAGCTCATAGTTTATATGCGTGTTCAAGTCGTCATCTTCCATAATGTATTTTAATAATTTTCGCTACTAAATACTGCACTTTAAACTACATGACGTATTATCTAATCTCATCAATAATATGTTAACGTCAAAGCTTCAATCAAGATTGAACTCTTCATTCAACATCTATTGCCTTTTATAAAGGCGCGCCTCTCATGACGTAGACTTTAAGAACTTTCGCGGTCCTTCTAGTTGTTGTTTCCAGGTTCGAATTGGTTCCAGAAGTAGATATATCATTCATGTCTGTTATCTACATTCGAAAATTTATCGTTTTATCTACTGCCTCGAGCTCTATAATAATTGATGTTACCTTCCTATTAATATTCAAGATTTTATTGTTTTCTAGAACATGGGTTCATTATCCAGTTATTTTTTGCTTTACAGCTATTCCTATAATTCGCAACACTAATGCACTTTCGTTATTAAGTTTAAACTCCTTTTAAACTTAATACACTTTTCAAATAACGTAAATTCTGTTGCCATTACATGAAAATTAAAATATTTATACATGTGGTATTACATAAAATTGAGTAGTTAAATGTATTTGAACGTAAATTTCCTTATTACTACACCTTTGTTATAAGATACGAATAAAACTCTTTTATAATATACGATTTAGTATTTAAATGCATTCAAACGTAATAAATACCTTTATTCTTATCAATAACACGGTCCTTTCGTTTTTAGACTATGTAATAATCACGGTTTTCATGCATTGAAAAATTTTTTACCGGGTACTTGACAAATACAAAGCAATATCTACATAATTGAACTATTCTTCAACTTTCTCGAATTTTATCGAGTTCAAGACATCGGATGTTTATCCTGTGGTGCAATATGACCTCTCTATGACCTTAATTACACCAGCATATTAGCCTATTCAGTTATTCTCAATATGCTTCATATTTAAATATAAAAATCTTGCTTCATTAAAAAATACTGATACAAAGTAGTTATTTAAAAATATTTTCTTTGAAAATTCACCTTTTCGTTTCGTACTATATTCATTTATTCTATGGTAGAAAAGTACTTTGACTATATTTTACAAAGCATCTAATCAAAGTCAAGAGAACGCATTGCAATTCAGTGCTGGGCGTGAAAGGTATAACGTTCTCTGATACGCAAAAGTAGCGGCGTTACTTGTTGAAGATCGATAGGTGTGCTCGCTAAGCAAGTTGCTTAAACCTCTGCGTGTTTCCGTAGATTGGGCATAAAAGTTGAATAAGGATCAATTCTTGAAGACCCCTTATGAGCGAGATGTAGTATTCCTCAACATAGGCAATCGTTAGTAGTGTGACAATTCTACATTCGTTGTAGTATGGAGCCGTCATGTTTTTAATAATCAATGTGCAGCAGAAGTAAGGTTAGAATAATGTTAGGGCAAAAGTTCGGCAATATAAAGTAAAAATGATTTAGAATTTAGATTTTTAATGTTGTGACTACTTAAATCTAGAAATAACGTAGCGCAAATTGTGTTGGCAGATAAACCAGTAAAAGATTGAAAACAAAATATGTTGGTTGAAATTGCGTCTTCAAGAATAAGAAATATTAAATGGTTTGTTGAAGTTCGAATGACGGTCCTTTAATTTTGAGTCGAACCAGATGTCTGATGGAGGCGTTTCATGTTTATGTCAAATTTAAATCAACACATGTTGTTTGGAAAATCCAGGTATTTTTGTTAGGTGCAGTATTATCTATTGGTATAAGTTTTTCTGAATTTATATAGAACAAAAGAATTTGTATATCGATGGTTAATTCATTGCTAGAGTATTCGTATAAATTTGACTAGTTTTGTAGTTTCGAGAATGTTTAGTATCTAAAAATATAATTGCTGTGCTTAAACATTGAGAGTAACTTGTGCAAAAATCAATTTATTTTACTAGCTAAATGAAAGAAATAGTTCGGATTATCATTTCCATACATAACCTATTTGAGAGGTAATTTAGTACTGTTAAATGGATGTAATAATGTCTGAAAATAAATTGAGTAAAAATTTCCATTCTGAACGAACCCGTACCTTGAAGAGGTTCTAAAATAATAGAACGGGTAGACTGGCTGGCGTGTTTCAGTAAGTTAAAGAGCCGAACTATAGGTATAACCAAATTAGTGAGGTCTTTAGTGAGAAACCAGACAAAGACAGGTCCTCGAAGGAGTGTAGAAGCTCTTTCGGTACTTCAAGTGGTAGAGATCTCGCGGGCCGGTATGACACTCTAAGACATACTACTGCGATGTGGAAGGCAACGAGAAACCACCACATTACCTCCCAAGTAGTGTACTGAAAATGTTTTAAAGTGAAGGCATCCTCTGGGGTAAAAGATACCGGAGTTAAAATAGTCCCACATTCGGATCTCCGGGAGGGGACAACTTCGGAGGATGTGCCCGACAAGTTTAAAAAAAGAGCATGGAACATTTTGCAAGTCGGAGCGAGGAATGCCATAACGATGAAGCAATTAGGTAGACTAAAGAATCTGAAAATTGAAATGGATAGGTTAGCATTAGACATGGTAAGGATTAGTAGTTCGGTGGCTAAAGGTGGGGAGTGCAGACTATAGGGTAATTCATACAGGATCAGAGGAAAGACATTCGGGTGTGGGGATAGTCGTTCAGAACAAGATAGGATACTGTATAGAAAACCACTTACAAAAGAACGAAAGAGTACTCATGGTTAGATTAAAATCTAAACCGGTAAATACAGTTATAATTCAAGTATACATGCCCAAATCTAGCTACTGTGAGGAGTAGGCAGAAGCGATACTAAGAGTTGTAAAAGGACATAAAAATTGAATAATGACGGGAAATTTTTAAGCAGTGGTAGGCGAGGGCAGGGAATGAGCAGTAGTAGGTTTATTTGGTTTAGACACGAGAAATGACAAAGCAAATGACAAGAAAAAGTTCTGAAAGACATCGGGAAAATCTCAGATACTAAGGAAGTAGAAACTGAATGGAATAACGTTAAATCCAATTTAGATATGGCGGCCAGAGAATTTCTAGGGTATAAGCAAATCAAAAATAAGAAGCTTTGGGTAACAAAGGATGTTCTGAATTTAATAGGAGAAGGGTGAAAATACAAAAAAAAACTATACAAAGCAGGAAAATAGATACAAAGTCATAAAATGGGAAATTATTCGCAAATGTAGGAAAGCTAAAGAACAATAGAGATATAAAACCCTATACCAAAAACATAAGGGATGCGAAAGAAAATATCATTATAGAAAATGTACAGAAAGTACCTACATGGTAAGAAAATATAGGGAGTTTAAACGCAGAACAGGAACTAGAAACATCAGAACAGGAATCAGACATTGAAAAGGATGACTGGGAATATTCTATACTTAGGGATGAGTTTGAATTAGCGTTAAAAAGCCTGATAAAAAATAAGGCACCGGGTATATATAAGGTGCAAGTAGAAACTCTAAAAGCCGCTGGAATAATGGAACGTCTTTTCAAACTTTTAAGTTATATGTATGTGAGAGGTGAGAATACCTAAAGATTTCAAACGTAAAAACATACTCACTATACAAACAAAGGTACGGATAGATGTGAAAACTTTCGAACAATAAGGTTGACAGCACATGTGCCAAAAATATTAATTGGAATTGTACAAAGACGGATGAAAAAACGGACCGAAAAAATATTAGGAGACAATGAATTTGGGTTTGGGCGAAACGGAGGAACACGGGAGATCTTCATAGGTTGAAGGATGATAATGAAGAAAACAATAGAAAAAGTAGAAAACGTGTTTATAGGGTTTGTAGATCTGGAAAATGCATTCGACAATGTAAAATGGGAGAAAATGTTCGAAATACTCAAAAAGATTGAAAGAAGTTATAGGGATATACGAAGAATACATAGCTTATACAGAAAGCAAATAGCGGTAATAGAATTATAGCAGGAACATATAGAATTAAATATCAGGAAAGGGGTGAAACAGGGATAACCCCTATCCCCGTTAGTTTTAACTTGTATATCGAAGAAGTATTGAATACTATCAAATGCAGAACGCCTTTAGGAATAATTATGCAGGGAGAAACGATTGATATGATTAGATCTGCAGATGATATAGCGGTATTAGCATCTAGCAAGGAAGACTTAGAAGCAGCTTTTAATAAAATGGAAACAGTGTTAACAGAGGGATGCAGTATGAAAATTCACAAAAATAAAACTAAATTATTAATATGTAATGATGGATAAATAATAAAAAACCAGAATCCAAATAGCAAACGAGAACTTACAAGAGGTTACAGTTTTTTGCTACCTAGGAAGTCAAATAACACAAGTTGGAAATAGTGCAAAAGATATATAACAAAAATTGGCACAAGGCCGTGCTGCATTTAACAAGAAAAAGCAAGCACATGTTCAAAAGCAGCAAGAAAGAGATTGCTGAAAACATATGTGTGGAGCACAGCACTGTACGGCTGTGAAACATGCACAATGAGAGAAGCGAACAGGAAAAAGACAGAAGCCTTTGAAATGTGGTGCTACAAACGTATGATGAAGATATCACGGACAGACAAAGTTAAGAACAAATACGTTCGGTAGGGGAAGAAAGAAGTATGTGAAAAAAATGTAAAAAAATAGGAGAGATAGGATGATGGGACACATACTAAGGCATCGGAGAATAGTGCGTAATATATTAGAAGCAGAAAAAGGAAAAAAAATAGATGTAAAGATAAACGCAGACTATTGCACACAGATAGTCAAAAACCTAGGGTGTAAGAATTTCAGGGAAATGTGTGAGCTAACTCAGAATAGAAAACATGAAGGTACTCGCCCAACCAGTTCCAGGACTAAAACTTAAAGATGAAAAAGTAATTGTCTTTAAATCTGGTAATGTCTTATACAACTACAGGTATTGAGTTTTGCAATATTATTGCACGGAAGGAGTGATCGGAAAACTATTGATTCCGTGTCTAAGTGGTGGGGGATCTTGATAGTCGTTAGGTTGCTTAATCCCGTTCGCGCATCATTTAATATCGGTGCAATTGGGTATAGAACAAGAAAAGTGCAATATATATATATATAAAAAAAGATTAGCACAAGACCATACTGTATTTAACAAGAAAATGCAGCTGCTATGTTTGAAGACAACAAACATAGAAACTAGAAAAAATTGCTGAAAACATATTTGAAATGTGATGTTACAGACGTATGATGAAGATATCATGAACAGTTAAGGAAAAAGGGGTACTAAAAATGGTAGGGGAAGAAGAAATATATGCAAAACGCTAAAAAAAAATAGGAGAGATTGGATGCTACGACACATATAAAGCATTTGTGAATAACCGACTTATAGTAAAAGTAGAGAAAAGAAAAAGATAAGTAGAGGTAGCCCTAGATTAGACTATTGCACACGGATAGTGAAAGATGTAGGCTGTGAGAATTTCAAGGAAATGTGTAGGTTAGCGCAGAATAGAAAACAATGGTGGTATGTGTCCAACGAATTTAAAAAATGAAGATCTAATGATGATGAAGTAAAAATATATAATGCATTTTTAAAAGTGAGTTAGTTCTGAAATAAATATTGAATTGAGAGTAAATGACGTACATATTTAAATGGTCAGAAAATTTTATGAATCTAAGAAGAATTTTTATTATTTTCTGATATCAAGAAATTACTATTGAATTTAAAACATTTTTAACGATAACCAATTATTATGTTTGAGACATATATAAAAAGAAATTTAAAAATAATGTATTATGTGCTATTAGTATTTATAGTCCCTGTGACAGGTCGGTATCGGCATCTTTTCATCTATTAGTATATCATCTTCATAGGGATTCGTGGGTTCGTTTTGTTATCTGAGTTAGCAGATTTGTACATGACCACTTTCATGATCTTACCCTGAACTAATCGTTCAGACTAGCAGTTCGTATTATTTACATCTTCCTTTGGTTTAAGTATTTAATTGACGTGAAAATTGCAGTTTGGTTCATTGTAGCTTACAACGAGGAACAACTTCCAATAATTATAAAAAATTCAAGCTAAAAGATTTTTTTTTTTTCAATGTCAATGTGACTCGAAATTTTATCACTTGCCACCGTATTATAATGTGGAAGATTATAACTGAGAAACTATACCACGAAAAATACTTTAAAATGAAGTCGTACATTAAACATTAAATCGAAAGTGCTTTAGAACATCTTACAATAAACGTTTGCCTTATAAATAAGAAGGATCTTTCCAGAAAGATAAATTTGTATTATGTCTAAAAATGTAGCCCTTGGAATCATGTTCACTTGAAAAGGAACGATAAAGCTGAATCCACGTTACATCAAAAGCGATTAAATAAATACCTCAAACGCTTTACAAAAATCTGATTTAAATAGGAATTCCAAAAGTATTTCTATGGAAGTAATTGTATTTTTGCCATTTCCAGCTGAATACTCATCCGAATATAGAATATTTTCAGCGCCATTTCATTTCACACAAGAGAAAAATCCTCTTGAAATAACATAAGAAGTCGCAACTTCAAAAATCTCCTACCAGAACAAAAAAAAGGAAACAGAATTTCCAAACGATTTACGTTTTAATTACTAAAATGTTCGTCTACCCTCTACCCTCTGCACTTTGTTTTAATGTTTATACTACTACTTCTGATAACTGAATTAGTAAATGCTTACAGGCACTAACATAATAGAAAGGGATGCACTTAACAATAGGGCGCAACACATTTAATGCTATTCATTTATGGCAGTGTTAGAAAGTCTCCCTTAGTGCTAAACCATTTGCGCCTTTAGTATTCACCCTCTACTTTCCAGTAAATGGTATGCTTTTAATAAAATATAGCCAGCACATCGTCATCTCAGTTCTGCCGCATTGGAACACCAACTTATAAATTAAGGGGATGAAATGTCTAACTAAATTAATTCAGCTTTAATACAAACTTAGTTACTATTAGTTAAAGTAAGGGCTTTTATCAAAGACTAGAAGGTCATAACCGCTTTAAGGTAGGTAAAATGAGTTTCAGAATGCCTAGCTCTAAAGCTATTTTTTGCCTTCAAACATTTTTAAAAAGGGGTAGGAGTAAGCCGGGGCTTGATTGATTAGGTTTTCCACAAAGTATTTTCGTGTAGGAATTAATTAAACTTTAAATATGTGCGCTGAAAACATCACAGAATAACACGTTTTCGGTTTTTTATGAACTGTTTGTTCTTTTGTGAAAAAGTAACGTTAGCTTTAAGCGGTGTCACGTTGCAGGCATTAGTTTGGGTAAATATTTCTAGAAACGCTGAAATGAAATGTACATACGTGACTACACACATGTCATTACTAGCAACTTTTTGGACCGTTTTAAATAATGAGTCTTCCTAGTAAAATAAGAAAAAAATCAATTAAAAAGTTAAATTTG
This sequence comes from Platerodrilus igneus, assembly GCA_036346225.1. Taxonomy (NCBI): domain Eukaryota; kingdom Metazoa; phylum Arthropoda; class Insecta; order Coleoptera; family Lycidae; genus Platerodrilus; species Platerodrilus igneus. The sequence goes on from JARFIW010001271.1 coordinate 3,967,376, forward strand.
AAGCACAATAATTAATTGCATTTTGAAAAATTATTTTTACACACACTAAATTACGGTCCAGGTTATGCTGTGTATTTACAATTTTCATTAAAAATTGCTCTCATAAAGTTTTTGAAGGCATAATAATTGCGGCGTACTGGATTTGGTTCATTTTCCCTCCGACGGTTTTTTCATAACTGAGTATACAAATATATTATCTTAGCGAAGACTATTCAATTTTATATTGTATTGTACTGATATTTATTTTTGTAAAAATTGATTACGCTTACTGAAGACTGAAGTATCAAAATTAAAAACTGAATTGAATGCTGACGTTCGTGAAATTTATTCACATTATCAAAGCTATAAAAACACAACAAGTATAAATTAAAATTTGTTAAAAATACGTACCTCAATTCTTAAACAATTAAAAGTAAATGATGAGACCTAAACGTTACAATCTAATTAAAAGGCGCATTTGTTAGAGATATCAACATAATGATACGTTTAACCAGTTTAGGGAGTATAAATTATTGCGAGTGCAAAAGGATACATAATATAATTTTTCTAAATGGTAGTTGGCGGAGAATACACTTATGGCTATAGTTAGTATTTTAAAGTTAACGGTAGGTTGGTTATGCTAAATTAAAAATGTTAAGGTATATTGTAGACAGATTTTGAGTACCCATTTTTTGTTAATTAATTTTTTTTGTTTTTTTATGTATAAAAAGATATCTTTAAACAAATGACGTGTAACATCTTCAATGGCTAAAACAGAGATATTTTCGTAGTCAAATTCATGTTTTTGACTTATAACGAGCTACTAAACTGGTGTCTTTATTATTATGTGATGATAGTCAGTACACAGACCAGACCAAGCAATTACTTGCTAATGGAATCAGGGGTCACAAATATGATTGCAAATATTCATCATGTAATAATAAAGACACCATAGCTTCAGTCGCTCATTATAAGTCAAAAAGGCATGAATTTGATTACGAAAACACCTCTGTTTTAGCCATTGAAGAAGATCCTACATGTCGTTTGTTTAAAGTTTTTTTATACATAAACAAAAAATTCAATTAAGCAAAAACCGGGTAAACATTTTTAACTTAACCAACCTTACTTACTTTAAAATACTAACTATAGTCATAGTGTATTCTCCGCCAACTAGCATTTAGAAGCTGTATATTATGCATCCTTTTTGCACTCACAAAAATTTATACTCGCTCAACTGGTTAAACGTAGCTTTATGCTGACATCTCTAACACGCACGCATTTTAATTAAATTGTAGCATTTAGGTTGTTTAATTTTAATTATTTAAGAATTGAAGTACGCACTTTTAATATATTATAATTCTCATTATTTTGGTAGCTCATTTCAAATTAGCTTCATCGATCTCACATCTCGACATAACATTTTCACGAAAAATCAGCCTAATCATTTGTCCTCAGAACAGTAGACCATTTATGGCGAATCCCAGGACCTCATTTCCTACCAGAATCCCTCATTTCCTCAGCTACATCTGGACCAAAAGTTTTCTTCGACTAACCATTTTCATCTTTCGAGATAAATAATCTTAAATTATATCATCTAATTCGACGCATAGAATAGAGCATCCTCATTTCCACACGAGATAAACCTATTTTAAGATTTTATTATCGACGATCGCTAACATTCTGCGACTCAAATAGTTTTCTTCGAACATAGACACATTTTTTATCATTTCGAGATCAAACCTATCTTGTTATGGTATCGATAAATATTAAATTTATCTCAGCTACCCAATTTCTAGAATTTTTAGATACGCATCATCCCCAGGGAACTACCCTAATTTTTAAAATTTCCTTACCAAGACCGATATGCTCTAACCGACTCCGCATCAAATTACATTTTAAGTCATTGTACAGATACATCTTGTATAGCTTAGAATTTAATATGCAGAATCCTGAATCTGCAAACAGATCTTCGCGTAAATCGGACCACGCCCTAGCAAAGTAGTATACTGTTAAGCTTTCAAACCTCATTAAAATTTTTGCTACGTATAATATCGTTAACATCCATTTTTAAATCCCACACTTTTCGCTACCCAAGTACATATGCTTTAACCGAACATCAAATAAATTAAACACACGATATAATTTTAATAAATCAATGTCCAATGTAATGTGTTATAAATAATGTAAATGGACAAGCGACATTTTGACTGGTATGAAATGCTTCATAGGGACTTACTTGTTGTCAATGATACAGAAGAATGCATTCGTAATCTGACAAATGCGTGACATACAATACTTTCGTCTAGATACCAACCATGTTAATTAGTGATATTACCGATTTAAATTCTAATATTAATTGATTTGTGTATGACATCATTAATTACCTAAATTTCAGAATTAACAAAATGTAATAAACCAGATTAAGTACTGTTCAATGGAATTAGATCATAGAGTGAAAGTTCAAATGAGTCTTATTACACTATTGAAATCCTAAATTACCTTACGTGACGCGGTAGAAGCATTATAATCGCAAATTCCTGGAAACTTACAATGATAGTATTAATTCATTTGTAACTTGTAATCCAGCAAATATTTTAACATTCTTAACGAACATGTGAAAGCTGTTTATAACTTTGCATTCATCTAAACAAATGCGGTTTATTACAATTATTAGGAAAGTATGCTAGAAATGCCAAGTCAATTAACAACAATTTACATAGTGTTTACTGACCTACCTTAATTGTTTGTAAAGTGTAAACTACAATAAAATAGTATGACAATATACTAGTAACTACGATCATATATTTAGTTTATGCCCCATGTAGCTTGCACGACTATTAGGACACATGTTGGTCATGCAGACTATTAAAACCTCTATCTCAGCACGCTTTTAACACAATGTATGGTTGTTTCGTACAACGACCCATTTAACAACTGGCGGACATGAACAGTTTACTGTAATGACATACCGATAGCATGTTCTTTCCTCGTTGTCGCTGTGAGCTATTCTTGTAAAAGCGATACATTGCAAGACCAATTTAAGTCTTTGCTGCCGACAGATGTATAAAGCATACCGGGGACTGATGTTCACATACCACGACATTAATGGCATGCTTGAATCATTTGTCTTTGGAACACAATCGACTTAGATTACCGATAGACATCTCATAGAGTGCACAAACGCGATCACTAAACCACTAATTAATATATCGACATTTATAGCGTTTAACATTTCTAACCATTACTCAATAGACTTTAATTTCTTATCTGGATAATCCTTATTCTCAACGCAACATTTGCAGTAGACTTGAATGCAACATTCTCATCAAATCTTCGGTGATATACCATGCATCCGTTATAGGTACTCGTAAGACAGCCATCGGACTTTTTATAACTACACTTTGTGACATCCACTTTAACTTAAAATATTAAATCGTGTCCTTATCCGCACAATACATGTAGGTACTATAGCCTTTACGACTTAACAAATTCTAACACTCAACGTTCTATCAACTGGTTTTATAACTCGTCTTTAAGTATTGTCCTCACAACTTTTGTATTACATCGGTAAACTTGTGTTATTATTTAGCAGTACACACTTTAAACTTAACAATAAAATTTTGACAGGATCATTTTAAGTACACGTCATTAAAATTTGCATGGATAATGTTGCGATACAAGATATGTCAATGAAGTCCTTTAAACTTTAATCATAGAAGAGAATAATGTTTTAATAGAATACTATCACGTATTGATAACATCTATAAACCACTGTGGTAACCAAAGTCTGGAATACTGGGATACACTAAATTCTCAATATAACATTTGTCACAAGTTTACGATTGACCATTGCAGTTAACAGTCAATTCTTTTAAGTACTGAATGGGTACAACATTTAATAATTTCACAACACTGTCTAAGTCAATTTAACATTGTCATTTTCATAAATCATTAGACAGTCCAGAACATAATGGTCACTCGTACTCACTCTAATAAGTTTGAACCATTTCTTCTCGAATCGATCGTTATTTCCTTACATACGTTTTTCAGTATCAACCAACAGAATTTTTATAAAGATTCTGGAAAGTTTCACACCTTAACTCTACCGATTTATAACAGACAATTCTCATAAATTTAATAGTTGATGCTACTCGTACGCAGGTAGCACAATAACATTCACGCATCTTTCGATAATCTCCATATTATATAAATTCTAACTTTTCAAAATGTCCAGTATCATGAGGACAAGCCATATACTTCTATAAAGGCTGTGACTCAGCTAGCAATGTTGAAATTTTGATCATTGTATGTCAACAACATCGTTTCCAGTAGTCAAACCATTTAATCGGCATCTCTGTATATTGAGTCTTGCAGCAAATTGGTCGAATTTGAACATTCCACTGTGAACATAGTCACACATTTCTTGCCAATCGAAGTAAGCAGAATGTTATTCGTAGTAATCAGCACACATACCTGACTACAGACAAATCACTATGAGATGACAGCGTTGACAGACCAGCCATATAAATCAACAACCAACTTCTAATATATGGTGGTGATAATTTGAAAAATTCGCTCTAACCTATGGGTTGACTTACCAACTAGTACTGGTTGATATTTAATTGTGGTACTCGCACATCAGCGTTGTAATCGTCAATTTTCACAAGAAAAATCCATCTATACTAATTTCATAACTTTTAATCAACTCGACGTATACTTTGACGACTTAATGCATTCTGGAACATGGCTCTCGCCTTTTAATGCCGATGGTCGAGCGTGCACAGCTCCTTAATTATATTAAGATTTTGGTGATTATATGCAAGTCTTGAAACTGTGAAAAGTGACGCGTATAATTGTATTTATAGTGGGTCTTTACCTGTATGTCATTTAACCACCAACGCCATTTTAGTAGTCATTAGTTAGAACAAAAATTACTCATTAACATGTAAATTTTAATATATCCATCGATGTAAGATTTCAAGATTATCATATTGTAGTTTCACTCTATGAAGTTCTCAAATCCGCTCAAATTGTTTCAAATCGAATGACCCCTTACTGATTTGCAGACATAACCTTTAGTGCAAGCACCGTATATAATTCATCTTTAGATCTAGTTTCTAAACCGTATCGCTCTGTCTTATTGAGATAAATCCCATGAATAGTAACCTATAAAATCTGTATAAATTTAATCCTGGGGAATGTGAAATTAATTATCACGTCTTTTACAAATTAGTTCCAATTCAAAGTACCTGTAAACATATTGTATTAATATTCAAAAACCTATCACAAAACACCTTTGCATTTTATTTAGATTGTAGCATCGATAATAGAGTTAAACTCCAAAAATATTTGATTAGTGGCTAAATTGTTAAAATTTTAAATTAGTGAATCCTCATCAAATGATTAAACCAAAAGTATAATACATATATTAATTCTGCACGATGACCTAGAAAGTGGTTCGATAATCTATTTTAAGATGTAGTTCAACGATAAGACGTATATTCTAGAATAAATTTAGTGAAAATAGTATGATCATTAGCCATTAGACATTGTTTGTCGATGACGTCTGACTATTAATTTAATAAAAGCACTTTCCACAATTCTAGTTAATATACGGGAATACACATTCTATAATTTGATTTAAATTGGGTTAATGTAAGGACAAATTATACTTATACTTTCTCTATGTACATAAATACGGAAATGATACCAAAAGTTCATTTAAGTTTATTTTGTAAAACGTAAAGTCGTTTATAGTGTAATTAATAGTAATACTGAATTTTCAGTTTTGGTTTAAAATTTCGTGTGAGGACTATCGACAAAGAAGAGTAAGTCTTAGTTTGAATTATGCAAACGTAGAAGAAATTAATATTTACATGTATAATTCAAAACTGTTAATCAATAATTTTCTAGAATGAACATCTTAAGTATTGCGTGCAGTGTGTGCGAAAATGTTTTTACTGGATGTGATGCCATAAAAAACACAACGAAAGGCACATCGAGATGGTTTATTTCAGTAGGAACTAAAATTACAGCCAATGAGTGGGAACAAATTAAGGATTTGGAAAACCAATCGACCGCAACACATAAAGAACGTATAAACGCTGCAATTCAGTTAGAACGAACCAAGTTACTATTTGAAAAACCATACACCATAACAAAATCTTCTTCCAAAATCATAATTGTAGGCCTGAACCCGTTCGACGATTACAAAATAATTTTTAGATTTGTTGACACCATTTCGCAGAGCGTACTTGATGTATCCCTCAACGTATTTAGGAAGTTTATATCAAATCTTCCACACATTATACGCACTATGGAAGTTGGTATGCAAAATCAGATATGCAAATTTGACAACTTGCGTTTTATTTAAATAAAATTGTTTAGTGAAGATGATGACATTTGATGGGAATTATATGATATTTACCAAAGGAACTTTAGAGCACTTTTAGGGTATCTCAGATCGTTCTCAACCATGCTAATACTTTAAAGAACTAACGGAAAAGGGTACTCTAATATAGATCTGTTTCTGTTATTTAATTTAAACTTAAAAAATTAGGTCATATGGTCATGCGGTCATTATGGGCATGTGGTCATGTGGTCATATGGTCATGTGGTCATATGGTCATGTGTCATATGGTCATTGGTCATGTGGTCATTGGTCATATGGTCATGTGGTTATGTGAGCAGGGAGATTAAATTTGGTATATAAGGAAGTAGTTTTGGGTTGAGCTTAGTTATAGTAAGACATTTTTCGAAAGATGTCGCATTCAAGCAATCAGTAGTGCTCCAAACAATCTATTACAAAAGCAGCAGAGGATATCCTGGATGGCTCGAGTTACAGCTGCTAGTAAAAATATAATATACCTAGAACAACGTTATGCAGATATGTTAAAAGGTTGCAGAACGTGAAGAAATTACATAATTCCAACGATGCATCCAGAGATGTTATACCAGAAGTTAGAATACCTATACAGAATTATGATAACTTTGCTATTGCTAATGCAAAAGAGGATGGTAAACATGGTCCTTGTTCCCGTCAACATACGAGCTATATTCGTGGGACCATCGAGTTGTGGGAAGACCAACGCTTTAATATCTCTGATCTTGCACGAGAACGGTCTTAGATTCCAAAATGTCTATGTATTTTCGAAGAGTTTATATCAATCGAAATACGAATTGTTAAGAAACGTTTTTACACCATTAAAAGAAGAAATTGGGTACCATGAGTTTGAAAATTACGATGATTTGATCGAACCCGGAGATACCAAAGAAGATTCAATTATGGTTTTCGATGATATACCTGCAAACGAGCAAAGTAAAATCAGTCAGTTTTTCTCGTTCGGTCGACATAAAGCAATAGATTCGTTCTATCTATGTCAAACTTACGCTAGTGCCTTAAAACATAGACTCAGAGATAACGCCAATGTAATCGCCTTATGGAAACAGGATGAAACCAATCTCAGACATATCTTTTCGGATCATATAAGTAGTGACATGACATATCCGAAATTTAAAGAAATGTGTTTACAGTGTTGGGGTGACTCAAAACATAATTTTGTAACTGTTGTGAAAGATTTTGATTTGGATAATGGTCGATATAGGAAGAATTTCGACGAGAATATAAATATTTAACATTATTCAAAAAAAGTTAGTTCCCATCCTGAGTCCGATGATGACGAACGTTAACAATTTTATTGTAAATAAACGTAAGCTTCATTTTATGCAGGATTCTGTACGAAAGAACTTTGCGGCATACAAAAAGGGGGACGCTACATCTCTACAAAAATTCAATGAGGTGCACAAACAATTGATTGATCCCTTGCAAAATTACCGATTCCTAGTCACAAGGAATAGCGGAAAGAATTTCCACACCTACAACAATTGTTAAAGTTGAAATCAAAGGCTGGCTTTTAAAAAAGATTAAGTTACCAGTTGACGACGAGCCTGTACATCTTTATTATACGGACGTGTTAGCTAGAGACGAATACGAAAATATATACAAGTCGGTTATGGAGTAAAATATAACCGTCAATTGATACGCATAGTTTAGGAAAAAGTATGTAGGAAATTGATTTAGAAAACAGTGACACAACCTAAAATAATAACGTTTATCTAGAGACTAGAGGTCTAACAAGAGTTATAATTATTTTTAAAGTCCTTAGCATTTTGTTAAGGAATGTAATAGATTAATTCATAGAATACATTCCCTACCTGTTGCTTCGTACGTGTACACAAATCGGGTGCAATCGGTACATATCCGAATAGGAGTAGCTCATATAAAAGAACTGTTCGCGTAGAAGTTATTATTTGTTGATTGTACGGTTTAAAGAGACAATATAATAAATATGTATAAAAACTTTGGAGAGGTTATTCGAAGATTTCGCAATGCTTTACGAGTAAAAAAAGCAGAATGTGGGCAACGCTTGGTAGAAGGAGAAAATGTCTTATGTGTCAGTCATACGAGGAAGCAATACAGCACTGTACTGCAGTGTTATCATTGCCCGAGGATCTGGATGATTTTATGGAAATAATCGAGGAGATGGGGTTTATAAAACTGTTGGCAGATATTTAAATGGAATATATACTAAATTGTAAGTTTTAAAATAAAAAATTAACCACCACAACTGTTATCATAAGAAATGAATGATGTGAATTTAGAAATTATTTTTGTATATATTAGCTTGTTTATGTTTTAAAATATAAAGCATACATTGGTATTGTTTAATTTTTCAAATGTTCACGTAACTGAAATGGGTATCTAAGTAATTATGAAAAGAATTATAACAAAGATGTGTATTATTTATTTATTAAAAGGGTGTTATAAACGTTTTACAAAATTATTAATCAGAATCGTTTTATTTAAAACTATAACATAATTTCATTGACATCTATTAATATCTGTAGTTGAAATACAACAGTTTAGAAACTTATAAGAAAACAAAAGTGTAATTAATAGTGTTACAAAATTTTCAGTCTTCGGCTTAAAATTTAAACATCGCTCGTAAATGCGTGGAATGGAAACCTGTTGTATTCTTCCATATACTCAACTTGTTTACAAATACTGTTTTCAAACAATCTTGGGTAGGTTCTTATAAATTGTATAATATGACCCAATATCACTATTACTGTATTTGCTTTTAATTACATCATGTGCGAGATTCTGTAGAATATCATTCCTATTATATCTTTCCATTGCGACATCTAACAGAAACAGATCTATATTAGGAGTACCCTTTTCCGTTAGTTCTTTAAAGTATTAGCATGGTTGAGAACGATCTGAGATACCCCTAAAAGTGCTCTAAAGTTCCTTTGGTAAATATCATATAATTCCCATCAAATGTCATCATCTTCACTAAACAATTTTATTTAAATAAAACGCAAGTTGTCAAATTTGCATATCTGATTTTGCATACCAACTTCCATAGTGCGTATAATGTGTGAAGATTTGATATAAACTTCCTAAATACGTTGAGGGATACATCAAGTACGCTCTGCGAAATGGTGTCAACAAATCTAAAAATTATTTTGTAATCGTCGAACGGGTTCAGGCCTACAATTATGATTTTGGAAGAAGATTTTGTTATGGTGTATGGTTTTTCAAATAGTAACTTGGTTCGTTCTAACTGAATTGCAGCGTTTATACGTTCTTTATGTGTTGCGGTCGATTGGTTTTCCAAATCCTTAATTTGTTCCCACTCATTGGCTGTAATTTTTAGTTCCTCCTGAAATAAACCATCTCGATGTGTCTTTCGTTGTGTTTTTTTATGGCATCACATCCAGTAAAAACATTTTCGCACACACTGCACGCAATACTTAAGATGTTCATTCTAGAAAAATTATTGATTAACAGTTTTGAATTATACATGTAAATATTAATTTCTTCTACGTTTGCATAATTCAAACTAAGACTTACTCTTCTTTGTCGATAGTCCTCACACGAAATTTTAAACCAAAACTGAAAATTCAGTATTACTATTAATTACACTATAAACGACTTTACGTTTTACAAAATAAACTTAAATGAACTTTTGGTATCATTTCCCGTATTTATGTACATAGAGAAAGTATAAGTATAATTTGTCCTTACATTAACCCAATTTAAATCAAATTATAGAATGTGTATTCCCGTATATTAACTAGAATTGTGGAAAGTGCTTTTATTAAATTAATAGTCAGACGTCATCGACAAACAATGCAAGGCTAATGATCATACATTTCACTAAATTTATTTAGAATATACGTCTTATGTTGAACTACATTTAAAATAGATTATCGAACCACTTTCTAGGTCATCGTGCAGAATTAATATATGTATTATACCTTTTGGTTTAATCATTTGCATGAGGATTCACTAATTGAAAATTTTAACAATTCTAGCCACTAATAAATATTTTTGAGTTTAACTCTATTATCGAGCTAAATCTAAATAAAATGCAAAGGTGTTTTGCTGATAGGTTTTTGAATATTAATACAATATGTACAGGTCTTTGTTGGAACTAATTTTAAAAGACGTGATAATTAATTTCAATTCCCCAGGAAAATTCTATACTAATTTTATAGGTTACATCATGGGTTTATCTCAAAAGACAGAGCGATACGGTTTAGAAATAGATTAAAGATGAATTATATACGGTGCTTGCAAAAGGTTATTCTGCAAATCAGTAAGGGGTCATTCGATTTGAAAAAATTTCCGAGGGATTTGAGAACCTGAGGAAAAACACAATAATAATTGAAATCTTACACGATGGTATATTAAAAATACTGTTAAGAGTAATTTTGTTTAATAATTCTAAAAATGGCGTTGGTGGTTAAATACATACAGGTAAAACCCACTATAAAACAATTATACGCGTCACTTTTCCAGTCAAGACTTGCATATAACACCAACTAATATAATAGAGCTGCGCACGCTCGACCATCGGCATAAAAGGCGAGAGCCATGTTCCAGTGCATTAGTCGTCAAAGTATCGTCGAGTTGGATTAAAATTATAAATTAAAGATGGATTTTTCTTGTGTTGACGTTACAAGTGATGTGCGAGTACCACAATTAAATATCAACCAACTAGTTGGTAAGTCAACCTATAGGTTAGGCGAATTTCCTTCAAATTATCACCACCATATATTAGAAGTTGGTTTTGATTTATATGGTGGTCTTCAACCTGTCATCCAAGTGATTTGCTGTAGTGGTATGTGTGCTGATTCTACGATAACATTCTCTTACTTCGATTGGAAGAAATTGTGTACTTTTCAAGTGGAATTTCAAATTCCCCAATTTGCTCAAGACTCAAAACAAGTCCGATTAAATGGTTTGACAACTGGAAACGATGTTGTTGACATACAATTGATCAAAATTTCAAATTGCAGCTGAGCACAGCCTTTAATAGAAGTATATGGCTGTTGAACAATTTTGAAAAGAGAATTTATATAATATGGAGATTACGAAAGATGGGAATGTTATTGTGCTACCTGCGTACGAGTGCATCAAGCTATTAAATTTGCGAGAATTGATCTGTTATAAAATGGTAGAGTTAAGGTGTAGAAACTTTCCAGAATTTTATGAAAATTTGTTGGTGATATAAAAAGTATGTGGAAATACGACGGAGGAAGAAAGGGTTCAAACGTTATTAGAGGAGAGAGCAGTACCATTATTTCTCTGTCTAATGATTGCAGCAATTTAAATTACTTGACAGTGTTGGAAATTATTAAATGTTTCCCATTCAGTACTTAAAAGATGCAACTGCAAGGCAATCGCTTGCGCAAATGTTTAGAGATATGGCTATCCCAGATTCGCCAGACTCTGGTTACCACAGCGGTTTATAGATGTTATCAATACGTGTATGTATTCTATTAAAACATTATATTTTCTTGATAAAGTTTGTTTTTACATATTTGTATCGCTAACATTACCATAAATTATTAATAGACGTATTAAACTATCCTGTTTTTATTTTTAAGTTTAAAGTGGTGTACCCCGCAAATAATAAACACAATTTACCGCATGTAAACAAAAAGTTGTGGGGAAATTTAAAGACGAGTTTAACGGTGACTTGGTGTTAGAATTTGTAGGTAGTAAGGCTAAGTCCTACTGTATTGTGCGCGAGAAGGACACGATTAAAAAAGATTAAAGGGGTCTCACAAAGTGTAGTTAAGTAAAACCGAGGGTCTTACAACCTATAACGAGCATATTTCACCAAAAGGGGTGGGCATCCAGCTACGCAACAGTGCGTGGGAGAATAAGGATTATCCAATAAGAAATTAAAGTCATTGGTAATGGTAGAAATGTTAAACCTATAAAGGCGATTATTAATTGTGGTTTAGTGATCGCGTTTGTGCACTCTTCGAGTGTCTTCGGTAATCTTCGATTGTTTCCAAAGAAAATATTCAAGCATGCCATTTAATGTCGTGGTGTAACATCGTCCCCGGTTAAGCTTATACATCTGTCGGCAGCAAAGTACTTAAACTCTGGGTCTTGCAGTATCGCTTTTACAAGAATAGCTCACAGCGACACGAGGAAAAACAGCACGGTATGTCATTAAGCAGTAAACGTTCAGCTCCGCCAGTTGTTAAAGGGTCTTGTACGAAACAACCAACATCTGTGTAAAGCGTGCGAGATAGAGGTTTTAAAGTCTGCATACCCTGGTCCTAATAGTACAGCAAGCTACACATGGGGCATAAATAAATAAGGTAGTTACTATATTTGTATATATTTTATTGTGTTTCCTTGTACAAACAATTAAGGTAGGTCAGTAAACACTATTAAATTGTTGTTAATTGACTTGCATTTTAGCATACTTTCCTATTTGTAATAACCGCATTTGTTTAGAGAAGAAATTATAAACAGCTTTCACATGTTCGTTAAGAATTTAAAATATTTGCTGGATTACAAGTTACAAATGAATTAATACTACATTGGAAGTTTCCGGAATTTGCGTTATAATGCTTCTACCGCGTCACGTAAGGTAATTTAGGATTTCAATATGTAATAAGACTCATTTACTTTCACTCTATGATTATTATTGAACAGTACTTAATCTGGTTTATTACATTTTGTTAATTCTGAAATTTAGGTAATTAATGATGTCATACACAAATCAATTAATATTAGAATCTAAATCGGTAATTCACTAATTAACATGGTTGGTATCTAGCGAAAGTTGTAGCACGCATTTTCAATTACGAATGCATTCTTCTTTCATTACAACAAAAATCCCATAGATTTCATACCAGCAAAATGCGCTTTCCATTTACATATTTAAAACACATTACATTGGAATGATTATTAAAATTTTGTGTGTTTAATTTATTTATGTTGGTTAAAGCATATGTCTTGGGTAGCGAAAAAGGTTTTAAAAAATGGAGTTAAATATATACGAGCAAAAATTTTAATGAGGTTTGAAAGCTTAAAGTATAACTTTGCAGGGCGTGGTCCGATTTCAAATCTGTTTGCAGATTCGGATTCTGCATAAAATTCTAAGCTAACAAGATGTATCGCATGACTAAAAAAATTTATGCGGACGGTTAGAAATCGGTCTTGGTAAGAAATCTTAAAATTAGGGTAGTTCCCTGGGGGATGATGCTATCTAAAAAATTCCTAGAAATTCGGGTAGCTGAGAAAATTCTAATATTAATCGATACCAAACAAGATAGGTTTATCTCGAAAGATAAAAAAATGGCTAGTCGAAGAAAACTATTTGGTCCAGAATGTTAGCGGTAAAAAAAAATCTTAAAAATAGGTTTATCTCGTGTGTGGAAATGAGGATGCTCATTTATCTCGAAAGATGAAAAATTTAAGATATTTATCTCGAAAGATGAAAAATGGTTAGTCGAAGAAAACTTTTTGGTCCAGATGAGTGAGTAAATGAGGGATTCTGGAGGAAATGAGGTCCTGGGATTCCCAAAAATGGTCTACTCAGAACCATAATCAATTTTTACATATATATATAATGCTGTGATAAGTAGTTGTTTTGGGGGTGTATTGAGTAGTAAGGGTGGTGTAGTAACTGTAAATAGCAATAGTAATCAGAAAACTGCATTTATTTAGCAGAAAAATAAGTAATTCGTACATTTAACACCCTGTATATAGACCGGAATTAACATTAGTCAATGCAAGTGAGCATATCTTTCAACAATAGAACGCGTATTCAGCAAAGAAATAACCGTACATGTAATTAAACGATGTTGAGAAGTGTTTTACAAGTTTATAAAATAAAATACACAGAAGATAAGAAAAACCTAATAAATCTTCATGCAATTACGCTTGTGATAAACAAGGAACAATATACGCTTTGATAAGATAACGCACTTTCAAATAAATAAATACATAAACGAAAATAGTACTAGAGTTACATAATTTATTTTCGTACAAATTATCCAAAAAGCATTATCTATACAAAACACGGACGTAAGTTGAAAGTCTTGCAGCGATAACAAATGTTAAGGCAAGCAAAGATCGCAAATAAACACGATGACACGGAAATACAAAGGAGTTGCATCAGAAAACAACTGCAAAAATACAGGAAATATTAAAGACAAAACCTGGTTAGTAGCGACAATCTGCAAAACTGCTTGGAAACCCAACCCAGATGTAGTGGGAAAAGGCTATTTAACACCCATCGGTGATAAAACCAGTCGGTTCACACTTAATGCAGGTCGAAGTCACGACACTTTTAACCAGAAGTCTACGCGTCAAATAAATAAAGTTTAGAATATATCAAGTTTATAATACAGTGAAACTAGTGCTACATAAGAATTGTGAAAAACATATGAAAAGTTTTTGCCGCTTTTCTCAGAAAACATGAGTAGAAATTGGGTAATTAATATAAATTAAATATTTATAATCATATAGGGCTTCTCATTGGATTCTAATCCGCGTCGGAAATAATTATAATTCTAATTGGCTTCTGGTACAATTCTAATCTGCGTCGAAAGCATTTAAGGAAGTGATTCAAAGCATATGCAGAGAAATATAAAATAAAGAAGCATGAGGTAATTTTTGGAAAACAAGGAGTAACTGTACTCATGGTTCAACTAAGCAGAGCATTGGTATTCGATTGAAGACAAAAAGGTAGCGTTGATCCACAACACGAAACAACATATCACAGGTCAGATCTAACTAATTTTAAGATATTTTTCAATTTAAATTTGAATACTGAATTTATTCAATTTATCCAAAACTTGTAAAGAAGTCAACAAGAAACATTGCATACGTTAAACTTACGTAATAAATCATAAAGAGGTCTAGAACGTTCCAGATTTTTTTGTAAAGAGGTAGTTTTTGGTGACTTGATTTTAAATTAAAAGTATATACATTTTGGGATAAATAATCCATATGCTATTAATTGATCGAAGGGTGTAAAATTGTAAATATTATTTCCTTACATTATATGAATGTTGATTGACTTCGTTTTATCAATTCAAACAGGTAATCAAAAAGGGGTGACAAAAAATTGATCATCGTATCGTTGTGCACTCTGTGTAGGTTAAAAAGGCTAGCCGTAGCATAATACTAAAAGTAAAAGATTAAATTGAGAGAACACAGAGCGGTGGCGTTAAGTACGGCGTTATCAGATCAATATAATATATATATATATATATATGTATATATATATATATATATATATATATTGCTAGTTTAGGGGTAGGTTAAGTCAGGGGGGTCGTAGAATAAATAAAAACAACTTCCACATTAAGGAAGGCACACAATTTCAGCAATTATAAGAGTAAATCGGTCACCCTACGTATTGTTAATTAAGAACACACTGTATATAAAATACACGGGATTAAATGCATGAGGTGTAAGAGTAGTTTACATGTAAAGATAAGATTTTAAAACGCAACAAATTGCATCAAAATTAAATCACCGGAAACCTAGATAAATTGTAATGTGATGTAACAATTGCGTTAAAATATCATCGTACACGCATTCTAAATAATTCATTATTAGAAAATCGTACGTGACTGGAAGAAATCACATTTGTTCAAAATCCCAATATTCTGTAGAAATAAACAAGCAGCAGGCGATTCAATTTAGATGATAAAATGTAACAAACATTCGAATACGTGAGTTAATAAAAGGCAAAAGTTGGAATTTCTCAAATAATACCACGATATGCGGGAGGCGTACGTGACAGTCAAGGCATGCATTGAAAGATTTGAACTAAATAATTGGTAAAAATCCCGAAGTATGCAACATAAAGGTAGAAGTATCGTCCCAGAACGTAAACACGTCAATGAAATCAATAGGAGGTAGGGCTTATATATACGATAATGACGAAGCGACTAGTTAGTCTATATTCAAACTGAGCTACAACTATGTTCGTAAGTGTTAAGAATTTACGTAACCAGTGAATTAAAAATCAAAGTAAATAAGTATTAAAAAGTGCGAGAATTTATGCAACGAAAATAAGCCGATCTATAAATAGACGTAAGTAAAACGACTTAATTAAATCCTTTTCTAATATTAATGAAACAAGGCTTTTAATTTCAATCTGGATTTTAATATCGACTTTTAATTTCAATCTGGCCTTTAATTTTGGCTTTTAATATCGACTTTTCAATTTCGACTTTTAATTGGAGACATATTTTGATTGAGATGGCTCTAATTTGGGACATTTAAGACGATTTTAATTTGGGACTTCAAACTTTGAACATAATCAAACTTTGGAGATAGTTTAAAAAATGAAAGTATTCTAATTTGGACATATTTTGACTTGGTACGTTTTTAATTGGAAATTATTTATGGGGCAGGCACAGTAATAAGGAAAAAGGACACAGAAAGGGGATCCAGATCATGGACTAGGAAGGAACTACAGAACTCATTCCAGGTTAGGAATCTTAATACACTTTATTACTGAAAACTTTTTTATTTAATATTTATCACATTGTGTATTTGTAAGAGTCAGTCAACAAAAAGAGTCCCTTAACAATTTATGACAAGGGAATAGGCATCTCGGAACGTTCGAAGGTCCCTGAATAAGTAAAAGATATTTTTGCTGACTTTCAGAAAACCATAAATCTGGTATATGTAGATATTCTGTAAAAGGAAAAGATCCATTCGGGGTAAAAACCTAATTTAACATTTCATAACATATGGCCTTAAAATAATAAAGGAATAAGGGGCGAGTATCACAGCAATTTTATGGTACGCCCATCGTAGGGGCTCGTTAATCTCAAAATAATAATAGGGCAAAACATAGCAATATATATATATATATATATACATATATAATTATAAATTACCTATATGTTCTTGGGATAATTTGACATTTTTCAGACGTTTCAACCCAAATGAAAACCGGTCTTATCAATGGAATAGTGCTTCTGTTACAGGGTTTACGGAACAGTGTTTATGTTATTACAGTACTACTTCATTAAAAAGACCCGCTTTCATTTGGGTTGAAACCGCCTGGAAAATGTCAAATTAAAAAAAAAGTAATTTGAAGTTTTGTTTTTTATTTTACGTAAATAAGATTAAATGTAAAGATAGAGATATTTGCAACCACTAATTCAATTTGTGTATAACAAAATAAAATAAGATATATCTACAAATTAACTTATATAAAAATAAGAGAAGCAAATTTACCTATACAAATCGAGCTACTAATACCATAGCCAATAACAAAACAATAAATTGATTGTTTCACAAGGGGAAGAAACGTCCATTGACCGTTTTGGGCCTTTTGGATCTGATCAGAACGAAGTAGTTTCTAACACCCTTATGAAGCAATTGAAGCTATTACCGAAATAAGTTCGAAGGAACCTTTGTACGATGGCAAGGGTATAATAATACCGTCATCAGGTGCCAAACACGAACACTAGGTGTGAAGGTACAAAAGTTGATTCAACTCTAATTCGTAATCTTATAGATTGCCATACAGGTATGTTCTGCCTTTCGAAAGTAGTGGAATGCTATAAGCAAAATCTATTTGCAATAAATAACAAACCTTCTCATGGCGCACTCGTTAGCTTGCCCAACAAAGCAAAATCGTATTTACAAAAGACAAGATATTTGCAGTCCGCAAAGTGAATTTGTGTATAACAAAATGAAATTTGATGTATGTAAATAAACTTTTATAAAAATAATAAAAGCGAATTTACCTATACAAATCGATATAATATTTGATTAGCCATTAACAAAACAATAACTTTATTGCTTTATAAGAGGAAGAAACATCTATCAACAGGCTTCTGCCTTTTGGGTCTCGTCAGAATAGAGTCATACACAAATTCAATTTGCGGACTGCAAATACCTTGTCTGTTATCAATACGATTTTGCTTTGTTGGGCAAAATAACGAGAGACGCCACCAGAGGTTTCTTATTGCAAATAAATATTGCTAATATTATTCCGCTAACCTCAGATGGCAGAACATACTTGTAATGCAGTCTTATGAGATTACGATTTAAATTAGAATCAACTTTTGTATCTTTTGTATCTTTGTCACCTAATGACGCTATTATTATACTCTTGCCATCATTCAGTAATAGGTTCGATTGTTTCATAAGGATGTTAGAAACTATTTCATTCTGATGAGGCCCAAAAGACCGAAACCGGTCAATGGATGTTTCTTCCCTTACGAAGCAATAAAGTTATTGTTTTGTTAATGACTATGCAAATATTAGCTCGATTTGTGCAGATTGTAATATTTAGAAATGCCATAAGGAAATAATTAGCATAGTTAAAATAAAAAATTCATTTAATTAATTGCATCAAGACATCAAGCTTCGAATGTTCCCACTTATTCAATAAATAAATTCAAACCATGTTTGTATGTATCATTGGTTGCCACATAGTCAGGCGCATATTAGCCTCTATTCGTTTCCCGTGTTGATCTAGATGTTGTTTGTATCTGTGTTTCTTATGACCGCGCATTAATACAAGACCCGATCAAGCAATGAGGCACTTGTCAGGATCTCTCTAAGCCGCGAACATGGCTCTCGAGTTTTGTAGGGTTCGGGACCTATTAATTGCCTGATGATGGCTTAGTAGAGTTCGTGTATCTTCCCCTACGACTTTACAATGATATGGTTTTAAATCTATTTAAGTTCTATTTTAAGATATTTTTAGCGCTAAATAAAGAAGTTAAGTACAGGTAGGATTCGAGTTTCATCGGTGTGGAACAACAAGCATATGTTATAGTCATGACGTGGATTATTGATTAGAAAACGTTCAAATGAATGTCTAGTTCAAGGAGGACATTCGATTTGCAATTTCGCTTTAATTTAAAATACCGTGTGGTAATGTAATTTAAAGTATTTGCGTAAGATGATATCTTTATTTAATTTTATTTGGACAAAATTCGATAGCTATCTTTTGGAATTATACCGTTTCAAAGAGCATCTGTTATGTTTAACAAGTCGTCAATTAAAATAGTGAAGTTTAACCTTTTTCTTTTGAGGAATCATATTCATGATTTAAAATACACTTTTTCATTGTAAAATCGTTACTAGGTTTACGTAGATCAAAGTATTCATTCCTTTTGAAATTATAAGAAATTAATCTTGTTTTAAGAAAATCTTGTATGTTTGTAAGGCTAACAGATCTGATAGTCCTTTGGTTCAAAGTGTAACTGGTAAAAGTAACTGGCTTAAGATATTAAGATATTAAGTCGATTCGTTACAATTACAGTTTAATTCCATGATGCATTTTTGTAAATACGTATGAGAAAAATATTTGTTTGAAAAGAAATTTACTTATTCTGAATACTAGAAACATCTTACTGAAATTCTTTTATTATCTTTGGTTATTTTACAGTTTTGAACTGTGATATATGTTTATGTTTATTTTTAGGTCAAAAATAGTAATATCTATACATGTACTAACGGTGTGGTATTTCCATTTGTGAGAATAGTAGTCGTGAATTTTAAGTATGTTTGTGATAAGTATTGCACTGGGGTTTCTATATCTTGCTTTGTACGTAGTTCCATCTAGATGTTGAGTTATTAGATGTAGTGGCGCCGTTCCCCTTCCTTTTGTTTGCTTTTGAACTGTGTTGACTACAAAACTACGACCACTCTAATACCTCTGCAGGGTTCATGCCCGAGCTATGCTGCTGTCCCGCTAAATAAATAAATAAATGATAGTCTATTAGTATTGTGATCATCCTGTACATAAGAATACATAAAAATAAATAATCTATTTAATTGCGCCGCATCTGTGTATGTGTATAGTATGATAATAGTTGAATTGGATTGGTTTGATGGCGCATTCTGTTGTTTGCATTAAAACTTGATGGTTGTAGTTATATGGCTGTGTTTTTAAACACCAATAAATATGTGACATAACCTTTAGGTAGTATAAACTATGTTGTATATAATTGTGTTTCATTAATGTAGCAGTATAATGATAGATACCTTTAATCCTGTCAAAGATTCGTTCAAGGTAAGCACAAATAAATAGTTCTCTTTAAGTTAAATAAGAATATATTTAGATATATGTGATATATATATATATATATATATATATATATATATATATATATAAAATAAGATGTATCTGCAAACAAACTCTTATGAAAATAATAAGAGCTATTGACAAATACAAATCGGGCTAGTAGTTATATAGCCATTAACAAAACATTAGCTTTATTACTTCACGAGGGAGAAAACATCCACTGACCGACGGTTTCGGCTTTGTTAAGTCTCATCAGAGCAGATTAGTTTCCACAACCCGATTTGTATTTGTCAATAGCTCTTATTATTTTCATAAAAGTTTGTTTACAGATACATCTTATTTTATATACAATTTCTTATTGCGGACTGCAAATAACTTGTCTTTTATTTTATATATATATATATATATATTGCTGTGGTAAGACCCGTTTTGTGGCGTTACTGAAAGGGTGCTGTGATGAGTGTGTCGCTAGAAGAGTGCTATGGTAAGTATCGCGTTGGAGTGCCGCTAAAAGAGTGATGTGATAATGACCGCACGTTGTGGACCCACTAAAAGAGTGCTGTGACAATGCCTCGCTTTGGGGCGTTACGAAACGGGTGATATGAAACAGATACAGCAATTTGTAAAACTTGAAATTGTTCACTTACCTTTATTTTTCACTTTGCCTGGCTAGCTCAACGGAATCGACGAATTTTTCAAAATGAAATCAAACAGCAATATTACAAAGCATTTATACAGTATAAAATATTTTCTCTCATATAAATCATTTAGAACATTTACAACATTGTGTTGCGTTTATTTTCCGCATAAATTAATTACCCTATTTTTCTCCCTAGTTCATTCATTACTCGTTCAAATAAACACCGTTTCAATCCTTAAATTCTTCAACAACCCCCTATATAGTTTACTTGTTACTTCGTAAGCCCGTTTTACCATAAATCTGTTAAATCCTTCAACATAATTAATAATAAAAACGCTTTCTACAAATTTTCATTTTGAACTTATTTATTTCGAAACGACAAGTTTATGCTATAATTAAATAGTCTATGCTCTGTTTTAGCTAACCTTCAATTTGTTAAACACTCCGATAGCGTATAATTGCTTCTTATGTGTTTTCCATCTAAACATTCGTCTACATAGTGTATTTAACTATCCTATATAAGCAGGGTTTTCCAGTTTTACCGCGCTTCGATAAGCTAGGATTTGCAGTTCGAATTCGTGTTGTTTTAACGATTGTTGAGTTTGATTCTACAGCTGTACGTCGAAGTGTTTTCTACATTTTATTCGTCTTCGTATTTCAAAATTTCTTTTATGGAGGATGGTTTATATGGTTATAATTATTTCCACGCTTGTAAGATTTGTTTTGGTCAAAAAAATCTTTGACAGATAATCTATAAAAAGGTAAGAGTATTTCGAACTCTGAACACCAATTTCTCTGGTAAAAAAATCCTTTACACAATCCTTAAAACAATTATTATGAGTATTATGAGTATCTTAAAGTAAATAAAAATACTCTAATATAAGTTAAAATAAATCTAAAACTAATACTTGCAGAATCCACAAAAATGTTCCTCGTAATTAAAAATCTTCTTATTTTAAATTGACGTCAAATCAGCAATTTCCGAAGTACATTTCTGGTTAATCTTAATTTCGATTTTTTAATAAAATCTTAAAATAGCCTTAAATCGAAGAATTTTTCTTATTCATTGTAATTAATAATTCCATTTTTGTATGTAATTTGCGTTTTAAAAAACCACTTCTATATTCATTGCAACCTCGCAATTATTAAATTACAGTATGTTTACTACATACTTCAATTAATTTCTTCGCATAGCTTGCGCTTAAATCAAATTAACATTTCGCGATCTCATTTAAGAATGGAAAGAATCCATAAACGCTTGCTTATATATTCAAATTTATGTTTCCAGAAGCTAGTAGAATGTTGTGGATTCCATTCTAAATAATAAACACCTATCTTACGTAATTTTCTTGGAAATCCCCATTCGCGTGCAAAATTGCAACGTTTTATTACCTTGTTATTTGGTTCCAGTTATCCGTGACGCGCGTTATTTGTTCTTTGTTTAATACCTAAAGTTAATGCTCACGGTCTCCTTCTAGCCTACAATGAATGCGAACATGATAAATAATTTTTATCAGTTATTCCAGAGATTTTGCAGGATTTTCGTGTTCCGGTCGCTTCTCGGAACAAATTCTAATTCCTCTCGAAACTTCTTTTCCAATCTCGTCTATTCTAGAAAATTCTCTATTTAAAATAAATTTATGTGATCCACAGGGTAACTAATTCAAATTTTATTTGCTTTTTAATGTAAAAGGGATTGCATTTTATAGAAGATATTTGCTTTTAACATCAAAACGTGTTTTTAATACACCTATTAAGGTTAGAATTAAAGTTTCTTTTAACAACCTTGTAGTTTATTATTTTAAATGCCTAAAGCTAGTAATATTCTACGCTATTTACAGCAAATCAAAGCATTTTTATCAAAAAAGTATCGATAATTGAGAAGTGAAAATAAATGGTTTTGCATTTTATCTTAAAATGATGCGTTTTACATTCGCATTTAATGCGTTCTACATTCGCATTTAATGCGTTTTATGGTATCTTACAATTAATTATTTCTACATATACAACTTACGTTACTTACTATTTATTTACACTGCACTTATATCATACAGGGTGATTATTTATACTCGCGCAATTTGCGTTTTTGCATGGCACTTTAATGAATAAAAGTACGCTTGTATTTTATAGAACCATGAATTTACGGTAAATTCCATTTTTTTCCCGGATTCTATTATATTTTGGCGATCTCTCGTCATTATATATCATCATATATACTTCCTATTTTGGAACAGATAATAAGATGAAATAATAACTTAGACTTTTATGCAGAGCCCAAATGATCATTTCAAATCGAGCCTAGTAATTGAAAGATGAAAAATATAAGTTCACGGACAGGACTTGAACCAGTATCTTAGGCTTTCCGGGCCCATGCGTTTTCCAATTATGCCAACGGGACAGGTGACAATTGGAAAATTAATAAATTTAAATCATGTACACAACCAT
This sequence comes from Platerodrilus igneus, assembly GCA_036346225.1. Taxonomy (NCBI): domain Eukaryota; kingdom Metazoa; phylum Arthropoda; class Insecta; order Coleoptera; family Lycidae; genus Platerodrilus; species Platerodrilus igneus. The sequence continues at coordinate 3,990,833 of JARFIW010001271.1, forward strand.
ACATCAACCGAACTTTCAATTACGTTTGGCATTTTTGTCAATCACATCCGACAGTGTCAAATTTTTGACTTATGCCTGTTATGGACAGGCTATAAGCCAAGCATTAAATATATAGAAATATTAGATAATTAATCATATAAGGTAAGTTGATAAATACTAACGTATTATGGTTAATAAGTTCCGGACCTTATATTTTCCATCGTTCAATTACTAGCTCGATCTGAAATGATCAATTTGGGTACTTTGCATATAAGTCTAAGTTATTATTTCATTTTATTAACTACTTGGTATTTATCAACTTACCTTATGTAATTAAATACCTAATATTTCTATACACAACACACACACACACACACGCACGCACGCACCCTCCCACCACACACACACACTCGCGTGCGCACTCACACACACACGCACGCACACACTCACACACGCGCGTGCTCACACACACACAACCACACGCGCGCGTTCGCGCACACACACACACACACATTTCTTTTTAATTTTTGTTTTATGTGAATATAGAGTATTTAAGAATTGCATTAAACAAGTGACTGAGAACAATCCATAGAATATGTTTTAATTTTTGTTTTATGTAACTACTAGAATCGAAGTTAAAAATTAGGTTGAGCTGGTTAAGGAGTGTATTAATTATATTTGCGAAGATTTTTGTACTGTGTAAATATTCCGGGATATATTGGAGAAATATTGTTTTCTGGGCGGGCTGGTTTTCCTGTTTACAACATGTTTACTTATTAAAGGTTTTTCAATATTGTCTCTCTAGGAGTTTTCTTTTTCTTTTTTTGTGACCCACCCCGTTCTGTGACTTTCTAGCTAGCACGGCATTCCTTCGATTACTTCCTTTCGCGTTGTATACGTTATTTTTTTCTTGTCCGCACGGAATATAGCAACGGAGTATTGTGCAATAAAATAAACATTTTATTATTGGATGAGATGCAAACATTCACACCACATAACTTGGGGTAGCGTTAATGTCAACCCACACGTTAATGCGAGTAAAAATGCTTGATATGCTAAACTGGGGTAATGCGTCTACGATTGCTACATTTTGTGGTCAAACAACCCTGGTTTCTGTCAGAATCCCTAATCACATATCAACTTGTCAGTAGATATCAAAGACCACATTATAGGATCATATAATGCCTGTAAAATAAGGCAAGCATAAGTTGTATGTTGAGAATATAGGAACCCTAAACTCAACAGAACGGTCGGACACGACATATAACCGAGCTAATAACAAGTGTGGGATGATAAGGTGATCTAGATATGTTAATTATAGGGAAGGACCAATTGCTATTATGTAGCAATACCGATGGCAGTGTAGCGGTTATGTAATAAACAAAGCAACTACGACAAACTACTTAATAAAAGATATAAATACCTTAAAGGCTGTGCCGCTCTGGGTAATAAAAGTCACACACAAAAGGTTAACGGACAACCAAGAACGCGCACGTTCGGTGTGGTGTCGCCTTCAGGGCTCTCGTACAACAACTGTCTTCTGTAACCGTCCGAGTACGACTGATTGTTACTTCACGCACTCGCACTACCGGCATAAGGTTTCACTAAAAACCGTAGAGTACCCGCACTAATGGTATTTATTGTCACCACTCCCAAATTGTTCAATGATGACGTAACAACAAAAGAGCAACTGGAAGGAAATAGTAAGTTCTTTCAAACCGCTAACACAGAATTCTTCAGCCAGCCTGTCTGCTTATAACTACTCTCACTTGTTTCAACACCCCATTGTGGTGCAGTGAGCTTAAGAAGCTGAAGGAAACCCTGTGCGAACTGTTAAATAAAGCAAAACAAACCAGAACTATGACTCACTTAGAAATTTATAAAACAAACCAACAGGGAATATATAAAGCATTAATTAGAAAATGGTATCTTTCCCGCCCTACTGCAGTGTCGCTAACAAAGCTGCTTTCCCCCTGGTAAGACTTTTTGAAATTGTATAGCTTTTAGATATATACCCAGAACTTGGGGAAAGACCAAGGTGGCGTTTATTACTAAACGTGGTTGGAAAGATTACTCTCAACTCAAATCTTATCGTCCGATTAAATTCACATCGTTCTTGTCAAAGACTTTGGAAAGTTTGTACAATATTGACAACATAGCGAGGAAATAGCAGCCGTATCTCCTATACTCAAATTAGCATGCTTGTATATGCCAGGTATATCTACAAAGTCTGCATACACGGTGAGGTGAATGAATAGAAAAATTTTGGCAACAGCAGTCTGCTTTAGGTGTGTATTAATGGGTAACGACGGCGCGTTTAGTGAAACGATTTTCGCAGTACTGAGATTCATGCGAGAGCATGAAGTAGACAACACCACGGAGTAGTTGATCCAACAAGTTTCTGCATTGTTGCACGGTATACGTCTGCGTGGGAAACACTTCGCTAAGTAGAATGATAGTTAAAGACGGCGTACAGTCATCAGTATTTTTAAAATTAAATCCCTATTATTTTAATGCATCTGTACATTAATCACGCAGGCGGCCGATTGTCTAAGAGTGGCCCTGCTAACAGCATACTCTACTTGGATAACATGTAAAACAACCGGCTCATCAAGAGTTGTACTTGAAATAAACGAAATATGTGATATGGTCCAGAATAGTTGTAACGTAATGTAAAAAACAAAAGCAGCTAGTTTTACATATAAAAAAAATATGACATTCACAGTTTCAATAAAAGTGTACTACAGAGAAGAAAAGAGCTGTAGATCAATAAGGGTTGTCCCCAGCATAATAAATAGGAAAAGTTAAAAATCCTGGAATAATTTCGCTTTGTAGTATCTGTCACATATTTGCTAGAAACAATTTCCAATTTTCGGTAATTGGAGTGGCTTCGGGTTAAAAATTCCCTGAAATAAAATCTTTCAAAGATCTTGGACCCAACTTTAGCATTACAAGGAGATAATCTTAAAAAAAACTAAACAATAGGACTTGACGGTGATGAAGATCCAACTCCTAAACTTATTGCTAATACTATTTTCAAAGAGACATATAAAGAGTGCAAAATATTGTTTTATTACATTTATTTTGTTAAATACTTATAGAAATCACAGAGCTTAAAATTCGTTTTAATGTTCACTTAATTTTGTAAACATCTTTATATGACATACTTTCTAGAGAAAATCTTGCAACTGCAATTATTTTCGCTTATTATTCAAGACAGTCTCTTCTTTATGTATTACTAATTATTTAATTATTACTTCAAACGAAATGTGCAAAAACTCCCAAGAAACGCATTCCTTACGAAGTAATGTACCAAAAACAACAAATCCACGTTTATAGTAAATTTAAGGCATCACCACTGAAGGGCTAACTAAAAAATATCGCATGCTGAATCCATCAAATAGATGTGTCTGAATTTTTTCACAACTGATATCTTTGTAGAAGAACCCTTGCAAAAAATTTATCACAATGACAAGCTATTTGCTACAAAGCCCTTACTTTACCTGAAATTTCAAAGCTAAACTATGGTAGTACGTGCCTAGAAACTAATCTACCGAATTACTCTACAATAAACATGCTCTATACTCCGTAGATAATAGAAAACGCGCGACAAATTTGTATTCCAGCAGGCAAATAAGGACTGGTTTAAAATGTTCTATAGAAACGCAACGAGTATTGATATTCAAATCATTGGATAGAACCAATAAACTATATTCCTTACGGATTCAGATTCAATTTAAATCTATACGTAAGTCAGTTTAGAATCCATTACTATTTACAGCAAGACTGAAATTTAAGTAGCTTTTGAAATCAAACCGTTTTACGTTTTAACTGTTAATTACTATATTTCGAATATCAGTTTGACGGTTTTATAAACGGTATGAATTACATCCATTTCGCAGCATTTAAAGTCACTTGAAGATCAAGATGATTAATTAAGATAATTTACTGCTACATAACCGTAATAATAGGTAAAAATACGGGCATGTAAATTCACTATTTACTATTATTAAACCATTTTTTTAGAATCTTCATGGTGGAGTCGAAGTTTATAACAGGGTTTCGCAACACCTTTTGCAGAAGACTCGGAAAAAGAGAGAAAGAGAGGAAAATAAACAAGATAGAAACTCTTCGCAGTTCTTTACCACTTCAGGGTATTTGCCAAAGTGTTCCTTCACTGCCGCGCTAAAGAGTCTATTCTCATTGGCCAACGACGGTTATGCGACCGCTGACAGCCAATCGTACAATTCCAAACAGAGAGACGCGTAAATGTTTAGAAAGACGTTTAATTTAAAGTTAAGGTTATGTGAAATTACATATAAAAATTAAATACTAAGACAGATCTGGGTCCCGCTGGAGTACTACACACCACATATAGAAACTCCTACCTTGTTGTAAAAGAAATGCTATACAGTAAAAATTCTCAATCATGATAACTTTTCTTGCGTTTATTGTGTTTCTATTTAAAAACACAACATTTTATTCATAAATAAGTATCAAGATAGTTCTGAAATCAAAACAACACTTTATCCTATTTATCACTGTTGCCAACATGAAATAGTTGACAACAACCATCCAATAGCTATTCTCAAGCATTTATTGCAAAGTCAAATTATATTTATTATAATCCGTGCATGTACGAAAATAGTGTCGAAGCGAAAATAGTGTTGTGGCAAAAAGTGTAGAAGCAAAAATAGTGTTGAAGTATGCACCTAAGTTAATAGTCGAAATATTTTGCTACAGATACAAAATTATCAAAGGGGCACATGTTCGAAAATAGCGTTGTGGCGAAAATAGTGCCAGTTTCAACTTAGGTTAGTAGTCAAAATGTTTTGCTTACTAATACAAAATAATTAAACGGGTACATGTGCGAAAATAGTGTTGAAGCAAAAATAGTGTTGAGATTTCAACTTGGTTATTGGTCGAAATGTTTTATTAATAACACAAAACTATCGAACGGGTACACTAATGTACTGTTATGACGAAAATATTGTTAAAGTTTCAACTTAGGTTAGTACTGGAAATGTTATACAACTAAGACAAAATAATCGAATGGGTACATGTGCAAAGATAGTGCTGAGGTTTCAACTTAGGTTAGTGGTCGAAAAACTTTACTACTAAGACAAAATCAGCGAACGGATAAACTAAGAGCACGCAAGTCTGCAAAGACTTGAGCGCTGTTCCTATCAAAATAGTGGATAATACAAACGATGTTCTTGAAATTCATTTTAAACGTACCAATAGAAAATTTGTAAGATGCTACCTTGACGAACACACCTTTGACAACTAAAGGATTGTAAAAAAAATAATAGATAAAACAAAGTTCGTGCTACGTGGCGAATTGATCTAATACGCACGTATCGTTCAGTATTTCTACGCCCTATTGTGATCTTTGAGGAATAATTGCTTGGCGCTAATTCACGCTTCCATATTATTAACAAAAACTCTAGATTTAAGCACAAAAAAAATTTAAGTAGGTTTGGAAAACGCACGTTTTTAGACCGTTTCAGATTATTTTTCTTTATTTGATCGGTCGTTAATACTTCACCCGATCCCATGATTTGATACGCGCAAAAATTATATGCAACGACCATACCTTTCAATGCGTTTAAGATGTGTAGAACTGCTTTTCATTTTTGCTTAGGAATGAATAACCTACAGCAAAAAGAAACATGAAGAGCTTATTGAAATTAGAAAGAAATATTAAAAGTAAAAACACCACAAATGAAAATACAAGAACTAGTAAGGCAATATCCTTTTCAACCTCATCATCATTAGGTATTCTGTCCTGGAAGTGGTTGGACGCGTACCTCCATTGATTTTGATTCTGAGCTAGCCAACATATTTCCTTGAAATTCCCACAGCCTACATCTTTCACTATCTGTGTGCAGTACTCTAACCTAAGTCTACTTCTACCACTCTTTTTTTTTATCTCTGCTTCTAATATATCCCGCACTATTCTCTTGTGCCACAGACCGTGTCCTATAATCCTATCTATCCTATTTTTTTTACTGTTTTCCACATATTTCTTTCTTCCCCTACTATTTCTAGAATTTCCTTTTTCTTAACTAGGTCTGTTCATAACAACTTCATCTTTCTAAGCTTTTTCTATAGCTTTCTTCCCACTTCTCCTACTGTTCACGTTTCACAGCCATACAGTGTTACGCTCCACACATCCGTTTTCAACCATTTTTTCACTGTTTCTATGTTTGTTGTCTTGGAGCATAGTATTGCATTTCTTGTGCTAATCTTTGTTTTATATCTTTTGCACTTTTCTCATGTTATGTTATTTGACTTGCTTACGATAATCATCAGATTTAAATACAATTACTGTTTTCATCATTAGACTTTCCGCCCTGGAACTGATTGGACGCGAACCTCCATCGTTTCCTATTCTGACCCAATTTACACATTATCCTGAAATTCCCACAGCCAACAACTTTCACTATCTCTGTATAATAGTATAATCTAGATCTACCTCTACCTCTATTTTTCCCTTTCTCTGTGTCTAATATACTCCGCACTATTCCTTCGTGCTTTATATGTGCCCTACCATCGTATTTCTCCTACTTTTTACTGTTTTCCACATGTTTCTTTCATCCCCTTCCAATTAGAGTACCTCTTTGTTCTTAAATCTGCCTAACCATGATATCTTCATCATACGTCTGTAACACAACATTTTAAAGACTTGCATCTTTTCCTGTTCTCTTCTCCTACTTCCATGCTTCACAGCCCTGCAGTGCTGTGCTTCACACATGTACTTTCAGCAATCTATCCTTTGTTTTATGTTTGTTGTCTTCGAACATAGTAGTTGCTTTTTCTTGTTAAATGCAGCATGACCTTGTGTGCTAATCTTTGTTTTATATGTTTTAAACTTCTCCTATCTTACGTTACTTGGTTTCTAAGACAGTAGAAATCTCTAACCTCTTGTATTTTCATTTCCTATTTGTATTCTGGTTTCTGACTTATTTTTCCCTCCTAGTAATAGTACTTTAGTTTTATTTTTATTAATTTTCATACCTCATCCCTCTTGTTAGTTCTGCTTCCATTCCATTAAGAATTACTTCTAATTCTTCCTTGCTACATGCTAATACCGCTATATCATTTGCAAATCTAAGCATACCAATCGTTTGTCCCTGCATAGTAATTCCAAATGTCCTTCTGCATTTGACAGTATTCATTGCATTTTCGATTTACAAGTTAAAAATTATCGGAAGTAACGCACATGCCTGTCTCATCCCTTTCGTAATATTTACTTCTCTACATTCCTTTTCAGCCTACCATCCTTATATTAATAAATCTCACTTTAAATTCCTATTCCAATGTATTGCGCAAAACGGGATGTTGTATTTTCAAAGATTAACAAAGTACACATCACAACATTTAGCGGAAATTTTGAAACCATTTGCGCTTGTTTTAGCCCGTATCCTCCCTAAAAATAAGCTGTGTAATATTAAGAACAAAAGTTATAAACGTATTAAATTAGTCGGTGCTAATTGCTAATTCTTAAAATCTCTTTTTGGTTCTTTATTGAGGCCACATTGCATCCCAATAGCCCAAAAATTCAATTCACTAAGAGTAAAAACAAAAAGTTATAAACAAATTATCGGCTACACAAATTCACACTTAAAACTGAGTTAGCTAAAAAGTCTATAACTTTCTTTTTGCCATATTGTCGAAGGCTTTCACGGCCGGAGTCATTATAAATATTTATGGTTCCGGGTTGGGACCGTGTTATTTTATGATAAGATTAAGCAGACAAGTTAAAGTGTAAAGAGAAGAGTTACTCCTGAACTAGCAGACTCACGAGCCCATTCTAGCCAAAAGGTGTCTTGTGGCGAAGTAACTGATGAAAGTAGCAAAAGTGGTACTTTATATAGAACTAGAACTTGATGCATGAGCGATCATGAATAGAGAGGAGTGTCGTAGCGGATCAGTGAACCTCACGGTTCCGCTGTTGTGAACATAGGCATGTTTTCCAAATGGGGGAAAGGTAGTAGCCATCGTCTTTGTTTAGGTTATTAGAATTTTTATGGATTTCTATGGATTCTCTAATTTTTTTATTGTAGAAAAATGGAATTCTGGCTTTGAATGGGCTAGTGAGTCTGCTAGTTCAGGAGTAACTCTTCTCTTTACACTTTAACTTGTCTGCTTAATATTATCATTCTTATTTAAAAAAAAATTACTTATTTTTTCTTGTCCTGATGAAGCCCTTACAAAAGTGGGCGAAACGTCGACCTTAATGTATAAAATGCCACGGTCCCAACCCGGAACCATAAATATTTATAATTTCTTTTTGCCACTTGATCGCGTCCAAATTTAAACGCCTACATTAATAACAAAAATTTTATGACTTAATTTGATCGGTATCAGTGTCGCACTTAAGCACGTTAAAATATGAAATAATGTCAGTGCTTCTTTTTACTGTTTTGTCGTACCCAAGACTTGGCCTAATTTAATCCAATGGCACCCAAAACAAGAAATTATAAATAATATAATAACAAATTAGTCTGAGCATTATGCCTGGCACTAAGCACATTCGGGAGCTAAGTTTGCTGTTTTATTGCGTCCAAATTGGACCCTAATTTCTAATTCGTCCAAAAATTTAAAGATCTAATCCCAAAATCAAAAACTCCATACGCACATTTACTGGTTAGTACCAGCTTCAGCTTAAATTAAATATATCAAGTTATTCAATTTTTTTACACCTCTCTTACTCTTATACGGTGTGTACAGACCCACTAGGAGATACGATCTGGGTAAAATGGAACGAAAGTATCACAATAATAAGGGTGTCTCAGATTAGTTTACAAATTTCAAAAAATGTTCATAGGTAACTAGATAAATGCAAAAAATACAAAATTGTCGATTTCTTTATTTGCTCGTAGTTAGGCTGCTAATTAAAATACGATGCTCAAATTTTGTACATCATGGTAATTAACCATTGGGCTTCACATTGTGAACTTAGGTCTTGACTAAGCTACATAGATTTTGTGTGACAATGTTCAGCTTTTTATTTTCTAATAACCGTCATACTGGACTTTTACATTTTTGAAATTCTGACAAAAAATCCTTTCCAAAGAAATATAGTACAATTATTTTTGAATGAATCAAAACATTAAAAATCAGGAAACTATGTCGTGGTAGGTTTTGATTTTCATTCTGACAAAAAAAAGACAATCGCTTTACGTATTAGAGCAACAAAACTGCACCATGAAATTCTGAAACAACTAATTAATGTTTCAATGAACTTTGTACTGAGTGTGATGTTGGTACTAAACTTTATTTGTCTATAACTTTTTTGTTCATAGTTAACATTAGGAATTTATTTTTAGAGTGTATTTTAGATGCAACAAAACAGTTTCGAAAATGTTGTGGTGCCAAATTTATGCACGTATCTTCGAAGACTACATTAATGTATACGAAAAAATTATTGTAAGATTACGCACTTCTTGTTTTCATGCCATTTTATTTATGGAATTAAATAATTATGTAGTGCTTAATGCAAACAATTAACTCAGTATTGTGCCAGTACCAGAAGCGTAATGTCAAAAATATAGACGTTCTTTAAAAATGACAGAACTTTTAAAAAAATTATACTACATGAAATGAAAATGTTCTTTTAAGTTACGTTTCTTGGGCCTTGGAAGAAGCCAATAAAAATTAACTGAGCTAGCTCAAAAGAAATTGATATGGGCTATTTGAGTAGTGCTGATTATCGCCGGATAATATGCCCAGTTTAGTTATCTTCATGTAGATAATCTGCCTCAATCAGAATATTAAATAATTGAAAGCAACCCGTGCGTTAGGTTGAACCGATCGCGCTGAAGACATGATTCGCGTTATTGTTTCAATAAAGGTAAGTCGGATAATCACATTATTACTTTTAAGTACATTGTAAACGTAATAATAAAGAACGATGATTTATTTTAAAACAACAAATAAAAATATATCTTAATATTACAAGATACTACGTAAGCATTTCCCATGAAAAAATAATATACAATAAGCAGATATCGTCCGTTCCGTCCAAAACGACATTAAAATAATTTCATATACTACACCAATCATACAAATGTATACAAAGTAACGTGACAATAACCTTTTATTCAGCATAAATAAAATTATACATTGTGGGAACAGATTTATAAATAGAGGGAAATGTGATATAATAAATAAGCACTCTCATAAATTTCTTTAAAAACAAAAATGCAGTAATACAAGCAGGAGGTGGAGGAGTTGAAAAAAATACGGTTTCAAGATAAAAATATAAACGTCCCCGCAGGGGAAAATACGCGGCGGGCGACTTTTTTTAACTACGCTTGCAAGGGCAATGTATATTTTAATCACAGGTTCGTAAAACTAACGTCGTGGCGACCGGTTAAGAGGTTAGGACTGGAGAGTTCAACCCTCAAATAATTTGAATTTTGTGTTGTTAAGGGAGCCGCGTTAGATGAAAAAACGAAAAATGGATATTCTGATGGTTTATAGACATCCTGAAGTTTAAGGATATATTAAACAGTGAGTATACTATGAGCTTTTATTATAATTCTTTTTCATTATGCATATGCAGGATGTAAATCAAAGCGGATACGTATATATGTAATAAGAAATTAATAGAACGTGAAAGTATTTATTTTGTTGGACCATGAATATGCGACGGAACTAGTGTTAATTAAATTTAGACAGGATATGTTGTGAAGGAAAGTTGAATCATTTAATAATATTAAGCAACATGTGCGCCCTGATTTTAAATATAAGTTTTATTGGTAGAATTTAGTGCTAGTTAAAATATGCAACTTTAGTATTTTAAATGGACAATGTAATAAGGAGAAAAGTTGGATTTTTAACTGTTTTCAATGTTTGTTATTAAAGGCATTTGCAAAAATGGTTATTTAGTGTACGTCATGCAGTTCAATATGGGAAACGGAAAAATTGGGGTGGTAGTATTATTGATGGATTTGATTTAATGTATGTTTTTAGAATTTCTTTTAGTAATACATGGCCAATTTGATGTTACGAAATTGTTATTTTAGGAAAGTATACTTGTATTCATATTGCAATGGCGTAATATGAATAGAAGCTAAATTAGTTAAATTTTATTTGAACCTATTTAAGAACCAAGTAAACAGGCAAATTTGTGAAACGATATAGTCACCCTAATGATGAAATCGAATTTGGGAGTGGCTTTTTATTTTACAGTTTTCTTTAATTTGACCAAAATTTAGTGAGTGTTTTTAAGGAAATGTAGAATGTATAATATAATAAATCTGGAGAACCAAAAGCAAACGCGATCTATTCGGAATAACAGTCCTCTGTGTAGGTATAATGCCGAAAGGGATTGTTGTGATAAAACGGTTTGACGCTCTTAACTATGACGGTAGAAAAACCTATCACAGTAAGTGCATATTGCAATGTAGTTTATATTTGAGCCATTTTAGATGTATATTATTGTTACGATTTTTATTAATTTCTTCCTTAGGAACTCCAACCCTGCACCACCGCAGTTAGTCGGCGCACCCTTAAAATTGTTACATGCTGCCCGCCGCTTCAGGGCAAATCTAAAATCATAACGAACGGCTCGTTTTACCCGTAATTTCCTGCAATCTCAACAACAAAATCGGTTTAACGACGTTTTGCGGTTTTCTATCCAAAACATGCGCTTACAATGCCATATCATCTTAACTAATGCAGCTTTCTTACCTTGGTACAATATACATAACATATAACAGCCGTCTTATTGTGGTCCAATATAATTGAACATTTACTGTGTAACGTATACAATTTTACGTCATAGCTAAATTTGTTAAATTTCTGCTTTCATTAATATTTCATGGCATTTAGTATTTTAAAAACAATAATGGTATTTATTAAGGTCGTCATGAAAAGTTTATTTTACCTATTTGTTGCATGCCTATTGGTTAGTTTTATCTATTATAATAATGCGTCTCTAGATAGCTATTGTTTCCATACGTCAAGCGCGAACATATGCAATTGTAATTGATAGTGTTTTAGAGTTGATTTTTAAGTGGGAAAGCCTTTTAGATTAGAAGTCCCGTTTGAAGGGACAGGACGTCTTTAAGATCCTGTCGTTGGAAAATGCGAATAGCATTGATATGTTGAGAACCAATTCCTCGGGCACCATGCGAAACATTACTGGTAAATATGTTGTTGAGTATTTGTTTTTATTGTATTCTTTGTAGCGCACGTAGGAAAGATGGCAATTTAGAAGGATGCACGTGTTTGTGTGTTACAAGATGACATAGTTTTATTGTCCTGTTGCCACTTTTTCATTTCAACCAGATAATAATTCATGTGGGTTTGAAATAATTCTAGTGGCATACTTTTGTTAAATGACGTTTGCGGTAAGTACGATTAAATGTTTGCTTATGGAAGATTACTTGTACTGGATTTCTGGGTGCTGAAATGTAATTGAAACAGGCGGATTATTGCATAAGATAAAATAAAACAACTTGGTTATAGTTGAGTAATTTGAAATCAAGAAGTATTAAATCGTTCAAGTAAAAATTAATCAATTAAGTAATTTACATCGCTTAGAATCTGTAAGTGAAGTTATAGTGTTTTATTACGCATTTCAAAAGTTTAAAATCAAGCTACATCTTGTAGTCATCTGTCTACTGTGATTTGATATGTAGATAAATTGGACTTTAATAATAGGCGTTTCAATGTGATTTATTGCTCGTATTTATTGGATTAAGATATCCTATTAAAATTTAAAGTTTTATTAACATATCTTTACCGTTAGAAAATTAAAATATTGTAAACAAATTGTCAAATGTCATACCAGATCTGCTATGAGATATTAATAAACCTTGTATAAATTAGAACGATCGAAGTTTTGTGTACATTTTAAATTAAATTTTTTTTAAGACTAGATAAAAACGAAACTATATTTTACACATATAGAAGCATATACTGCTAGTACACTTGTTTATAAATTATTGAAAGAAGTAAAATTTTTTTTTTAATACAATTATTGAATTATGAAATTGTATTGTATTCCTACATGATAAAATACAATTATAAAGTCAAATGAATTGCTCTAGAGGATGTACGCTCAGTGGTAGGAAAAAATGGTTCACTTTAGATTTTTGAAATTAAGCTATATTAAGGTTAAGAAACAGGAAGATTTTGAAATAAGAGAAAACATTCTATATTAATATCTGAATCCTTTTGGATACATTTTATACCTCTGTTTATTTTTTGGTCATTTTGAGGTACAAATGATGTCTCGTACTTCATTTAATAATTTAACTTTTATTACAGCTCTCGTTAGTGGTTTGGTCTGCTGTTCAGAATTGAGGTTTTATTATTTTTTATAGTCAACATTATCCACACGTACTTACGGGTTTCCACGCATCTTCCCTTAAAGTGTATTTATTATTGCAGTTAGATGTGATGGCGCACGCCTATATTTTTATTTACCCCCTTCTAAGTTTTTTGTATCGCTTTTACAAGTCTAATTAAAGAACCACTCTCATTTCTCATGTTCACTGCAGAGTCCGTAAATCAAGCTAGCTGGCTGCACAGGTGGGGCTCGTTTTAGTAAAAAAAAACACCAGAAAGAAAAAGTTCACATTACAACCTTCCTATAAATGTCCTACCCTCTACACTGAAGCATTATCATCTTAATTATTTCTGTATGTATCAAAATGTGAAGAAGTTAAATAACGCCAAAACAAAAGCCCAAAATAAAAGAAAAATGATGTTTATGTTAGAACGACGCATTTTTACCATACATTTAACTTTTAGAACAATATTTTAAATTAAAGTAGATTAGTGAATATTACTTTACAAAAACATACTATATGTATCGAATTAATGCTTCATTAGGCTTACCATATTAGTTTCTACTGTTGAGCATAGTTAATTACTTTTAATTTTTGTCATTATGAATTGTATGGATAACACCATAATTCCAAACATTTTACAATGCCTCCTTAGATCAATAGTACCATTGGTGTGCTTCGATGGTCTTGTATTATGGCAACCACGTTGCCCAATTCTTAGTTGATACATTTTATGATAGCTCCACCTAAACCAATAGGTAATACCTTTTCCAAAGCTACGATTATCTCTGAATATGGCTATAAAGAAGTTCAAAGATACCTAATTATTAAATAATACTACCAATTTATCATGAATGTTTGCAATCCAAAAATGAGCGTGTTATTTCTACGAAAGAAATGATCAAACCAATCAATTTTATGCGTCGAAGCTGAATTTTGTTATATATCTCTAGAATTTTAATTCGGACGGCTTGGGATGTTAGTTAGTTTCGCATATAACTAACCCAAGCTCCTGGGTTCGATTCCCGAAACGAACCGTTTGAAAAATGTTAGGCGAGTATTTTAACAAAAATACGGCTTCGTTCGAATGAGAGGCAATACGTAAATCCCGAGTGTGAGTGTTGTCACGCACGTTAAAGATCCCCACCTTGCCTGGAATGGCAAGAGTCCGGCTGAATTCTTAATTTTCAGGTCAAAAAAACTCGCTTCCTGAACAATGCAGTATCTTCAAGTAATGGAAAAACTCAAGTATACGGCCCATATGTTTACGTGTAAACGGAACGTTGTTAAATTATTCACAGGAAGATTATTTAAGTGGTGTCACCTATATGAATACAGCAACATAAAAAAAATTCAAAATTGGTATACAAGGCTGGTTACAATACAATAGAGTGGTCTGGTCGCCCAGAGGTTGTAATAGTATTTTACAAATCTTACAAACACTGTTAATTGACTCGCTTAACGAAATTAGCATGCAAATTAGTAATAACTCTGCTTACCATAAGACTATCTAAATGATTAAGTTCTAAGGCGAAGTCAATTAATGAATTCTTTGTATTACGGCATTTGAAAAGGCTGAAATACTAACAATATTGTTGTCTACGTATTCCGGATCGTGGATCTAAATCCTCTTCTAAAACATTTCTTTAGCGAAGTCTGTTGTTTACCTAAAACATTTAACAGAGAGATATAAAGTACGAAAGGATTGAGGTAGGAAATCGACGGGAAACTATACCACACTAAGCACTATTCCACAATTCTTCAAGAAAGGAAAACAGGTTCAGAATGAATGATGGCCGCTTGTTGTTTTCAACATGTAAACCACTCGCTATACGCATCGCGTTTTGATTGGTCAAAACAACGACTCATATTCCACTCAAATCATGGGAAACCATAACCGACATTCTTTTCCCACAAAATACATAATAATAAAACTATTTCTAAAAGTCCGAGATAATTCACACGATATATTTTTTAGCTAAATTACAATAGGTTACCCCTAGATTAATTACCCAAAAAGAATCTCCTACAATAAATTATTAACTAGAATCTTTGTGAAGCTATTTGAAGCGTAACAGGTTGACTGAAGGTGTATGGTTACATTTAAAATGATTTCAAAACGGTAGTTTACCCATTTTTTAATGCGCATTACACCTTTTCGCCAGTACTGTAGCATTCGACTTTGAAACAGGAGACCTAGAGTTGTTGATGACAAGCGATTCGTATTTGACTCGGAACAATAATAGTTCAGGAAAAATTCAACTTTCCCAAATATGGCAGAACTTATCTCCTTGTTGATGATTAAACGTAAGTAAAAATACGTAAAACAAAACATTAATATGATTTCTGAAACATGGATATATAAGATTAACAAAAAACAAGAAACATCCATTAAAAACCACAAGACTGAAAATCAGGAATAATTAAAGCTATATTCGCAGAGCGGTACAAATATAAGAACTTGGTTAAATTCCCAATATATCTGAATCCTCTTTAAACCCATATAATCTATCCAATCTCGAGTACACGGCCTAGCTAAGACTTGGATAAAACTTTAAGCTAGAAGGATAATAGTAGTTCATTTCCGATTGTTCAGAGAAACGCTTATCATGTGAAAGTATATTGTGGAAATGGGATTGAACAGTATAACATTTCTAACAAAAGCCTGACGAATAATGCCATAATGATGTCCACACATGAAATTTATATAATCAAGTAAAATAAAACCCCCACAAACACATAATACATGTAATATCTAAAACGTAAATCCATGTGTAGCTACGTATTGGCTACATTAAAATTTGTTGCTACTGACGAAAATCATAGACTGTAGTCCCTAAAAAATAGTGACAGCACTTTGGGTTCTAATTGATTAATAATAATTAATTCGTTTCATAACAACAAATATACATGACATCGTTGTGCATAATAAATCCATCGGTTTAGTTCCTATTTAGAATTGTAACAATGCTTTAAATAGGTATTTTCCACATCATGCTTTTCACAAGCACTGCAAACTATAGTCTGCCCACGAAAGAAGGCAGTCACGTGATCAATCACATTCGTATGAACTAATATTTATGCACTTCCAGGTCAATTATTTAGAATACTATATTTATTCAATTTACCTGGAAAAGTAGCGTTGCCAATAGGTAGCTATTTTCTTAGAGCTTATGCATTCTAAAAAGTTAATAATCGTAGCTTCTAAACCTGCATGCACAACAACAAATCGTTTCCCATCATAACTTCTTGGTTTTTTTACGCTTCGAACATCATTATCTTGCCATGATTTTATTGGATTTTCTTTCGACAACAAACATGTTCCATCCATGAAGCGCACGTGTCGTTTACCATCAGAATCGAAGTTTCTCTTATGTGCCCTTGATTTAACAATACTTAATTTTTCCATAGATTGATGAAAAGTGCAAAGAGGTACAAACTAAGATGGAAATAGGAAAGACAGACGAAGCATACACACTAAATAGAATGAATTTTAGGGATATAAAACAGTAGAGCAAAAATATAGGAGGTGCGGGAGGAAACATCATTATAGAAAATGTAGAAAAAGTGCTCAAATGGCAACGATATATAGGAAATTTATATGTAGGAGAGGAACTAACAGCATTAGAACAAGAACCAGATATTGAAAAAGATGACTTGGGATATCCTATACTTAGGGATGAGTTTGAACTAGCATTAAAGGGTTTGAAAAATGGCAAGGCACCGGGTACAGATAAGGTGCAGGCAAAAACTCTAAAAGCCGCTCGACAAGCAGTAACAGAACGTCTCGTCTCTTTCAACTTGTAAGTTATATGGATGAGACAGGCGAGATACCCAAAGATTTCAAAAGTAACATCGCCAAAAAAGAGAGACACGGATATATGTGAAAATTTTGGAACAATAAGTTTGACAGCATACGTGTCAAAAATATTAACTCAAATTGTACAAAGACGAATCGTAAAACGGAGCGAAAACGTACTAGGAGATCAATTTGGGTTTGAGCGAAACAGGAGAACACGGGAGGCCATTTTAGCTCTGAGGATGATAAAGGAGAAAACAATAGAAAAAGAAGAAGGCATGTATATAGGGTTTGTAGATCTGGAAAAAGCATTCGACAATGTAAAATGGAAAAAAAACGTATGATATTCTCAAAAGGAATGAAATAATGAGTACTAAGGATAGGCGGATAGTACATAGCCTATACAAAAACCAAACAGCAGTAACAGAATTAGAGCAGGAACGTAGAGAAGTAAATATTAGGAAAGGGGTCAGACAGGTATGTGCCCTTTCTCCAGTAATTTTTAACTTGTACATCAAAGAGGCAATGAATACTGTCAAATGCAAGAAGATATTTGGCATTATTAGGCAAGGACAAAAAATTGATATGAATAAATTTGCAGATAATATAGCGGTATTGGAAACTAGCAAAGAAGAGTTAAGAACTTACAAGAGGTTAAGAATTTCTGTTACCAAATAACGCAAGATAAGAAGAGCGCAAAAGATATAAAACAAAGGTTGCACAAGGTTGTTCTACATTTAACAAGAAAATGCAACTACCGTGTTCAAAGACAACAAACTAGAAACAAAAAAAAAGCTTGCGTAAAACATATGTGTAGAGCACAGTACTGTACGGCTGTGAAACTTGAACAGAAGGTGAACCGGACAGGATAAAGATATAAGACTTTGAAATGTGGTGCTACAGACAAAGGTAAGAACAAAGAGGTACTAGAAATGGTAGAGGATGAAAGATATGTATAAAAAACGGTAAAAAATAGGAGAATATGATAGACCACATACTAAGGCATGAGGAAATGGTGCGGAATAATTAGAAGCAGAGATAGGAAAAAGAGGGGTAGATGTAGATCTAGATTAGACTATTGCACACAGATAGCGAAAGATGTAGACTGAAATCAACGGAGGTACGCGTTCAACCAGTTCCAAGATGGAAAACCTAATGACGAAAAAATAAATGTATTTAAACCTGATGGTTATAATAACTACAGGTATGGTTTAGCAATTGTGCGAAAGGATTTACTGGAAAACTATTAATTCGGCAATGTCTAAGTGTTGAGGGATATTGGTAGCCATAGGCTGCTTAACCCCCTTCACATACCACTTAATCTCGGTGAAATAGGGAATATAATTAGAAAACAAACGAAAGAGAACCGAGCTGTATCTAAGCTGTGGGAATTTCAGGGAACTATGTAGGCTAGCTCAGAATAGAATTAAGTGGAGGTATGCATCCAAGCAGTTCCAATACGGAAAACCTAATGACCAAAAAAATAATGGCCATTAAATCTGATTAATATTACAAACAACTACAGGTGTTGGTTTTGAAGCATTTTCAACTAATGTTGGTTGTGCGAAAGGATATATTGAAAAACTATTATGGCAAATGTTCAAGTGTTGGAATCGTGGTAGCCGCAGGCTGCTTAACCCCTTTCGCATATCACTGAATATTGGGGAAGTATGGTGTATATATGTTGAACAATAGAAGGGAACCGAGCTGCATCTAACAAGAAAGAGCAGCGGCTATGTTCAACGACAACAAACAGAAACAAGGAGAAAATTGTTGAAAGCATGTGTGGAACACAGCACAGTACGTCTATGAAATAGGGACAGTAGGAGAAGCAGACATAAAAACCGTTGAAGCCATTTGGAATGGTGTGCTTCAGATGTATGATGATGATGATAGCATGGACAGACAAAGCTAATAACAAAGAGGTTGTAGAAATAATAGGGGAATAAAGATACTTGTGAAAAAAATAGAAGAAATTGAAGGACAGGATACGTTTTAAGGCATTTTTTGGAAATAATGCGGGATATATTACAATCAGAGATAGGTAAAAAAGAGTTAGAGGTAGACCTAGATCAGACTATTGCACGCAGATAGTGAAAGATGCAGACTTTGGAAATTTCAGCAAATGTGTAGGTTAGCTCAAAATAGTAAACAATGAAGATACGCGTCTAACAAGTTCCAGGACAGAAAACCTAATGATGTTGAATATTTCCATTAAAGCCCGACGAAATCTTTCTGTTTTGAACTTAAAACTACATTATGTAAAACTCGTTTCTAACTGGTATTTCTTAAAATAATTTCTTACTCTCGAAGTTCAATATTTAATTATTGCACACTCATACGCTCTCCTGTAAAGATATAGTTTATCATAGTCTCCTAGATCACTTTATAGCACTTACTTTTCCCGAACTTCGTTTGTATAGTATCCTTAATGCTCATTTTAATACATTCGGGGGTGTCGATAATCTAGAAATTCTTACGAGCCCCTTTTTCTCAGGACTAGTTATAATTGAGTTTGCTTGGGGCTTCGACGTTTAATTCGTGTCATTATACAAATACTGATTTTTAAAGACGCAGCTACTCGCTAACTCACAAAGTTAATTTATAGGTAAGACATGATAAAACCTCTGCCTCTTGTACGGATTGAATTGAAATTTAAGAACCGCCATTTTGTTTCTCACGTTCGAACTAATTTAATAGATGCAATACCAGCTGTTGGGCTTGCGTCCCTAAGGTTTTACCTTTAGGTGGCATTACAAAATTTAGTTCGAATAAAAACTTATTTTCAACAAACTGACAATAAATATAACGAATTGAAATGAACACGAAGAAAAATATACTGAATGCTGAAGGATGTTAACAAAAAATTGACAAACGTGAAGTTACGTGAGCAAAGTCAAATAATATTCTGATGAATTTGTTAATCGAGATCCGACATACAATGAAGTAGTTTTCACTTTCTAGCTCATATAAAATGCTGTAACATTATGATCCATGCTTCTGGTGATCTTTAAAAACCTGCTTTAACTTACGTTTTTTTATCGTCTGATGAACCAGGCGAAAAGTAACGAAGTTAGTCGTGTTCAGATATTAGACTAGTAAACATGGCATTTCTAATCTTGAAATACAACTTGCGAGTTGCTTAAAATTTTTGTAGTGATGGGATAAGTAACCTATAGAAAGTCGAACTTTCCATTCTAATCAATGGTTCGCATCAAATAAGTACCAAATTTCATTCAATACCTTTTTCACAGAGTACTTAGAGACTAACATTTTTAGATGTAACGCTATCAAGGATGTTAATTAAAAATGTTAATTTGCATTTACAATCACACAAAGGAAATGATAATTTAAAGGAGTATATCACCTACCTTTCACTGGTTGTAGTGGTTGATTGTACTTGCACTGCTATCAGATAATTATGGACTGTATGTATAATGTTCACTAATTGTTGCTAATTACTGATGCTCGATGCACCGAACTAAATCACGAACCAAAGCCAAGCGAGAACGAAGTTGAATAGTCGTCCACTCGTACATTACCAACCCTTTTATGTCGTTGCACTAAAGGTAGGGATAATGGAGGGGTTCTAGGTGGGAATAGTTTAAGGACTTAAATTAATTGTGATTGGCATACTACACTACAACCAAAATACTCATAAAGCCTTAACATACCGCCCACCAAAATAAGTATTAGGAACTTATTTTCTAAGTGTGTCTAAACGAGCAAAAAAAAATATATAACCGTAAATTTAAAAGTTAACTTACCCTAATATACTAACTATAATACTAAGTTGCCTCTGGAATGGGGAGAGGGCACAATTTTACCACGGGCCTTTTAAATAGTCCCTGGGATGTTGCCACGGTAGCCACACGACAAGCATTGTCCTTTCCATAATGCAACGTATGTATACGTCCCATTTTCCACTGTAATGGAGACACTTGAGTATCTTTAATCAACACCAACGTTCCCACCATTAACGAATAATTAACAGAAAACCATTTGGTTTTCTGTTGAAGTGTGTGTAGGTACTCCAAATGCCACCGTTTCCAAAATGATTGCTGAATACGTTGAACCAGTTGCCAACGATTTAAGGAAGATAGCTTCAGATCTAAGACATTAGGGTCGGGAATGACAGACACTGGTTCTACGTTCAGAAAATGACCAGGACTTAAGAATGAAAAATCAGTGGGATCGTTACTCATTGGACATAAAGGTCTGGAGTTTAAGATGGCTTCAATTTGAACTAGAATGGTGTTAAATTCTTCGTACGAGAGAATTTGTTCGCCTACCACCTTCTTGAGATGGGACTTTACAGATTTTATCCCAGCTTCCCACATTCCCCAAAGTGAGGAGCCGACGGAGGATTAAAAACAAAGTGAATACCTTCCGTTTCAGATGACTGCTTCATATATTCGATTAGTTCCCGAGATGCTCCGATAAAATTTGTTCCACAGTCACTATGAATTTGCAAGCATTTACCTCTACGTGCTACAAACCGCCGTAAAGCTGCAATAAAGGCTTCTTTAGATAGATTTGATGCCAACTCCAGATGTATCGCTTTTGTACTAAGACAAACAAATAAACAAACATAAGCTTTCAATGATTTGGCACCTCTAATACGATTCATGGTGATAGAAAAGGGTCCACCGTAGTCTAACCCAGTATGTAGAAACGCTTTACCGGCAGTAAGTCTAGCGGAGGGCAAGTCGCCCATAGGAGGGCATAGCGAAATAGGTTTTTGACGAAAACATCGAATACAAGAGTTTAGGCACTGTTGAATAGCCCTTTTTGCAGACAGAATCCAAAAATTTTGTACTAACAAAAAATGAGTAGTTCTAAGTCCAGGGTGTAAATATTTCGTATGGCAATCTCGAATAATGAGCTCTGTCACCCGGTGTGACCGAGGAAGTAGCAAAGGAAATTTTGTATCATAAGATACGTCTGCATTTCGCAACCGGCCGCCCACCCTTAACAACCCATCACTGTCAAGGAAAGGACTGAGAGGTCGAAGTTGTTTATTACTAAGTTTTCCCTTTCGAATGATATCAATGTCCTGACTGAAAACTTGTTCTTGAACCCGTTTTATTAATAAATGAAGTGCATACTGTTCGGGGGAGACCAATAATTGTTCTAAGTTTTCAATATCCAAATTTGCACGAACTTTCAAGTTACGAATGAACTGACAAATATATACCAGAATCCTGCATATTTTTCGCAAATCTGAAAATTGATTTACCATCGAGTCCACGAAATGATCTGCAACGTGTATATTAAGGGATAAAGTTCTTTTTTCAATGTGCATATGAGTGTGATCTGTAATAGTTGGTTCCAGATGAGGAGGCCAATTCTCTTTAGGTAATAGTAACCATGATGGAGCCGTCCACCACAAAGGATGATTAACAAGCTCAGCAGCTAATAATCCTCTTGATGCACAGTCAGCAGGATTATCCTGTGATTTAATATGATGCCACGATGATGGAGCCACTCGTTCTTGGATATGCGAGACACGATTGCTAATAAAGGTCTTCCAATTATACGACGAAGATCGAATCCATGCTAATGCTACTGTGGAATCTGACCACGCAAATGTATCGTCCAATACTAAATTATTTCTATACGTATTTTGCACATACTCGACCAAGTTCGACAACAACACTGCACCACACAATTCTAATCGAGGTAATGATATACGATTGGTTGGTGCGACCTTAGATTTGGCACAGACCAATGATACTTGGATGTTCCTTTCTCATCGACACAGCGGAGATAAACTGCTGCTGCATATCCAGCTTCCGATGCATCACAAAATGCATGAATTTGTACAGTTTGATAGTTATCGCACAGAATCCGTCGAGGAATTTCAATTTTCAATAACTCGGGTAATTGTTGAAGATACAGATTCCATTTTAAAACAATTTGTTGGGGAGGAAGTTCATCCCAACCAATTCCTAATATCCATATAGATTGAATCAAATGTTTTGCGAAGAAGACCAATGGTGATAATAACCCCAGAGGGTCAAAGATCCTTGCAATTTCCGAAACCATATTCCTTTTGGTACAAGGCCGATCAACGATATTAAGATTGTAAAACAACATATCACTCAATGGTTGCCATTGCAGTCCTAAAATTTTTTGAGACGTATTGTTTACCTCTTCAAACAAAAATGTTTGCTGATACCGAACGGAATCAGGTAAATGGCCAATGACACTTGGCACATTGCTATTCCACTTTCGCAACATAAAACCACCTGATTGGCAAATTTGGTTTAATTCATACACGAGTCGTTTGCCATCATCTATCGAATCACACCCTGTAATCAAATCATCCACGTACGTATCCGACGCTAAAATCTTGGAAGCAATAGGAAAACGTAACGATTGACTTTTTGCAAGTTCTTGAATTACACGCATGGCTTGAAATGGTGATGATGTGATGCCGTATGTAACAGTGTTTAGCTGATAATCGATAACAGACTCCGAGGACTTAAATCTCCAAACTATACGTTGATAGTCTCGATGGCTAGTAGATATAAGAATCTGTCTATACATTTGCTTAATGTCCGCAGTTAAAACTACAGAATGTAAACGAAAGTGTAATAACAACTCCATGATATCTTTTTGAAGAGGGGGGCCTGCGAGTAAATGATCATTTAAAGACCCTCCACTTTGAGCGCTGGCTGAAGCATCAAATACGACACGAAGTTTTGTAGTTGTACTGTCTGGTTTGAACACGGCGTGATGTGGTATGTAATATACCGGCGATAAGTTAGACGATCGAGTTGAATCCGATACAATACGAGACATGTGACCACTATCGATATAATCCTGCATAAATTCTCTGTACGAATTATACAGTTGAGGATTTATTTCCAAACGGCGTTCTAGTGAAAGAAATCTTCGAAGTGCTATTTCCCGAGAGCCAGCAAATAGCGGTTCAGGACCATTGAAAGGTAACAAAACAATAAAACGACCGGTGTCATCCTGCTTGTGAGTGTCCACAAAATGCCTTTCACAAATTTCCGCATGAGGAGATAATTTGTTAGAATCTGGAATATTTTCCAGTTCCCAAAATCGAGTAATGTTAGCATCTTCTACAAGTGCAGCTAAAGATATACGATATGTAACAGAAGAAAGAACCTTCCCTGTTAATATCCACCCAAAGGTAGTGTGAATTGCCACGGGTTCTTCTGGTGACCCAATGCGAGTTGCGTTTAATAAAACACGCGCGAACAAATCTGCACCTAACAATAAATCGATATGGCTAGGTTTGTCGAAGTCCGAATCTGCTAAATCTAATCCAACTATGTGAAGCCAACTATTTGGTGAGATCCTTGATGAAGGAAGGGTTCCACAAATGTCTGGTAAAACAAAACAATCAATACTGTACTCTGGAACAGTTTTACCTTGAGGACTAATTTTACACGATACTTGTCCATACGCATGAGAAGCAGATAGACCTAAGCCTTCAACCTTCATTGAAATATTCGATTTTCTTAAACCTAAGCGTCGACAACACTTATCAGTCATGAAATTTTCCATTGATGCACTATCTACAAGTGCTCTTACTGTCTGAACTTTACCAAACCCATCTGTAATTGAAATTCTTGCGGTGCCTAATAACGTCATTGTGTTGAACGATCTAGATGATAATAACGTACTTGTAGTAGTGTTGCAGGTGGGTTCGGGAAGTTGATCTGTTGCCTGAGTGATTGCAGGTTTCTGTGCAACTGTAGGGTTTTCAAAGTGCAATAAAGTATGATGACCCCTTGCACACTTTTTACAAACAAGTTTGGAAGAGCAGCGTGTAACCATTTGAGAGTTGCGAAGACAATTAATGCATAAGTGTTTGTCTTTAACAAAGTTATAACGGTCTTGTGGCGATTTATTCAGAAACATTTCACATTGGTATAAGTTATGAGTACCACTGCAAAGACTGCATTTCTGAGCGAATGAAGTTGTTACGAATGACTTTCGAACTTGGGGTCTTGAATATTCAAAGGAACGTTTAGAAGGTACACTAGATGATATGGTTTGTTTAATGGCCGTATTAAATTTGGACGGAGTATCGGAAACAACCATATTGCTAATTTCTAATGCCTTGCAATGTTTTTCTAGAAATAATTTTAATTGATCATAAGATGGAATGTCTGATGTATTTTCTAACTCAAATGTTTTCAAAAGATTTGTGTCTACCTTTTTTGATAACAAATTAAACCATACGAAGTCGAGCAAATCAATCTTAGTTTGACGTAAGCTTGATATATTTTCCGTAAAGCAATTAAGCAATTCTCTTAAATCTGTATGTGAATTAAATTTTGCTTTTGGTGACGACTCTAAAGCATTCCAATGCGTGTTTGCAATTAAACGTTTTGAATTAAACCTCTCCACAATAATTGAATAAGCTAGCATATAATTATTATTCGAAATTTGCAAATGTCTAATGAGTTCTCTAGACTTAAAATCCAACGCATCAATTAAAAATAGAACTTTTCGATCGGTAGCAATTGATTATTTTCATGAACTAAATTATTAAAAATTGAATAAACTCTTGGAAATGTTCTATTTTTCCAGAAAATTTTTCATTTCTATCCGAGGAGACGAATATTAGTACATGAGCCAATGCTAGTAATATTTTCAGTCAAGCATTTTCAGCAGTGGATATACTATCAAATTGTGCTTTAATAATTTTAATGTTTAACAAAGACCTATCTATTTCAATTCTTAATGTTGTAATTTCATTTAATAATTCCGAGTTGTCCTCATCCAATATGCACGTTTTATAAGCAGTATCTACATCGTTTTTGATATCAAAGGCGCTTTCAGCCATAATATTAACAGAAATACAATTGCCTTTAATATGCTCCAATTTATCTATCGCACCAGATATATCAGATAATCTATGGAGTGCGGCCTTTAAATCCACTATCAACCTATCCGATGAAATATGTGCCATCCTAACGAACAAGGTTACTAATATCGATTTTACATTGATTTCAGCTACAAAAACGAAGGGTTTGTTCACCTAATAATAGGATATACCAAGGGTAATGTTGAACTACCTGTTAAGCAAAGAATTTTTACTACAAGGTGCCTAATGGGAGCTTGCAAGTTTCAATCTAACAAAGAGAAGGGTTCTTCTACCCGGTTTTACAAATACCTGAATTATCTAGCGAACTTGAATTACAAGTTTAAAATGACTGTACTGCTTAAACCCTTTTCTGAATACAAATTCTTACGCTAACTATCCCTAAAATTTACAAAGATTTGTCATTTTTAAGGCTTTATAAGATTCTGTATCAGTACAAAATTTCAAATTTAATGCGAGATTGCATCTACTATAAATTAGTTTACACAATTGACTATGAAACTGGTGGTATGACTACACTTTTATTCTAAATGCGGTCAACCCCTAATTTAAGCGAAGAGCAATTAACAATGTAGTTAAAATGAATGCCAAAAATGCCAATAATAAACCAATTAATAAGCAAAATATTTGCTCAAAGGACCAAAAATGTTAATTAAAAATGTTAATTTGCATTTACAATCACACAAAGGAAATGATAATTTAAAGGAGTATATCACCTACCTTTCACTGGTTGTAGTGGTTGATTGTACTTGCACTGCTATCAGATAATTATGGACTGTATGTATAATGTTCACTAATTGTTGCTAATTACTGATGCTCGATGCACCGAACTAAATCACGAACCAAAGCCAAGCGAGAACGAAGTTGAATAGTCGTCCACTCGTACATTACCAACCCTTTTATGTCGTTGCACTAAAGGTAGGGATAATGGAGGGGTTCTAGGTGGGAATAGTTTAAGGACTTAAATTAATTGTGATTGGCATACTACACTACAACCAAAATACTTATAAAGCCTTAACAAAGGACTTATATTATTAAACTTTTACATAATCAAGTAATTAACTAAATAACGGATTTATCTACATAAGCATCAATCAGTTGTTATTTTATGTGGAGTAATCATCTGTTTAATAATGCTGAAAATTATAAAGAGGTGTTTGATGCATTTTGTCCCGATGCTTGGTGTCGTTGTATATGAAGCTATTAATTACAGGATCTAAGATATTAAGTTTTATTCTTACGAAACTTGCCCCGTATATTTGTGGAACATAGATGTTGCCTGTTTCTGGTTTGTTAAAAAAAGGTTTTTTAAATCGATGGGTAAATCAAATCTGTTACTTTGTTTGTTTGTCGAACTTAAACATCTGCATAACGTTTGATTATCACTAGAAATTTTCTTGAATTGGATATTTGTGGCAGTGTAGTACCTTCGGGTGGAACATTGGAAAATTAAATGCAGGGTGTCCATTTGTGAGCGGCTTCGTGGCGTACTTGGTATGCGCGTAACTACTATGCATAAGGTCCCGAGTTCGAATACGAATGCGGTCCGTTTGAATAATGTTAGGCGAACGTTTTTCACAAAAATACGCCTTCGTTTGGATGAGAGGTAAAATATAGGTCCCGTGTGTGAGTGTTTCCATTTCGAATGGACCTGCACCTAGCCGAAGTTCTAAATTACTAGAACAGGTGAAATGGCTTGCGTGTACTAATGAACTAAAGAGCCAAACTTCAGGTTCAACCAAAGTAGTAGAGTCGTTAGTGAGGAACCAGACTAAGACAGGTCCCCGAAAGAGGGCAGCGGCTCTTTCGGTACTTAGATAGGCAAAGACTATAGGGGTCAGTATGGCAGTCTAAGACACACTACCGCGATGTAGAAGGCAACGGAAAACCACCACATTACCTTCCAAATACACAGCGTACTTAAATTGAAGTAACCATGATGGTATTCTCTGGGGTAAAAGATTCCGGAGTTAAAATAGTCTCCCATTCGGATCTCCGGGAGGGGACTACTTCGGAGGATGCGATCGAAAAGTTAAAAATAAGAGTCGGAAACATTTTGCGAGTTGGAACGTGGAATGTTAGAAGTATGAAGCAAGTTGGTAAGCTAGAGAACCTAAAAATCGAAATGAATAGGTTATCACTAGACATAGTGACACAGCGAAGTTCGGTGGCCAGAGGCGGGGGATTTTTGGAGTGGAGACATTACGGTAATTCATACAGGAGCAGAGGAAGGAAATTTGGGTGTGGGGATAGTTATGCGGAAAAAGATAGGATACTGTGTAGACAATTACTTACAAAAGAAAGAAAGAGTACTCATGGTTAGATTAGAATCTAAACCAGTAAACACAGTAATAATACAAGTATACATGCCCACCTCTAGCTACAGTGACGAAAAGGTAGAAGCCATCTACAAAGATATCGAAGACATATTAATATACGTAAAAGAACATGAAAATTTAATAATTACGGGGGATTTTAATGCCGTGGTAGGTGAGGGTTGGGAAGAGCGGTAGTAGGTTTATTTGGTTAAGGCACGAGAAACGACAAGGAAAATAGGCTGGTAGAATTTTGCGAAAAAAACAATTTAATCATTACAAACACATTATTTCAACATCATGCTAGGTGACGATATACTTGGAAGATGCCAGGAGATATAGGAAGATATCAAATAGATTACATTCTTGTTACACAACGGTTTAAGAATCAAGCAAAAGACTGTAGATACTACCCCGAAGCAGATATAGATACTGACCACAACATCGTAATTATGAAGGCCGCACTTAAATTTAAGAATGTGACAAAAAGAAACGGAAAAAGGTACTTGGACTTAGAGAAACTAAAAGATAAAGATATTCAAGAAAGATTCGAAAAAAAGTCAAATGAATTGCTCAAAGATATCGGGAAAATATCTAATACTAAGGAAGTAGAAACAGAATGGAATAACATTAAATCCAGCCTAGACATGGCGGCCAGAGATATTCTGGGGTATACACAAAAAGAAAATAAGAAACCATGGATAACAAACGATATCCTGAATTTAATAGAAGAAAGACGAAAGTCCAAAAATAAATCAGACGAAACAGGAAAACAGAGATACAAAGTCATAAAATGGGAAATTATTCGAAAATGCAGGAAAGCTAAAGAACAATGTATTGATGTAAAGTGCAAAGAGGTACAAACGAAGATGGAAATAGGAAAGACAGACGAAGCATACAAATTAATTAGAATGAATTTTAGGGATATAAAACCGTATAGCAAAAATATAAGAGACGCACAAGGAAACGTCATTATAGAAAACGGAGAGAAAGTGGGTAGATGGCAAGAATATATAGAGAACTTATATGCAGGAGAGGAACTAACTGCATTAGAACAGGAATCAGACATTGAAAATGATGACTTGGGATACCTATACTTAAAGATGAGTTTGAATTAGCATTAAAGAGTCTGAAAAATGTTAAGGCGCCGGGTACAGATAAGGTGCAAGCAGAAACTCTATTAGCCGCTGGGCAAGCAGTAACAGAACGTCTTTTCCAACTTGTAATCTATATGTATGGGACAGGCGAGATACCCAAAGATTTCAAACGTAGCATTATAGTAACTATACAAAAAAAGAAAGGCGCGGAGAGATGTGAAAATTATCGAACAATAAGTTTGACAGCACACGTGTCAAAAATATTGACTAGAATTGAGCAAAGACGAATGGAAAAACGGGCGGAAGAAATACTAGGAGAAGACCAATTTGGGTTTAGACGAAACAGGGGAACACGGGAGGCTATTTTAGCTCTGAGAGTGATAATGGAGAAAACAATAGAAAAAGGGGAAAGCGTGTATATAGAGTTTGTGAATCTGGAAAAAGCATTCGACGATGTAAATTGGAATTTTTTTTTGAAATAATCAAAAAGATTGGAATGAGTTATAGGGATAGACGAATAGTACATAGCTTATACAAAGAGCAAACAGCAGTAATAGAATTAGAGCAGGAACGTAGAGAAGTAAACATTAGGAATGGGGTGAGACAGGGATGTGCTCTATCCCCATTGATTTTTAACTTGTACATAGAAGAGGCAATGAATACTGTCAAATGCAGGAAGACATTTGGAATTACTATGCAGGGACAAAAGATTGATATGCTTAGATTTGCAGATGATATAGCGGTATTAGCATCTAGCAAAGGAGAGTTAGATGCTGCTCTTAATGAAATGGAAACGGTTTTAACAGAGAGATATGGTATGAAAATTAACAAAAATAAAACTAAAGTACTAGTATGCAAAGGAGGGGAAAATAAATCAAAAGCAAGAATACAAGTATGTAGCATGAACTTACAAGAGGTTAAGGATTTCTGCTACCTAGGAAGCCAAAAACGCAAGATGGGAAAAGCACAAAAGATATAAAACACAGATTAGCACAAGGTCGTGCTACATTTAACAAGAAAAAGCAACTACTGTGCTCAAAGACCACAAACATAGAAACAAGGAAAAGATTGCTTAAAACATATGTGTGGAGCACGGCACTGTACGGCTGTGAAGCCTGGACAGTAGGAGAAGCGGACAAGAAAAAGGTAGAAACCTTTGAAATGTGGTGCTACAGACGTATGATGAAGATATCATGGACAGACAAAGTTAAGAACGAAGAGGTACTAAAAATGGTAGGGGAAGAAAGAAATATGTGGAAAACGGTAAAAAAGAGGAGAGATAGGATGATAGGCCACATACTACGGCATGAGGGAATAGTGCGGAATATATTAGAAGCAGAGATAGGAAAAAAGAGAAGAAGAGACAGACCTAAGTTAGACTACTGCACACAGATAGTAAAAGATGTAGGCTGTAGGGGTTTCAGGGAGATGTGTAGCAATCATTACAATGTCAGGAAACGGAAATCATAAGTTATATCATCTGAGCGTATAACAACCGTAAAAAATTAGTCGAAGTATGAGACTCGAATACTAAAAACTATCACTTAATTTCACTATAAAATTAAATACAAAATTCATTTTCTACATGCATATTGAAGCATACAAATTTTCATGAATACCTTTAATGTATTCTATTAAGTCAAACAAATTAAAACACTGGCTACTAGCAAGATAAAGGCAAAATACGTAGCAGCAATAGAAAAGTTTCATTACAAATTAGCCAGTACTACTGCAATATGGATACGTAATTTTTTTAATCCTACCCTACTAAATACAAAGTTGAAAGGCATGTTCTCTTTTTATTTATACAATAAATCCACCTTTAATCAAGAATATCAAAGGTTCGGAACATCAAATAGAAAAGATAGATTCTCAAAGGTATTTTCAAAGAGAAAGATCTATAGATAATGTAACATCTCTAAGATAAATTCAAAGAGAAAGGTAGATAGATAACCATTTATGGTTTAAAAGTATTAATTAGATAAGGTAAAATCTTCGCGATATTTTTCCGAGAAAGATAACTACCTAACCATTAATTACACATACTGTAACGTATTTTTTTTCTTGTTACACCAAGCCTAATAAATTAATAATAAAACAGATAAATTTTAAAGCATTTAATTCGTAAATATTCAGCCAATAAAAATTAAAGTATAATGTTCATAATAACACATAGATTCTAGAAGATATATATTCTCAGGCTTGTTGCCAAGCGTAGTCCAGTTAATTATGAGCACTTTTGTTTCAAACGTCCGAGAGTGAAGACGCTTTTTGTAGACTAGAGATAAAAGTCAAGATGGCTCGACTAAAACACGAGGATAAAGGGTAATAAACTTACAAAAAGTTATAATTACCCCCGTTTTTATGTAAAACTAAAACTATTACGCTTACACTTGCGCTCGCAACGTGGGGCTGGAAATTCATTTAGAGGCTGGAATTTCATTTAGAGGCTGGAATTTCATTTAGAGGCTCGAATTTCATTTAGAGGCTCGAATAATTTTAGTTAGAGGCTGGAACATTTAGTAGTTATTTTCATCACACTTATATTCACCGACTGAGGTTTGCTTTGATATTAGTAACGTCTTCTTTTAGTTTCATTTTTGTTAAAGTTTGTTACAGTTTATAGTGGGTTCTTCTTTATATAGTTAGGACATTCGTTTGTTTGAGATTTCATCTTCAAAAAATTATATAATTGAGTTACGTTAGAGGTATTCAGATATTTAATTATGGTCAGAAACACGAGGCATCTAATCGAGTGAAGAAGAAAACTTGAGCTGAGAAAATGGATTGATAATATACATCATTTTAATACATGCAATATCATATGGACAGGTTTACAGCAACGGTTTTCAATGTAAATTATAATAATTTTCCGTCACAGTAATTAATGGTAAACAGCTATGGTTTCGTCCTTTTTATCTAACTACGCAGTATGGAAATGGTTGATGTTACAAAGAACCTTGACACTTCAATCTAACTGATGACTAATACGATGAAATAAATACAACAGCTGAGGTCGTGATTTTCCACCTGCAGTTCTTTTGTCTACACGTGAGTGTTTGAAGCTATAGTAAATTATTATGAAATTTTCTACGTTAATTATTAGAGTAACAGAAAATATAAAGTACTTTCTTAAAGTTTGTAAAACAACGTATAAATATCTAGGTTGTCAGTCACTTGTACAAGCACACAATGTGTTGAGATATTCAGAATCTAAACGCCAGACGCAGTCTTGGTTTAATTTTATATTTTGTTTAATTGAAAAACATGCACGTCATGTAAAAGTCTTTTATTGATACTGAAATTCACGTATATTCTTTTAGTAGATTACCGTTAAAATTGAGTAGTTACATTTTAAGGTCGTTATTGTCCTGACGATCGAATTTTTTTGTGAATGGTCAAGGAAGCGCTTCTATGATTATAGTAAAAATAAAATCCTGTGTTAGGAACTAATAAATTATGACATATTTGCTTAAACTAAATTTTATAGAAACGATTAATTTATACGTATTTATTCTGAAGGTTAAATTATACAAAATTCTTTTTATAAAAATTAATGACAAGATAGTAAACATATGTATTGCAGTCGCATGTATATAGTCAGATTTCCATATGAATAGAATTCCTTTTGTTTTCATAAAGTCGTTTTATTATTCAATATTTAAAATATGAAAAAGTAAACTAGAGCAAATCCTCCTTAAGAAAAACAGATAGAGAGAAGAAAATAAATGCCTTTAGTATTTCATAGATGTTTAAATTCTCTTATTATATTTTTGGGCATATGCTTTTAAGGACACAAATGGTGTCCATGTGGTGTTTTTGTTTGTTCACAGGTACAGCTGAGACAACTGTTTAACAACTGGTGGTTGATGTTTTGGTAAGTGTGTGATAAAGAGTGAAATTCAAATTTTATGGCTAAGATAGTGGTGTTAACATAAGGTTTCCGCATTTCCTTATACAAACACAGTTAAATTTTTGTTGGCACTTGTATTAAAAAATACGGTGGCGCCTATTAAAACTATTTTTGGTCAGTTATCCACCCATGACCCATGCTCATGATCTACCCAGAGCTAACACTCTACTAGCCGTTTAACCCTTAAGAGTTTTCTTTGTCTATAGCCGTTTTCCATCCGACATTACCCTGGGCTTGGAGTTTAAAGAAGAAATACTCGACCTAGTGATATCAGATTAAAATAGAGAGCTTTAGTATATAGCTGATAGTCACCAGGATAAATTTGCAAAAATTTTATTATAATTACAATACTACACAGATAAGATCTCCTTTTAGGGGAAGCCGCGCGTAAAATATTTAATTTCATTTTCCTGCAATAATATTATAACATTTATTTGTACCTTACATAACAGATTCGATATTTTTCCAATCACTAGGTCATCTACGTACATAGATCTGCCTGCTTGCTAAGATACAGATTTAATTACAATATCTACTGCAAAAGCAAACAGGGTACAGCTTAAGCTAGACCTCTGAGGTATACCGTTGTCCAACGTTAGCAGCGGTAATGGGTGGCTACCTATTTTCAGCCGAAAATCCTTTTGAGCAAGATATTTCGAATGAAAGTTGGCAATCGACTGCGAAGGCTTTATTAATATAGTATGATGCCTTGACGAAACCAGAAAACACTGCGACTGTGTGCTTGCGCTGGGCAAACCCGTGTTGGATAGTATAGTTAACTATTTTCTCACATACTACAGATGTAGCTTGTGCGAGACACTGGCCTGTAGCTTGTGGGCAATCTGGCGTCTTTACCTTGTTTTGGAATATGTATTATTATGGCTGAATTCCAGGCAGCAGGAAAAACGCCTTCTGACCATATCTTGTCAAACAGTTCAAGAATTGTAGCTTTGTACATAAGAAAAAGTTTCCTAAGTAAATCGTACGTTGCCATCTGCACCTGGTGCACAGTTGTTGTTAGCAGCAACGCATTGCCAAGTTCTTGAAATATTACTACGGTATTGTAACTAGAGATAGTGTACATTAAAGTTACATTCACTATCGATAACATCTTTTCCGTTTAAAAACGCAATGGTGTGTGTACTCACTTACTATAGTGGCTCTAACCAACAGATTTAAAGTGCTTACACAGAAATTTTGTAATGATTGGTGGTTCATACAACCACTCAATAAATTTAGTATTGCTAATCTACGAACGTCAAAGAGTTTCTTACATGAATTTGTAGTTACCGCAATGTATTAATTTGTTCGCTGTAAATCAAGTCTGTGCTCAGTTTGTACTGTGTAACTAAAGCTCATCCTACTATTTTAATTACAGAAAATGTTCGTTAAACGCACTGTGTAATTATTTTGATCAATGCTATTCTCTATTTTGATTTATCCCGAGGCCGGACAAAGGTCAGAATACAGCCAAGGCAAGTCACAGATACCATAACGTGGAATAGTTTGGGCAATAAAAGTTCCCATTTTTAAAATTCTCACTAACCATGTAATAAATTCCATTACAATCTATACAAAATGCAAACACGCAAATATATAAAATTCAAATCAAATGCGTCGCAGATGCAGTATAGGATGTCCCTTTCGGTAAAATATCAAAGATCTTGATCCTGTCATAAAATACTCGAGGTTTTAGAACTCCAACTGCCATCAATATATATCACAATTACTATTTTGATATTTATGAGAGAATAAATTTTCCTGACACGTCCATGGAATCTTAGAACAGTAACTAATGTCATATATTTACTTTTAGTTAGATGGACATTTCGTTAGAAAGACGTGTTGGGGTGCAAACGAATAACAACACCCTCATGTACAATTACACGCGTGCAGAAATACAACGCATGCGAATTTCGCTCTAAGATAAAATAACGCAAAGAAAACGGACGAAAATTGTTATTTTATACCCATGAGGTATTATATCCCCAGAACCTTCTCGTAAAATAACTTTTCTTTTAATGTATTTTGGCTTCAATTCAATTTCATTCAACCGCTAACGCGACCTATAACTTGAAACTTTAGTTATTTGCTTAATGGATGCGATGCTCACAAAACTAAGCGAATTAAGCCTTTCATTCCATCATCTGGAATAGGAGGCCTAATGGATCCGTAGAATTGTGCATAGCTAAATCAATCATACTAGATTATTCTAGTTTCAAAACATTAATAATTTCTAACGTAAGATATATAAATATAACTAAATAAGTCATCAGTACAATAATTTGCGAAATTTTGTAGTTTAAACAATTGGCCCTCGGAGCGCACCAATGAAAGTGCTTAAAAATTAATAAGGTTACTGTAGGTACATACAAAAGACTGGGATTTCAATATTATTTTCATAAGGAATTAATAAGTACGTAAATTTCAAGGTTGATGACTGAACAGCAAATTAGCTGGCAAAATACATTTCCGTCTTTTTTATACAAAGGGATTATTTAATGCTAGGCGAGTCTGGATCAATGCAAGTGATTCAAATAGGTGTCATTCGCTTGGATGAATTTTTCACCAAATACACCATAAACGGAAGGCTCTTGATAAGTAACTAACAAGAGCGTCTGTCTGTTCCATCATGTAATCAGTTTTATCCAATTACGGGCCCATTTCGTATTGATGGAAAGACACAATCATTATGCGAAGCTGAAGAAACAATTTTGATGACTCAGATCGCAGAATTAGCTGTTTGGGAACAAGAAAACGTTAGCGAAGTAGATAATGAACTACAAATATCCGAGCCAGGTGATATTGATAATTTCAATGAAAATAAATTCGTAGGTAAAATAATGTTGATATTGCAAAACAAAAATTTCAAAAGAATAAACATGCAAAATGGTATCAGATAGTAAAACATGTACAGAGGAAGAAGCCTAAAGGTTTGTTTACAATGTACGATTATTTCAACTTATTATCGACCCGTGAACGCGGTATACTAGACGCAACGGCAGTTGGTAGCTGTAATCTTTATACAGATTTTAGCGCGCCCATCTGTCAATGACGTCACACAATATGCAAATTAAAACGGGCAATTGACGGAATATATAAATGTTAGAAATGAAGTATAAACAATAAGGTACTCACATAAATAGGTACAGCTTCCTAGCGTCCTTCGGGATGGCTCTGACTAGCTACGGCGGTCGTGGACTCCGGTCCGCCCAGGTTGCTTCAAATTTATCTTCTACCTATGTAGGGAAATGGCAGGAACAGGTTTATAGGAACGACAATCAGATAAGGCAAGGAAATCTATATAAATAAAGATAAAGGTACGATACGATACCTGACACGACCACTCTATTCGAAGTTCAAAGACAAAAAAAAGCCACGTTTCAGCGTCTCCCGGAAACTTCCCCACTATTTTTCTTTACACGCGTCGGCGCGAAGTTCGTCCAACGCACTTCTGACGTAACGAAAATACGCGCTAAGTCTTTCAAATTTAAGGCGCGAAACTCCCGCATATCAAAACTAAACACAAAAGTCTAGTGCCAAATTTGGCACGTAACAAACTTCTAAAAAAGTTTACCGTGAAAAGTGACGAAAACAAAAAAAAAGATCATGAAAGCAACCTAAAAATTACAAAACAATATTATAATTGAGCTAAATAATACACATAAATTAAGTAACACTGAAACTGTATACCAAATGGAAACAACAGAAGTAAATTTGCAAAGGTAAAAGTAAGTAACGTTCAAAAAGTTTGTAATTTGTATGATTTATTCAATTTAATAATAATTATAAAAGAACTACAAAAATCATAGTATAGAAAACAAACATACGCGAAAATTCAGAAACAAACTCAAACGCCAATACTGCAAGACTCTAGTAACTCACTCTAAGCCGCCGAATAGAGAAAAACGCAACAGAAAAATAATAGCCATGCCAGCATTTTAAACAGTATAGAAAACATTTTTTTCTTTGCTGGAATGAATAATATTGGTTCTAAAATGCACTGCTAGACAAAAAATACGTTTGTTAATTTTTATTTTGGTTGCTTTGTGGAATTTAATACGTTTTAATTAGTAGTGCCCGCTGATTAAGTATTAGTTTGCTAACAGAAATCCTAGTATGTGTTAGTTACTATGTTCTAGCTAAGTATATTATAAAGAATTTCATCAAATATAATTCAAGTGAATATGTATTAATTATCTATACTTATTTAGAAACCAAAATTGATTATTATTAAAATAATTAACAGAACATTAAACTCATAAAAATAAAACTACTCCTTTAAAATTGGCAGATTTTCCAAATACGATTTTCGGTTCTCTGGCACGAGTAGTACCAGCATATCCAAAATGTCTTTTTTTGTACTTTCTGGGATACCAATTATACCAGAATCTCGGTTTACTTGTGGTATATGCAACTTATTTAACGATTTTTTATTTAAAAAGTACAATTCTATTAATTCCTCTTGAAAGGAACAAAAGTACTACAACAGAAATTATATATTATGTAGTTCAAAAACAGGCTATAGATAGAATATTACCTTCAACACTTGCTTTCCCCTCTTCGCTTTTATGCGAACCGTATCTTGTAAAAGTGGCCTATGTTCAAGCTTATTTATTTTGTGTAACGTCATCGCGGTTCATTTGTTTTACATCAGACATTCCATTATTAGCTTTTCTAATAGCATTTCCAAAATAGTTAAAGTCGTAGATTTTTCCCGAGTGCTTAGGGGAGAGTTCTATTTAGTGGCGATAAGGGTCACCAGCACTCATAAAGGTATGCCCGTCCCTATTCAAAGTAGTAGAATTCTATATTGTCAGCACTAATTTCATTGGAATTTGTTATATAAATCAAGAATATAAGCATCATCATTAGGTGTTCAGTCCTGGAACTGGTTAGACGCGTACCATCATTGTTTCCTATTCTGAACTAACCTACAGATTTCCCTGAAATTTGCACAGTCTGCATCTATCACTATCTGATATAGGTCAACATCTACTTCTTTTTTCCTATCTCTGCTTGTAATATATCCCATACTATTCCCCAAAAATCCCTTAGAACGTATTCTGCTCTTCTATTTCTCTTATCGTTTTCCCCAGATATCCTTGTCCCCCTACTATTTCTATAACCTATTTGTTATTATCTTTGTCTGTCCATGCTATCGTCCTCATACATCTGAAGCACAGCATTTCAAAAGGCTGCTACCGTTTTTCTGTTTGCGTTTCAGACTGCCCGTATTTCATAGGCATACTGTGCTGTGCTCCACACATACGCTTTCAACAATTTTTTTCTTGTTCTATGTTTGTTGTCTTTCCTCATAGGCGCTGTTCTTTCTTGTTAGATGCCGTTCGGTCACCTTCTATTGTTTTACAATTATGTACCCTATTTCTCCGACCTTCAGTGATTGTGAAGGGAGGTAAGCAGCATGTGGCTGCCAAGTTCCCCCAACACTTAACCATTTACCGATTTAATATATTTTCCAATATATCTTTTCGCACAGTCAACATTAGTTGCAGATATTTCGCAACCTACAACTAGTTGTTTATACTAATCATCAGATTTATCTGCGCTTATTTTTTCGTCATTAGGTTTTCCGTCTCAAAACTGGTTGGACACGTACCTGCACTTATTTATATTCTGAGCTAGCCTACATAGTTCCCTGAAATTCTCACACAGCATGTGTATACAGCTCGTTCCCCTTCTATTGTTTTCTAATTTTATGCCCTATTTCACCGAGAAGAATATAAGCAAAGCCCAATTTTTATTTTGCCCTGCGCAGTTATATAACCAAACGACGATGTTTTTCCTATCTCGGTTTTTGAAAAGGAAGATATAAAAGGTACTTATAATATATTCTCTTGCGCAACCATATATCGCTTCGTTCCAAATTATAGACAGTGGTAGTTCTTTCGATTTTTTTGCCAAAGGTATAATCGTTTCGCTATATGCCGTAAGTCGTTTAGTAAACAATACGGTCTTGAAAGTACCGATACGCGGAAGGATAATTACTTTCTGGAGATCTGCTGAACGTTAACTTGTATTTTTTAGAAAAATCTCTATAAATCCGCCTTGCTTCATTTGCTCTTTGAATATGAAATGACCATTTTGTACAAACATTACAAGTTTGATCCAAATTTTCTATTTTTTTAATGCCTTTCTGTAAAGATCATATGAGCAAGTTATATGAGGAAACTTTTCTAGAAAATCTTTATGCTTTGCTACTACGGTTATATCGCTCGGCAAATATCGCATATTTAGTGCATGCTCTCTTCTGTAGTGTGAAATGCATGGTTGATAAGATTCGATACGTTTATTTATTTCGTTTCTGTTTATTTTGTTGTAAGCTGCATGTTTTCCGCGTTTTCTGCTGAAATTGAACCTTTGTGTATTTTATTTAACACAGTGCAAATTACCCTGTCGCTATTTTATAACCAAACGTTGTTAAAAAGAAAATTTTACAGACCTTCTGCTTCTGCCTGTTTTCATAATTAAAAAAATATTCGCAGCTATGCCGACATAAAGGATTATCCGTTGGTCGTTTAATTGGAAGTGGTTGTGTATTGTTCATTACAAATGCTCTCTTCTATCACGCCATGTTAGATTCCAATATTGACAATTAATGAATGCATTGCCTTCTTTCTTCCCTTATTTTAGTGGCACGTTTCTGCCTACAACGTTGTATCTCGCATGATGGTAAAACTCTATATCTTTCGTTCTGTTTTATTGTTTTTTCTTGGATTTACTCTCTTAGTATGTGGTAGTGTTATAATAATAATTTAGTTATTAAATTTGGCTGTTGTTGTAGCAACTAAGGTATCAGATGAGCTAAATGCAAAAATAATATCATTGTCTAACTGTGCTTCATCAGCAGGATTCGTTGTTTTGATTACAAAGCATAACGATCCGTTTACCACGTGATGCTTTTAAATTTTCCATTGTTTAACTCTAATAAAATATATAAACGCAACGATACACTGTTCAATTTGAAACTCTAATAAATTTTTAGGTACTATTTAATCCGCGTGCAACAAGGGTATTATACTAAGTAAAAGCACCGTAAGTTCGTATGCTAGGAAAAACATCGTAACTCAACTGTAGTTACTAGGTTTTGGACTATGTCATGATACTTACTGAGTTTTAGCTTAGGAGACCTTAGCAAAATGTTGGTTACAGGGTTAATAAAGTATTCATTTTGAGCATTCAGGAATGAATTAATGGTTTTTAGCTTAGTTGTAAGGTAAGCGTACCATAAATAAATAGATTGGATGCATAACCTGCAGATATGAAAATTTTGAAGTTACGGGGCTTTAGCTTATGACGGCAGAATGAACGACCGACTTACAAAATTTATGAAAACAAAGGATAATAGTAGTAAGTCAGACATAGTCCATTGGCCCAATCTGGCTGTACATATCTAAGTATTTAAAATATTTAGCAGAAAAAAACACACTACATACATCAATAAAGAAACAATAATATACACAATAATTCAAATAATAACATTGAAAAACATAAACAAAATAAATAAGAAAGCAAAACAAACATTTCTCACCTAGCATATAATGACAATGCGCATTTACTTGGGAAGGGATTAGCTCTGCGGGTAAAACTTCTGTCTTCTTCTTGTGTCGTACATCAATGTTCTAAGTTCATGATGTAGTCTGCTTGATGTCAGTCTATCGTTAGGGTAATGATCGTGGTTCTTCAGTAGAGTGATTGCTTGTTTTTAGTTTAGGTTGGTTGGGATAGCGAGTTTTGTTCTAAGGATTTCATTTAGGTAACGGTTAAACTCTGTATGATTGTGTGTAGCGAGGAAGTGGATGCTAGGAAGTGGGAAGTGAGAATTACAGTTTAAGGTAGTTTTCAAAGTAGTATGTAGTGATGTTGGAAAATAGTGGAGCTGCTTGTCATTGGGATGTATGGTGGTACGTCAGTGACAATGGGAAAATGGTGTGGGTGTGTCTGTCGATAGCGGAAAGAGTCTGCAAGTTTTGCCAGTTGTGGATCAAGAACTGCTTCATTAAGGATTTTATTTCAGTTATTGGGAATGTCTTGTAATCGTCATATTGTAAAGTTTTATCATGAAGCTGAATTGGGGATTTGTATTCCATATTGCGTGTCTGGATGCGTGCATGAAGTTGCACGTCTATGGGAGGAATTTGTAATACGAGAGTATAGAGAAGATGTCAAGGTGATACGCTAGGCTTTGGAGATAAATAATAGGAACGGTAGGATTATTATGTGTAGGCTTTTCCGGAATGTTGATGAGGTTAGAAGTTACCGGGAGTCTACTGTATTATTGGGAAGACTATTTGGTTAGGGATTAATTTACGGGTGGTACGTGCGAGTTGGACGGAAGGGGGTAGTGATTGGTGTAGGTTGAACAGGATGTTCTTAGTTGTGAAAAGTAGCTTAGCTGTATGTGTATAAATTTTAAGGCGAGTATCGACGTGTACTTCTAGGCATAGAACAGATTGAGTTATGAATGTACCATGAATGAGGATTGTTGGACTTCAACAGATGTCTAGGAATTCTCTAAGGAGGAAAAGTTTTGCTTTCTGAACGGAAATGTAAATTTCTTTAAACCTACAATGCTATCTTCTTAATTACTATCGAAGCACTATAATTAACTCCATCGAAGCACCAAGTGTTAATTTATATCGATCACTACAATAAGACTCGAATAAAAGCTAGTATTAATTATAATCAAAGCTTGAATAAAAACTATAATAAAACCCCTAAACAAGCATTTTATATACATAATCAATAATTCTGGACTATCCTAAAAACGTTCTAGAATTATGCAAATAACGTCTAGAAGGTTCCTATTGTATGCTCAATAAAGTTCTTAAATGCAACCTCTAGTAAACTGTCAATCAAACCCATCTTAAGATGTCACACCACAGAGTGGCTGTCGATTATCCTTTGTGTACAGATGCCTCGTTTACGTTCAGTTGTATTATTTCGGTCGAAGGAATAAGATATGCGATGTCTCGTTACGGTATATCAGGTGCCTAAAAAACTAATAATGCAATGTAAAAAGACACCGACAACAAATTTAAAGACAGATGAAATTGCAAAGTTAGTTATAGACTAAAATATATACTGCACATAAAATCACTATAACTATGGTCTATTTTCGCATAAAGGACTTAGTTCTAAAAGTGAAAGTAAACGGTAGTCAACGTTCCGGGAATTGTATCAGTATATAGAATTACAAACGTCAATAAAAAAACGCTCCATAATCTTTGACAGCGAATTAGAACGTTTATTGGTGTTGCTTGGTATCTAAAATAAGTAGCTAGCATGATCTTAAAGTGCTACGATGTCAAGAATTCTATGAAATTTTACTTCAGTCACTTTCAAAACTTCAACAGAATTTTTATCTATAAGTATGAAATTATTCGTTTAGAATACCAAAATTGATTAAATGCTGTTTACATATTTTGGCTTGCTTTTTCAAATAAAAACAAGAAATAATTGAAACTTAAAGAA
Source organism: Platerodrilus igneus (assembly GCA_036346225.1). NCBI lineage: Eukaryota > Metazoa > Arthropoda > Insecta > Coleoptera > Lycidae > Platerodrilus > Platerodrilus igneus. The sequence goes on from JARFIW010001271.1 coordinate 4,033,610, forward strand.
CTCTCATGCATAGTTCTATATTCCATACATGTAAAAAATAGTGATTCATAACATATCTAACCACCGCATTCTATCATTATCATATTATCAACTAAGTATTACTTCAATTCAACCACAACTTCCACACTGACAAATACCGCTGACAACTTGGTGGCCATTATAAGTAGTTTTGTCTATTTATAACCTAGCAAGAATTCTTATTTGGTACCAATTATCTTAGTTGCCGTCAGCGTTACCACAAATAAAACATAGTTCATCTTAAAATTAGATTTCCATTTTTAATTATTATTGGTACGATTTTCATTTGAATTCCAAAATTCATTCTTGAGAAACACTTACGTCAGTTATCAGAAAAATCGCCCGTTTCGAATTCACATCAAAATTAAATTCAGCATAATTCAGCGACATCCTCCAGATTCAGTAATAACTAGAAAATGTTCTGCAATCACTACACCAACTCTTTAATTTTACAACACTAAACTTAAGAACACTGTAAATGTTTGCCTCAACTAGGTTAATCATCAACAAAGAAATCTTAGGTTTGCTATATACTTTTTCAAATTAATTACTACATGCCGTTTGTGCGAACACAACATCGACTATAATTTATGGAAATCAAATACAAAGCATAGTGAAAGAAATACAATCAACTTAAGCAATATCAATCTTTTAATCATCGTATATTTCAAGGGAGCATGAAACAGATGAAACATTATTGTATTTTTTTTAATTCTTAAAACTAGTCGAACTGTACATAATGGTAATTTTCAGATACAATAAAAACCATAAACTAATACGATAGATAACTAAAGATTACAAAATAATAAATATACTTGTGCCTATAGGGCCTTTTTTTCAGACAACACCTCGGAAACATACGATTCGCTAACATAATACCACTTTCCCGATGGAATTTCAATGTTAGTTTCATGTCCTTAAGCGGAGAGGACCAGAAATTTTTAATTTGTAAGTTTAACTGTCAATGATAACCATCGTTTTGTAAAGCTGTTCTTACTTTTACATAATTATGCAGCGTAATGCCCACCATGAATGAAACCAACATGTTAGACTACACTATATAGTGCGTATAGTATTTTGGTTTGATTAAAATTTAATGTTGGAGGGTTGGTTTTGACATTGTTTTGAGTGAAATAGTGCTAAATTGAGCAACATAGACAAACATAGTTATTCATACTCGCAGATCGAAATCTTAGGACTTAAAATCGTTTTAAAAGTAAAATTAGTACGGCAGGTGGTTTAGAAACTAGAAGTTGTTCATGGAATTATAGTGGTTCTTTTATCGAGATGATCATGTTTTTTGTGTAGAAATCACATCTTACTTTATTATTTCATGTAAGCAACTTACTTGCCGTGAACTGGTTTAAACAAGATTGCACGGAGCATTCTTCTCGGTGTTTTCTCCTTCGTTATTTGTCTTTTGGGTGATTTATTTTCATCTAATTCTTCTGCTTTGTCACATAGTACTTGAGAAATTTGTTTTTCTGATATTGGTAAACTTAAGTCAAAAAAGAACTCATCTCGACAAGAAATGTGCTTACAATCTTGACACTGCAATGTGCTAACTAACACACCTGGAAAAACCTGTTCAATTGGTGATAATAGCTCAAATGTTTGTTGTCTATAAGGATTTATGATTTTTTTTCTTCAGGCGCTAATGAGTGATTTAGGACTAGGTCCCAAATTCTTTAGAAAAACTGCTTGATACTTTTGGAATCGTCTATGAGTGTTGTTTCCAGTAAATGTAATAACTCATGTGAATCATGCAGTTCGCCTCCGGCAAATTGTAGTATTCTTTGTACGAGTCTTGAAAACAGTATATTAGGGTTATATACTTTTGGTTTATCACTCTGTAATTCTTATAAAGTTAATGCTAATTTACGTATTAAGGATTGCCATTCTTCTAGGTTTCATCAGGTGAAACAGAAATTAATGATTATTATTTCCATTTAACCTACCTCTTGGTGGCAGAAAATATTGCTCAAATTCTGATGTTTTGAGAAGCAATTGCAACAAGTATGGGATTTGTCCACGACGTTGTATAACTGAATTGATAAACAAGTGTTGTCTAAATTTGTTAAATCTCATATTCCCGAAGAACTTGTTTTTTAAAGATTATAGGTAAGTTATAGATAGGAATAACTTCTACCGTTTTAGTATTTATGGCAATGTGCTTATCAATCTGTACCTTGTAGGAATCTGTAGACTTTTTCAAATATCCAGCAGCTTTCAGTAACTTTTTTTTGTATGTAACGTTCACTTCAACATCTCAATCGTAATACCACACTCGTCAGTTTGTAGTATTAACACTAACGGGTGATAATAGGATAGGCGAGTGTTAAAATGATGCAAAGCATGCATTTTTTTTAAGAACACTACCACAAGCTTGGTACATCCATAAGGAAAAGTCAAATTAATGATCGCTTTCCATTTCGACATGACTAGAATTGAAATTTAGGCATTCCTGGCATTCATTATTCAATTCATTTTTTTGTAATGCCTTTATTATTCTATGTAAATCGACTCCTTTATTAACGTGTAAGCAGTCGGCTATTTTTGCATTTTTATCACACGACTCGGTCGGATGGTTGGGACTATTAGGCATTTGATTCTTTTTGACTTTGTGTATACTCCATATTCAACCTTGGGTTGTTCTGATTAACGATTAGGGAGATATTTGGCTTGTCACGACTATTTTGTTTTAAATACTTCAGTTTCTCTTTGAGGATTCTGTGTGATATTTTTTCTCTATTTTTATTAATGTTAACGCAATGTTCTTCTGGAAAGTTATTTCGGAAATTGCTTTGGACATTTGTATTATTAATGTAACGAATGCTATTATATTTTGACAAATGAAACCTAAGAGAGATATCTCTCAGTCTAAAATTGACATTATTTTATTATTAGGTCTAATTTTATTCCAACCGTCTGGGAGGTTTCCGAGAAGGTTTACCACATTTCTTCGCTAGATGATGATACCTATTCTTTGCATTAGGACATCCGAACTTCTTTCGTCATTACTTACACTGACTAATCTTTTGTCAAGGCCGCTTAGAAAGAGGAGGCTTCCTGTGCCGATGGTGCTTAAGGTTTCTATGCTATTGGATTAAAACTATATGTAAGACAAAGTGCACTGAATAAGGGGCCGGGGGGCTATCTTTGGTTAATACAGGGGGATACACCATGTGTAAAACAAAAACGTAAAAGGATAATTTCTTTGGCTGAATCTTTTCGGAAATTGCGGGGTGGACTATGATTTAGACAAAATGGGGCCAAAATTAAGTATGTAGGCACAATTAAATTATTCTCCTTTGGTATCCAACAAATTGCTACCTTTGCGAAACATGTTCGAAAATTTGTATTAACCTGGTCCAGTGCTAATAAGAATTCTAGAGGTTGAATATAATGAATTTGTAAAATGCCATCTGTCAGTTAGGTTTGTATTATTAAAATCGGGTGGCTTAATTTAAATATACGAGTTAGGAATTAGTTTAAGGTTTGAATCATGTATAAAGTTAAATAAATTGTATTAATATGTAAGTTTTAAAAATTGACATCGAGAGTTGTGCATAAAAGGTTGAGTAATGAGACAATGTTTTAAAAATAAATAAAATGAGTGTGCTTATTCTGAGTACAGGACGGGGGTAACGATGGCAATGTAAACAAATAGCATGATTAAAATTTTGATTTTCTAAAAGAAAAGACGTGTTTTATAAATTAAGAGTAAAGTTGAAAATAATGAGTTTGTATACCAGTGAAGAGGTTTTATTTGAGATTAAGTTAATTAAAGAGATAAAACGCAGGAATACTGAAATATTAGGAAATCGTTGTATTACAGGGGAAGAAGTTGGAAAACTCTTTATGGTAGCCGGTTATTGGATTGGTATTTGGAAAGGAAGAAAAGTTTAAAGAATGAGTAATACAAAGACGGTAAAAAGAATCAAAGAGTGGCATAGGTATTTGGAAAGCAGGTAAAAAGAGCGGTTCGTAATTCAAAGAACAGAGAAGAGGATTTGAATTTATTTTGGTAACGCCTACAATTGAGTTTGAGGAGAGGATTTTGTTGTTATTTCCGCAGGTGGTATAAAAGGAAATATTTAAAGAGTGTTACGTTTATTTTCAACATAAATTAATTACCCCTTTTTTTTACTTGTTAATTTCATAAGCCCGCTTTACCATAATTTTGTTAAATCGATTCCGTTTCAATTCTTAAATTCTTCAACAACATCCTGTTCACAAAAGTACGCTTTCTACACATTTTCATTTTGAACTTATTTATTTCGAAACGTAAAGTTTATGCTATAATTAAATAGTTTATATCCTGTTTTAGGTATCCGTGAGCTTGTTATACATTACGACCGAGTATAATGGTTTTCTCTATTGTTCCAATGTTGAAATAAGTTCGCGCACTATCAGATGAAACCGTGTTTTCCAGTTTTAATCGCGCTTCGACAACGCGAGGATTCTGCAGTTCGAATTCGTGTTATTTGAACCATTTTGATTCTGCAGCTTGTGAAATAGTAACGCTTAATTTATTGCTTTTGCTTGTTTGTGCAGAACTCTTTATTTATTTTTATTGTTAATAGATAATCGTGGCCGAAGTGCTTTTTTTTGTTTTCTTGGTATGTAGGTGAATCCCCCACTCTCCGCGTTTGATAGTTAGTCTGGTATTTACTTTTCTTCCGGCTGTCTATAGCAAGAGGCTTGATTAGCAGGAAGTGTAAGGAGTAAGTAAGTACTGGTAAGCAATTTTGGTAAAAGTCATAGGAAAACCAAGTTTAATTTTCAACATCATAAGCTAAATTCTAAAAAGGGGCAGTGACTGACATCCGTCAGTGGAGTATAGATATCCAATTTTAAAAGTTTTGCAACAACTAGTGTAAGTTAGGGCTGCGATATTTGCAGGATACGTGCGTTGCCCGACCCTGAACCATCGTTTATTGGCGCATTTGGGAACCCTGAAGCAAGAGGCAATGAATAACTTGGACCAGCATACAACGAGTTTTCAAATAGCGGTTTTGCTCCAATGTCGGAGAGGACTGTGGTAGCTGGGTGGAAAAGGTACTGTAGGATTGTTGTAATACATTTATATATGTCTTGGTTTTCTCTATTTCTGCGCGTTCGACTGCGGTTAGGGGAGATGCTAAGATGTACTAGAGATTAGATTTAGCAAGTGTATCGGTGCAGGTGAAATCCGATACTAAACAATTGTCATTCTTCCATGCTACCAAAGTTATGCCATTCGGCCTGGTATCGTCTGGACGATCGAGACAGGCGGATTCTCGTCTCATAAAACTTGAGCTTTACGCAATGAACGGTCAATTATCTAGTTTATTTCTTCGTGACTACAAAATCGTCCGAAAGCATGTGAGTATAGCTGCTGTTAGAAGGAACGTCTGCGTGGCAACTCTTACATTCGTGTGTAAATTGAGCAACCTGGTCTTAGTGATATAGCCACTCTGAATTGATGGTTATTAAGTAAGAAACCTAAAGAAGAATTAGGGATCGCGTTTAATCAGGTCCTGCACGCTGTGTGCGGAATGACTTTCCTACTTAGAACTGGTTTCTTTTTGAAATTTGACTACTACCATTGCTTTTACTTCGTAGTACCAACAGTGGCGGCATAGTTCTGACGTTCCCATTTATGGTTTTAGGAAGATTTAAGTTTGACAATATCGCGTCTACTATTTTTTATGCGCTGTGAGCTGAAGCTAGGAAGTATGGGAGGGCACCGGTGACTAGAGATCTGATCCCTAGGCTACCGAGATGAATTGGAAACGAAGTCTGTAGCCATACATTATATTCGAAAAAGACATTTAACATATCCTCTAAGATTAATTTAAGTTCAGATAAAAGGGGATTATCATAAATCACTGAGATTTCATTCATAACGATTGATTTTAATTATCAACAATAAACATGTGTCATCTGTGTTTTAATGCAGCACTGAAATGTTTACTTTGTTTTGACAATTTGCTGTGTTCCATTGTTTACTGCATCGCTTACTTATAAAAGTGAAAACTAACAAATTCGATTGTGATTCCGTAATTTTCTAAAATAACCTCTACAAACTACATATTGTCGAAAAGCTTACAAAATAAGGAATTTAATGAAGGCAAAGTCAACCATTTAAAACAAACTAAGTTTATGTGGCATCTCAACTACTGGTGACCAAATTTAAAAATGGACTACTGTACTTGATTCTACGCTAAAAACTGCACAAGAAATTGTCTTTATATTTTTTCCAAATTTTTATCAACAGATGAGATATGGAACCCTATCAAAATTTGGAAAAATTTGATTTTGGTTCCTGCATCCAAAATGAAATTTTGCAATTCGAAAATCTCGACGGTCTCAATGTATATAAATTATTGGCTAAGAAGAGGAGATAGAAAACTTGGGCATCGATTCGAATTTTAAACTATGAATAAAACTAAATAAAATTAAAACTACCCCAAATAAGCATAAAGAAAGGGTAGTTTTCTGTGTATAACTTGGTACCAAAATTAAGTTTTATTGAACCAATGCTTAGCTGCTTAAATGTTTTCAAATCATGGTGTTTATCTAATTTTAAAATAAAGCTTTAGAATAGCATTGCCTTGTTTTTTATTTTTAGACGACTGTGACTTTGCCGACCAGATATTCAAATACAGAAACAGAAGAAAAGATTTATAAAGTTATAGAACCCCGGAAATAAAAATCAATTATTTGCAAAAGTATTATGCATTCGTATTACTCGAGAATTTTAAATTGCTGCATAAGATATCGGGAACAAACACCAACACCAGAGGTTTAAAAACTGTTTTGACACACAGTTTTTGATAAAGAAATGTTTAATAAAATAATTTTCCCGAAACTGTATTGGCATATAACCAAAAAATGCAAGCCTGTGGTATTGACATATAACCGAAACTGCAACATTGCGATAGCTGCTCCTCACAAATTAATTAAATCCTATTAGGAAAGTACAACAGTTGCTACTTTAATATACGTACGTAGTTCCAAGATGTGGAACACTTGGCTTTTTGATAATGTTCATAATGCTCAAGATTAAGTGAATTTTCATAAAACTAATTTCGAATTAGCGTTATCACTAGTAATTAAATCAAACACGCTACAAATAACCAAAACTTATGTACTAAAAGGGAAAAGCCTTTCTAATTCAGCGTCTTCCCTCATGTGCACTAAAGCGGTTTAAAATTATGGGGTAGCGAGAACTTGAGCAAAGTTATAAGCTGCTAAAATACGTAAATAATCATGTCTAAACTTTGATATTAGAAATAGTTCAAGTGGAACCCAAACCCGTTTAAATTTTCACGTAACACTGGTTAATTCTGTTTGGCATTCCACTGTAAATTGCTAATCCTAACACATTATCGAAGTTCATATACATAAAATGATTTAACATCTCCCTAATCAGATACAGAAAGGAGCATAGAACTGGAAATTTTCTTAAATCGAGCAACATTTTAATATTATTGTGTGCGTGTTATATTTACTTTTGTAAATAGATTAGATATTCCAAAAATTGATAAAGTAGTTATTTAACAAACTTATATTCAACATGAAACACCATAAATAAAAACAGCAAAGAAAGAAATACAACTATGATGACAAGCGATATACCATACTCACTGGATTGTCATTTTACATAGGACACACTAATTAAAGTACATGTGAAGTAGCACTTGATGTCATCGTAAGACACTCAAACTGTCGAGATACACACATCAAGTGATCACATCTCGTAATTCTGCAGGTACCGGTGCACTAGTTTTCTCCATTTTTGGCAACACATTAAAATTAACTCTTTTTCAAGTAAACTTGTCGTTTCCCTTGTACTTGCTGTAGGCTTAACTGAAAATCTTGTACAATGTAAGAAATTTTTCAATATTCATGGACACACTAGAATTCTTCTCGTTGACTTTAACTATAAAAGTTTTGTCGTGTCGTAAAAAGAATTTCCATGAAGAATCACCAAATTCCCACCAGTGTCCAAATCCCAACAATTGAAGATTACATAAAAACAGCCGTAACTAACACCTGATGATATGGCTTAACACAAGCATCCGCTCAATAAGATCGCCGTCGACTCTAATAAAGACACACCCATGAAGCTCAGAAGACCGAAGACGTTGATTTTAGGTTAAAATACACAAACTGCGAATCATATACATAAGTAGGCAATCGTAATTATAAAAACACTGTTGTTTTTTGTTATAAGTTAATGGTTGTACAAATTTTAATTAAAATTCCACGAATAAGACAATGTATTTCAATATATGGAAATCAAGAGGAAACCCTTGTAGAATTAATAAAAAAACTTGCGAAAAGGTGTATATATAAGAAATATACAAGTTAGCGTAGCACTACTTAGTTTAAGAATAATACATCGGAATTCATGCGAGGCGTTTATACACAAAAGATGTCTGATGGCCTCCCGCGACGTTTAACCTTGTGGATGAGTTTTGTTGACATGTACAACACTTTAAATGTAAAGATTACAATGCGTACATTCGAGAACGTAATTGGTATAATTCTGGTATGTGTTAGAGTAATCTACAACAATTCACATGCATATAAACTAGCGGTCATAGTTATTGCAGGTAAGTTCCGAAGTTAAGTTCTGATTAAAGCTTTGATTACAATATATTCTAGTTCGAAGCTTTAAAAGTGTGATATAAATCAACGTCGATATACATTTCTCTAGGTAATATGAATTACTGTAGTGACTATATGAATTAATTGTAATGCTTTGATGTTAAGTTATATTACGTAATTAAGAAGATAGAATGGTAGCTTTTAGAAATTTTATTGTAGCTGCGAGTTGTTAAGAAAGCTTGTATAACTAGTTTGAAAATAAAGAACTGGTGTTATTGCAAATAGAGTTTTCAATACATTGGTGTCAAATGGTGGAATTTTAGTAAGAAAAAACCATTTAAACGATTTCTAGTTGCATGTTAAAAAGTCGACTAGAGAGAAAATGGATAGCGAAATTCTTTCTGTCTTGAAGGACTTCAATTCAGTTGTTCAAGAACATGCAGACAAACAAGACCAAAACTTTGTATGACTGGCAGTGAACTTACATGAACTTTCAAGGAAATTAAATGAAAAAGCGGCAAAACAAGAACGAATTAATTTTCTGACAGTACAAGCGCCGAAGTCCACAGTTCCCGTGAAAAAACAACAGACCTCGGAATTTTAAAATGTCGGCTGGAGTGATGGTAAAAGGGCAACCACATTCATTGTCGCGTTACATACCAGACCATGACCAAAAAAGCTACGGCATCTTAACATCACGTCTGGAAATGAGGTACGGCGACTCGCATCTGCAATAAGTGTAGCGAGTTCAAATGAAGAACCGTTACCCATAGACTAGTGAAAATTTACAAAAGTTTGAAGGAGATAATGCTCGCCTGGTGAGACGAGCTTACCCATAAGCGCCGGATAGTTTTTTAGAGTTGGTAGCAGTGTAGATCTTTATTGAAGGAATACCTGACGAGGAAATCGAGCAAGCAATACGTTTGGACAGGCCAAACACTTCACGTGATGCGTTGGCTCGTGTTTTGGAGTTTGAGGCGGCAAGGCAAGGGACGCATTTAAAATGCGGCAAGATAGGACGCTCTGGAGAGGAACGGAGCCAAGAACACGTGGAGGTGATTCGACGGGTACTGCGTGACGAATAGTCTGAGTAAAAGGGGCCACAACGCCATAGTCGCGGATTTATTTACAGGTAGAAACGATCTAAACGGTTTAAGCAAAAACATATACAAAGGCTCGACAGAACGGGGCGAAAAATCTACCTGCGCAGATTCTGTCTCATAAATGGTCGTCCGTGTTGCACGGGTAAAATGTGATCTTGTTGGTCGGAGTACAGTGATCAGCGATGATTGGTAGCTAGTACAGTTGGGAACGGAACAGCAATGTGCCATTTTGGGTTGTAACGCCAGAGGAGAACGTCTGCCTTGGCAGGAAATTAGCCCGTTGAGTAGCACCTTGAAGTCCTACTTGGCACAATGAGTTTCCCTGAAAATAGAGAATGGAATCCTTGGAGAATGGTTATGGATCCTTGGGTGCATTTCAGATGATGGTTCCTAAAAGCCGAGTGTTGAAGGTTTTACAACAACTACATAATGGGACCTTGGAAAGACATTTCGGCGTTAATAAGTCTCTGAAGAAAGTTCAAGCAAGATTTTACAAGGTAGGCTGCAAGGGCGCTTTTGTAGTGGTGCCACAAGCGTCACCTGTGTGAACCAATGGAAAAACCGTAAGTCCCGAAAGAGACAAACAAACAATTAAACTCTTAAGCACGAACAAGTTTGGACCGAGCTATGATTGGTATTCAAGTCTCTGTACAGCGGCACAGGCAAAGCGAGATATTAGAAGTCACGGAAAAAATTCAAGATGATCTATTCGATGTACCATCGAAATACTCCCTGGCATATTGCGTAGCGGCGGGCCTTGAATATGTTCCGTGGATTTGGTCGGATGTTTAAAAATAGATTTGGAGGTACGGCTCAACTTCGCCAACAACCAGAGTATGGAAAGACCATACGGCTAAAGGACCGACTTCGTGCCATCTACTATTTGACGACTAAGCAACAGCCTTCTGGTAAATCGAATTACCAGGATCTGTGGAAGGCGTTAGTAGACCTCGGGCCAAATGATCAAATTTGAAGGCAACAAGTTGGCCGTATTCAAGATCGGTTGTGGGTTCGATGGGTTGAACTGAAATATGGTACAAAATATGTTAGAGGTAATATTCCTGTAAACTGAGTCCAGATTTTGAGCTGCGGTTACAATCCAAAGAGTACGGCGTCTGCTATGAAAAGTGTTGATTGCTACTTCTATGAACAAGGAAACTGCAGAAATGATTTCGAATGTATTTATTGCCACAAGGATTTGCAACGTTTGGGTTACAATGTGTTCTTGGAGAGAACAGCTTTAAGAGGAAGGCGGCGGTGTAACGCTGCTTAGTCTAAAAATAATATATTGAAATGTAAGGGATGTGTTCATGCACAAAAGATGATGACGACTCTCCGCGGCGTTACACCTTTTGGATGAATTTTGATGGACAGTAAAGAAATTTAGATAAACCGGACTAGTTGCAAACGGGGAGAATGGGGTGTGTTGAATGTACTAAATTTTCTTATTTAAGAAAAGCAGGCGGCATCCTGGTATAAATTTTATTTACAAGCTACAACCAACGACGAAAATATTTATTTATATAGGACAAATTATCCCCAAGGATTTCTTGGTCAGTATTATGCACAATAAAAAAGGAATTAGAGCCGTTTATGAGTAATTGTAAAATACATTACTACTTGACCATCCTAATCACCAGCAGATGACCGTTGGGGTGCACTCCGGCCGTCAGCATACGTAGTAGTAGTGTGTTTGCAACAGGTTGTATAAGAAACAAAAAAATAAACTCATAAGCGATAACGGTTAATTTAGTACAATTACAACAAGAAAAACCTGAAGGAGACTCAACTGCGTTAGGATTTGCTTCTTTTCCGACAGCAGTGGACTAAGGACATAGAAACGGGTAGAACATCGGCTGCAATCGGGTTGCGTTCCTCGCCAACAGCAGATATACGAATAGAAACAGGCAAAACCTCCACAGCAATTTGATTTCAACATTACACGCTGCCATCATAATAATTACATTTATCGTGTCAGACACGACGAAAATTCCTTTGGCGGAATCATTTCGAACGACAATAATCAGCTTTTTAGTGGTTACGGTGAAGAACTAAAGGGACCTGTGACTAAGGACAAACCAGACTATTCCGAAGAGCTAAAAAGAAAAACTCGCTAATATGAATAAATGCTCCAGAACTTACCAATGCATCCAGCAATATTTCTTTGTTCCTGAAACCGAAATATTGCATTGCACTTTTGTGCAAAGTCCAAATGATCATTTCAAATCGAGCAACAAAACTGAAATTAACTGTTTCATATAATTTCGAATCCTTGATCTTTACAATAGTTTAAATTGCAAATTCAGACACCAAAATCTACTGTAAACGTAACTTTGAAGTACAAGTGGTTTAAATTTCCACCGCCTACCGTAATGACCACCGTCTGACTTTATGATTTTCCTTTTGCGCATGCAAATCGTAACGAGTTCAGGTATTTTAGAGCTTCTTTGCTAAACTTATGTGATACCGTGAGAATAATAGTGGGTTATTCTGTTATAGTAAGATCACAACAAACCAAAAACACCGTATTTAAAAAAAGCTTTTAACTAGAAATTTGTTGCAATTTACATAGTATATAAGTAGAGTATTTAGTGACGAATCAGGCCCTCATTTCCCCCAGCATCCTCATTTCCCCACACATCTGGACCAATTTACATGTAAATTCCCATAAGGAGGAAATGTGGAGATGAAATTTAGATGAATCTCTTCCTGCTCTCTCCCTGTGGAACTCCTTGTGGAATTTTTTACCCCAACCATTTTCATTACGTCACACCCGCATTCTTTCCACCCGCGAGATAAATCTTTCTCCACATTTCCACCCACGAGATAAACCTATCTTGTTTGGTATCAATTAATATTAGAATTTTCTCAGCTACCCGAATCTCTAAGAATTTTTTATATTGCGCCATCCCCAAGGGGGCTACCTTCATTTTAAGATTTCTTACCTATAGCGACATTTGAGCGTTCTTATAAATTTTTTTAGTCATGCGATACATCTTGTTAGTCTAAAATTTTACGCAGAATTCGAATCTGTAAACAGATTTGAAATCGGACCACGCCCTGCAAAGTTATACCCCTTTAAAGTCCTGATCTTCTAAATTTTGCTCTTTGCTCTATAAGCAAACCTAACAAATAGTTTTCTTCGTCTATCCATTGCATCTTTCGAGATAAACCTATCTTGTTTGGTATCAATTGATATTAGAATTTTCTCAGCTACCCGAATTTCTAGGAATTTTTTAGATTGCACCATCCCCAAGGGAGCTATCCTAATTTTAAGATTTCTTACCTGTAGCGACTTTTGAGCGTTCTTATAAATTTTTTTAGTCATGCATACATTAAATTAGCTTAGAATTTTACGCACATTCCGAATCTGCAAACAGATTTGCAATAGGACCACGCCCTGCAAAGTTACACACATACCCTCTGCGAGATAAATCTTTCTCCACATTTCCACCCACGAGATAAACCTATCTTGTTTGGTATCAATCAATATTAGAATTTTCTCAGCTACCCGAATCTTTAGGAATTTTTTAGATAGCCCCATCCCCCAGAGAGCTACCCCCATTTTAAGATTTTTTTTGCTGGTAGCGATTTCTGACGGTCCTTATAAATTTTTATACATGCAATACATCTTGTTAGTCTAGAATTTTATGTAGAATCCGAATCTGTAAACAGATTTAAAATAGGCCACCCTTACCATTTTACACACACCTCTAAATTATAAATTTCCTGCGGCTCATACCTAAAAGAAAATCTAAAACTATTCTTAAAACTTTTTATTACCGACAATTTTACTAATACAGTTTAAATTTTGTAAACCACATTTCTAAATACATATTTACAAATTTTTATTCTTAACCTAGAACTTCTCATATCGGCTTATACTTATTAATATTTATTTCTAAATAGAGCACCTTTTCCAAAGACCAACCGGACCCGCATGTTTCAAATTCCTCTGTTTTTGTTCTTATGGTTTCGCTTAAGACCTCGTACATATTTTCCAGGTTACTAGAAGACGTTATAACCACATTTTTTGTGTTAAAGGATTTCACATCGGTAGTCTCTTCCCCCATTTTGGTGTAAACGCCGTAGAGTTCGCAATAGACTTTTATTGCTGTATGTTGTATTCTTTTTTCATTTATTAATCGAATAAATCGCTCTTTCTGCTTCCAAAGAAATTCGGACACTTCATCGTCGACACTGGCGTTCTTTATGCGATAGCTAGCCATACGGTTGCTAAACGCTGTACTAACCATTTCTACACCATCGTCGTTAGTAGCGGTAACTGATGCATTTTTATGTCTGTTGCTTCTCAAGTGTGCGGCATAGGTAGTCTTTTCCATTTCGAAATCGCATACTTTACACATAATTCGTGGTTGTTTCGTACAAGGCCCTTTAACAGCTGGCGGAGCTGAACGTTTACGGCTTAATGACATACCGTGCTGTTTTTCCTTGTGTCGCTGTAAGTTGCCCATTCTCGTAAAAGCGATACCGCAAGACCCACAGTTTAAGTACTTTGCTGCGGACGGATGTATAAGCTTAACCGTAGACGATGTTACACCACGACATTTGTTCTGGTGCCGTTTGAGAGCATTTTTCCAAGTATAGGAAGCACCGCAAGAGTTGCACTTAAAAACGTTTGCAGATACCATTTTAGTACAAAACAAAATCCGCACTATAGCACTTTGGTTAAACTTGTAAGCGAACTAACTTATAACTAAAGAGTTTACTCTTGCGCACCTGCTTTATGTACCCTATAGAATGCAAACCGAAGGTTTCCGAAGACACCCGAACGAAGTTGAGGATTCATCGGGGAACTAAATGACGTCATAATCCTTGCTGCTCGTCCAATACATTTAGCGCCAATGCATGCACCCGGTTCGCATCGTCGATGGTGCGAATGCCGTTAGTAGAAACATCGGAAACGTCTTCCATGTTATACGGATCGCGTGCATATTAAAAATCCAAAAGGGTGATAGCACACGCACACAAATTGTGTGCAAGTCGTGCTGTAGAAGATGCAGTGCTACTATAACCAAAAACTTAATAAAAACACTTTAAACCATTACTAAGGAAATACCAACTTGTTGTCTACAGGATACTTACTAATAAAGTAATTTAATTTTAAATAACTTCTACGTCATATTTTAGGAAATGGTGGGCTTGAATATTTTCTAAATGAATCACCGAGCGAAAGTATATGCTTAGTAGTATTAAAATTAACCATTAATTTCCCATTTTTACGACCGTGGTTAATTATAGATTAAAATTTAATTTGTGCACGTTCGAGCTTCTCGTAAACTAACATATTTTATAGCAACAATGCGCTGTATAATACATGCATACCCCTTCGCCGCGCTACTGCTATTCTTGTAATTGCTAGAAAAAGTCACTCTCCTTTTTACTGTTAGGACCGATGCAAGCACCATTTTTTTTTATACTTTCTATAGCACATCGCGCACTTTTTCGTCTGATGATTAAATTTTGCTTCTGTAGGCTTTTACACTTTCGCATAGCGGTCGGCCACACGTAATGATTTCTAGAACCGGTAAGTACTCGATATCGCCCAAATAGAGAATTAGATGCTCGATGTCTGTCAACTTCCAATTCCCTCGTAAAAGGTAGAAAAAACTCAGTCAATCATCCATCTAACTTAAACTTCGACCCGCTCCTGTTCTGATAATTTACAAACATTTTTCAAACGACAATAGGCCGAGAATTTTTAAACCTCCGAGGGATCTTTAAGTCGTGATCAATTACACATCCGAGCTACGCGTAAACTAACATATTTTGTAGCAACTGTATAATACATGCATACCCCTTCTCTGCGCTACTGCTATTCTTGTAGTTGCTTGAAAAAGTCAGTCGCCCTTTTTACGGGTAGGGCCGCTAAAAAGCACCATTCCATACTTTCCTTATAAGTGTAGCACATCGCGCACTTTTTGTCGGATAATTAAATTTTTGTTTATGTAGGCCTTTACACTTTCGCTTATTTAAACATCTAACACAATTGATTAACCACTTTCGATTATTCTAATGGAGACCACCATACATCCCGCCGCACCGTTCTTTTTGAATCCAACGATCCTATGGGCTTCCACGCACTAACACCTGACGTATCTTTCCTACTATTTGTTAAACAAAAACTACCGGCATCGCTATTGTGGACGTAAGCAGATGTTTGTGGATGTGTACGAGTATGTAACCATATACATTAACCAGTCTAAGCTATTTTATTTAGTCCACGAAAACTACTATTTTTCTAAACCATAATTAATAATCGTCTTTATAGGTTCCACATTTCTACCGTTACCCAATGACTGGTGCTACGCACATGGAAACTTTAATTTCTTATTGGAGAGAATTCTTATTCTCCCGCGCACTGCTGCGTAGTTGCATGCCTACCCCTTTTGGAGGTATATGCTCGTTATAGGTTGTAAGACCCTCGGTTTTACTTAACTACAATTCGTGAGACCCTTTAATCTTTTTAATCGTATCTTTCTCGCCTACAATACTGTAGGACTTAACATTACTACCAACAAATTGTAACACCAAGTCGCCGTTGAACTCGTCTTTAAACTTGCCGGGGATCTTTTGTTCACAAGAGGCATATTGTATTTGTTGTCTCGAGGGTAGTCACTCTTTTAAGATAAATATATTTTGCTAGGTATCAACTAATATTAAATTTTCTAGGGACCCCAAATCTGTAAATAGATTTTAAATAGCACCACCCATACAAAGTTATGCGTTTTAAAGACCCAAATCACTAATTTTTGCTCATCTTTATTTAACACCATTTTTAAAACCTTTTTCGCTACCCAAGACATATGCCTTAGCCAACCATCTCCCAAGAAATCTAAAACCGCCGTGTCCCGCGAATACCACGTGGAGATAACACGTATACTCTGTCAACCAGGATAGAAGCCGGAAGGATTTGGAAGGTGGGAGAAGAACTTAAAATTATGGAATCTTAAAACTAATATATACAATAGATTTACAAAATCCATACAAATATAAACAACTATCTTATATCTTTACACCCCCATGCGTAGATTGTTGTACTATTAGGAATGATGTACCTTTTGTCATTTTCCCTAAACTAATTTTATTAATAAACTGCGTATGCAAATCGTATTCTTTTACTCCGGGTACATACGCAGGCAAGTACTCGATACCATCCAAATAAAGAATTGGATGCTTGGTGACTGTTAACATCCGCTTCCCTCGTGTACGCCCAGACACATCCCAGCCCATGAGCACCCCTGCGCATGCACACCCCTGCCCATGCGCACCCCTGCGCGTACGCACCCCTGCCCATGCTCGCTGCCCATGCGCACCCCTCTCTGTGCGAGTGCTATTTCGGGGTAACGTCACAGCTTTTTATAAATAAAGAACAATGTTATCTACTATTATAAAATGCTTATTCTGACATTATACATAACAAATTTAAAAATATTTAATGCCAAGCATGGAGTCATTTAAACTTAATTTTAATACAAAGTTATACACAGAAGACAGTCCTTTCTTTATGTTTGTTTGCAGTGGTTTTAATTTTATATAATTTTATTCGCAGCTTAAAATTTAAATCGACACCCAAGTCTTCTATTTCTTTTTCTAACCAATAGTTTGATACATAAAGACCGTCTAGGTTTTCGAATTGTAAAATGTACCGAAGTTTGCCTCTATATTTAAAGTCTTTGATTCCGCCGACAACCAGATCCATTCCTTCGTGTAATTCTTGCAGCTTGTGACAATCTTTTAATCGCAGCTTTCCCACTATATCCTGCATACGTATCTTGTTAGCTTGATCGACTTCTTCTTGTCGGTATTGGAGGAAATCCTTTTTCTCCCACACACCGTTGTGTAGTTGCATATCCAGCACTTTTGGAAATATATGGTTGTTATAGGTTGTAAGAACCTCGGTTTTAAATGATCCGAAAGGTTCTTTACTAGGCAAATATACAATGTTTAGCGGAACCCCTTTGCGTGTGGTGTACGCCAAGGTTACGAAACCCGCATTCCTTAGTTCGTCTTTGTTATTTGCCATTTTGATAAATACGTTTTTAGAATAACCTTTTAAAAAGTATACGGATTTAGTACCATCCTTTTCTGCAAGAACACCTACATAACTAAAAGAGTCTTTCTTACTAACCGCAAATGCATACAGCTTGTACAACCCGGATGTATCTAAGTCAGTCAATTAGTGCTAATGGGTTTTTAATGAGAAAACTCATTAAAAAGCAATTAGGTCATATGGTTATGTGGTCATGTGGTCATATGGCCATGTGGTCATATGGTCATGTGGTCATGTGGTCATATGGTCATATGGTCACTTAACATCCTACATATATCCGGATATATGTCGATGCGCATCCCTGTCGGCTTAGGTCGGATAACAACATATTCGACTATCTTCGGCAATATACGTCCCCACTCTGTAGAATACATAAGAGAACAATTTTTTCGTATTCAATTTAGTATTCGATAGTAGCTAGAACGGTAAACATGAGCATCTCCAAGGTGATTAACGTTTCTCAACTTCTTGGGAATAAAGTGAAACCGACAAATGAGCGGTTTGGATTATGGCTGTAGACAGAAAATATGTGCAACAATAATCTGGTAACAGATATTGGTAATATTTGTTATGTCGAAGGCGAACAGATGCTGACTGGTGGACTACACACACCAATTACAGAACCATTTTGTGACAATATAATGTTGGTTAAAATTTGCGACTTTTCTGACGCCGAGTAAACATCTGCAAGCAAAAGGATGTTTATCCTAAAAAAGAAATTTGTGGTGCATTTAACAGCTATCTACGAAGAAAGTTTGACCGATTTGTTTCCGCTAGGCATGGTGTTAAAGCTAAGCTCCTGTTTTCTCTGGAAAGCACTAACAAGATGGGTCAGAGAGTAAAAGAAATTATCGGAAAAGAAGACCTCGAATGCATTAATAAAAAATTCCAAAATCCTATATGTGTTCCATACAAAGTGGAACTAGCAGATGTTAAGTTGGAAACTTTATTGGAGAACTACCAGATATATTAGACGAACTCGAAAAAGATTATTTCTATCTTTTTGACATGGATGTAACCCAAGATTTTGCGGGTATATTTAGCAAGATGGAGATGTGTAATTATTTAACTACAAACCATAACTTTTGCTATAAAGGCGAATACGAAGAAAAGTGTAATATTATAGTTGACAACGATAAAACTGCGGGAATTGATTGTTTAACATGGTTAACAACCAATGCAAGAATTAAGATATACAACAAATTTGTGTGTCAGATAACAAGTCCTTGTGTTAATAAACAACTTGGCAATCATATACTAAATTTTTTACGTTGTCCAGATGTACGTTTAAGGGAAACATTTGCGTCTACTTTGGTTAAAGAACATGGTATTACGCGATTGGAAGCGACAATATACAATTGTGCAATTGGAAGCTATGTCAGTGCGGAACGGGTGTATAATCCCTTAAAAGACTGTTTAACGTTATTGGAAGATAGTAAGTTATACTTCCTAAAGGCGCCAATGTACTCGGTACCACTTGCCAAAATGTGGAGTAAGCTATCGGACAAGCTACAAAATAGCTGCTGTTTAGTGTATAATAACCTGCTACAGTACGTGTATTGGGGTAATGGTAATACAAAGAAATTGACGGGCTTGCAAATTAAGTTGTCCGAAAAACCAAAAGAAAGGGAAAAATTGATAAAGTATGTGCTTTCGGCTTTTAGTTTTAACTATTTACCTATAAATTATTTGGAGATAGTAGAGGAAGATAGCCAAGATAAAATAAAAATCTTACACAAGTGCTACATTAAAGCAGGCAGCACATATTTTACACAATCTGCAACACCATATTCTACAATTCCAAAAGAAATAATCATTTCGGAATTGGGGTTGATAGATACGCATAACATTCGTCCAGAGGTTGTACGACAACGCGTAAATATTGGTAGTAAACTCTATCCGTTTACGCTAAAGGAAATTGTCCCATTATGCATACCATACGCTGTAAGTGGAAGGAAAAGACAACTGGAATTAGAGGAAATGGATACAAAAAGGCGAAAATTGGACTACATGGAAAACACTGCGACAATACGCGAACAATACAAAGATGTGTTAGACAAAGAACATCTTATTAGAGAAAATGAGGAAGAATTAAAAGATTATTTTATGTGTCGATGGACTGACTTAGATACATCCGGGTTGTACAAGCTGTATGCATTTGCGGTTAGTAAGAAAGACTCTTTTAGTTATGTAGGTGTTCTTGCAGAAAAGGATGGTACTAAATCCGTATACTTTTTAAAAGGTTATTCTAAAAACGTATTTATCAAAATGGCAGATAACAAAGACGAACTAAGGAATGCGGGTTTCGTAACCTTGGCGTACACCACACGCAAAGGGGTTCCGCTAAACATTGTATATTTGCCTAGTAAAGAACCTTTCGGATCATTTAAAACCGAGGGTCTTACAACCTATAACAACCATATATTCCCAAAAGTGGTGGATATGCAACTACACAACGGTGTGTGGGAGAAAAGGATTTCCTCAATACCGACAAGAAGAAGTCGATCAAGCTAACAAGATACGTATGCAGGATATAGTGGGAAAGCTGCGATTAAAAGATTGTCACAAGCTGCAAGAATTACACGAAGGAATGGATCTGGTTGTCGGCGGAATCAAAGACTTTAAATATAGAGGCAAACTTCGGTACATTTTACAATTCGAAAACCTAGACGGTCTTTATGTATCAAACTATTGGTTAGAAAAAGAAATAGAAGACTTGGGTGTCGATTTAAATTTTAAGCTGCGAATAAAATTAGATAAAATTAAAACCACTGCAAACAAACATAAAGAAAGGACTGTCTTCTGTGTATAACTTTGTATTAAAATTAAGTTTAAATGACTCCATGCTTGGCATTAAATATTTTTAAATTTGTTATGTATAATGTCAGAATAAACATTTTATAATAGTAGATAACATTGTTCTTTATTTATAAAAGGCTGTGACGTTACCCCGAAATAGCACTCGCACAGAGAGGGGTGCGCATGGGCAGCGAGCATGGGCAGGGGGTGCGTACGCGCAGGGGTGCGCATGGGCAGGGGTGTGCATGCGCAGTGGTGCTCATGGGCTGGGATGTGTCTGGGCGTACACGAGGGAAGCGGATGTTAACAGTCACCAAGCATCCAATTCTTTATTTGGATGGTATCGAGTACTTGCCTGCGTATGTACCCGGAGTAAAAGAATACGATTTGCATACGCAGTTTATTAATAAAATTAGTTTATCGAGGGGAAAATGACAAAAGGTACATCATTCCTAATAGTACAACAATCTACGCATGGGGGTGTAAAGATATAAGATAGTTGTTTATATTTGTATGGATTTTGTAAATCTATTGTATATATTAGTTTTAAGATTCCATAATTTTTAAGTTCTTCTCCCACCTTCCAAATCCTTCCGGCTTCTATCCTGGTTGACAGAGTATACGTGTTATCTCCACGTGGTATTCGCGGGACACGGCGGTTTTAGATTTCTTGGGAGATGGTTGGCTAAGGCATATGTCTTGGGTAGCGAAAAAGGTTTTAAAAATGGTGTTAAATAAAGATGAGCAAAAATTAGTGATTTGGGTCTTTAAAACGCATAACTTTGTATGGGGTGGTGCTATTTAAAATCTATTTACAGATTTGGGGTCCCTAGAAAAATTTAATATTAGTTGATACCTAGCAAAATATATTTATCTTAAAAGAGTGACTACCCTCGAGACAACAAATACAATATGCCTCTTGTGAACAAAAAGATCCCCGGCAAGTTTAAAGACGAGTTCAACGGCGACTTGGTGTTACAATTTGTTGGTAGTAATGTTAAGTCCTACAGTATTGTAGGCGAGAAAGATACGATTAAAAAGATTAAAGGGGTCTCACGAATTGTAGTTAAGTAAAACCGAGGGTCTTACAACCTATAACGAGCATATACCTCCAAAAGGGGTAGGCATGCAACTACGCAGCAGTGCGCGGGAGAATAAGAATTCTCTCCAATAAGAAATTAAAGTTTCCATGTACGTAGCACCAGTCATTGGGTAACGGTAGAAATGTGGAACCTATAAAGACGATTATTAATTATGGTTTAGAAAAATAGTAGTTTTCGTGGACTAAATAAAATAGCTTAGACTGGTTAATGTATATGGTTACATACTCTCGTACACATCCACAAACATCTGCTTACGTCCACAATAGCGATGCCGGTAGTTTTTGTTTAACAAATAGTAGGAAAGATACGTCAGGTGTTAGTGCGTGGAAGCCCATAGGATCGTTGGATTCAAAAAGAACGGTGCGGCGGGATGTATGGTGGTCTCCGTTAGAATAATCGAAAGTGGTTAATCAATTGTATTAGATGTTTAAATAAGCGAAAGTGTAAAGGCCTACATAAACAAAAATTTAATTATCCGACAAAAAGTGCGCGATGTGCTACACTTATAAGGAAAGTATGGAATGGTGCTTTTTAGCGGCCCTACCCGTAAAAAGGGCGACTGACTTTTTCAAGCAACTACAAGAATAGCAGTAGCCCAGAGAAGGGGTATGCATGTATTATACAGTTGCTACAAAATATGTTAGTTTACGCGTAGCTCGGATGTGTAATTGATCACGACTTAAAGATCCCTCGGAGGTTTAAAATTCTCGACCTATTGTCGTTTGAAAAATGTTTGTAAATTATCAGAACAGGAGCGGGTCGAAGTTTAAGTTAGATGGATGATTGACTGAGTTTTTCTACCTTTACGAGGGAATTGGAAGTTGACAGACATCGAGCATCTAATTCTCTATTTGGGCGATATCGAGTACTTACCGGTTCTAGAAATCATTACGTGTGGCCGACCGCTATGCGAAAGTGTAAAAGCCTACAGAAGCAAAATTTAATCATCAGACGAAAAGTGCGCGATGTGCTATAGAAAGTATAAAAAAATGGTGCTTGCATCGGTCCTAACAGTAAAAAGGAGAGTGACTTTTCTAGCAATTACAAGAATAGCAGTAGCGCGGCGAAGGGTATGCATGTATTATACAGCGCATTGTTGCTATAAAATATGTTAGTTTACGAGAAGCTCGAACGTGCACAAATTAAATTTTAATCTATAATTAACCACGGTCGTAAAAATGGGAAGTTAATGGTTAATTTTAATACTGCTAAGCATATACTTTCGCTCGGTGATTCATTTAGAAAATATTCAAGCCCACCATTTCCTAAAATATGACGTAGAAGTTATTTAAAATTAAATTACTTTATTAGTAAGTATCCTGTAGACAACAAGTTGGTATTTCCTTAGTAATGGTTTAAAGTGTTTTTATTAAGTTTTTGGTTATAGTAGCACTGCATCTTCTACAGCACGACTTGCACACAATTTGTGTGCGTGTGCTATCACACTTTTGGATTTTTAATATGCACGCGATCCGTATAACATGGAAGACGTTTCCGATGTTTCTACTAACGGCATTCGCACCATCGACGATACGAACCGGGTGCATGCATTGGCGCTAAATGTATTGGACGAGCAGCAAGGATTATGACGTCATTTAGTTCCCGATGAATCCTCAACTACGTTCGGATGTCTTCGGAAACCTTCGGTTTGCATTCTATAGGGTACAGAAAGCAGGTGCGCAAGAGTAAACTCTTTAGTTATAAGTTAGTTCGCTTACAAGTTTAACCAAAGTGCTATAGTGCGGATTTTGTTTTGTACTAAAATGGTATCTGCAAACGTTTTTAAGTGCAACTCTTGCGGTGCTTCCTATACTTAGAAAAATGCTCTCAAACGGCACCAGAACAAATGTCGTGGTGTAACATCGTCTACGGTTAAGCTTATACATCCGTCCGCAGCAAAGTACTTAAACTGTGGGTCTTGCGGTATCGCTTTTACGAGAATGGGCAACTTACAGCGACACAAGGAAAAAAAAGCACGGTATGTCATTAAGCCGTAAACGTTCAGCTCCGCCAGCTGTTAAAGGGCCTTGTACGAAACAACCACGAATTATGTGTAAAGTATGCGATTTCGAAATGGAAAAGACTACCTATGACGCACACTTGAGAAGCAACAGACATAAAAATGCATCAGTTACCGCTACTAACGACGATGGTGTAGAAATGGTTAGTACAGCGTTTAGCAACCGTATAGCTAGCTATCGCATAAAGAACGCCAGTGTCGACGATGGAGTGTCCGAGTTTCTTTGGAAGCAGAAAGAGCGATTTATTCGATTAATAAATGAAAAAAGAATACAACATACAGCAACAAAAGTCTATTGCGAACTCTACGGCGTTTACACCAAAATGGGGGAAGAGACTACCGATGTGAAATCCTTTAACACAAAAAATGTTGTTATAACGTCTTCTAGTAACCTGGAAAATATGTACGAGGTCTTAAGCGAAACCATAAGAACAAAAACAGAGGAATTTGAAACATGCGGGTCCGGTTGGTCTTTGGAAAAGGTGCTCTATTTAGAAATAAATATTAATAAGTATAAGCCGATATGAGAAGTTCTAGGTTAAGAATAAAAATTTGTAAATATGTATTTAGAAATGTGGTTTACAAAATTTAAACTGTATTAGTAAAAATTGTCGGTAATAAAAAGTTTTAAGAATAGTTTTTAGATTTTCTTTTAGGTATGAGCCGCAGGAAATTTATAATTTAGAGGGTGTGTGTAAAATGGTAAGGGGTGGCCCTATTTTAAATCTGTTTACAGATTCGGATTCTACATAAAATTCTAGACTAACAAGATGTATTGCATGTATAAAAAATTTATAAGGACCGTCAGAAATCGCTACCAGCAAAAAAAATCTTAAAATGGGGGTAGCTCTCTGGGGGATGGGGCTATCTAAAAAATTCCTAAAGATTCGGGTAGCTGAGAAAATTCTAATATTGATTGATACCAAACAAGATAGGTTTATCTCGTGGGTGGAAATGTGGAGAAAGATTTATCTCGCAGAGGGTATGTGTGTAACTTTGCAGGGCGTGGTCCTATTGCAAATCTGTTTGCAGATTCGGAATGTGCGTAAAATTCTAAGCTAATTTAATGTATGCATGACTAAAAAAATTTATAAGAACGCTCAAAAGTCGCTACAGGTAAGAAATCTTAAAATTAGGATAGCTCCCTTGGGGATGGTGCAATCTAAAAAATTCCTAGAAATTCGGGTAGCTGAGAAAATTCTAATATCAATTGATACCAAACAAGATAGGTTTATCTCGTTGGTGGAAATATGGAGAAAGATTTATCTCGCGGGTGGAAAGAATGCGGGTGTGACGTAATGAAAATGGTTGGGGTAAAAAATTCCACAAGGAGTTCCACAGGGAGAGAGCAGGAGGAGGTTCATCTAAATTTCATCTCCACATTTCCTCCTTATGGGAATTTACATGTAAATTGGTCCAGATGTGTGGGGAAATGAGGATGCTGGGGGAAATGAGGGCCTAATTCTTCACTAAATACTCTACTTATATACCACTACAGCGCTTGAAATTTGTATATCAGAGTTATAACACAATATCCCTTCTTCAATGGCTACTAATGCCCAACTACGTTTCTCCTTTATAAAGTGTATAAATTAGAGTCCTTGGTTATCTCTTGTATTTTTGATAAATAGTATATATAATTAATATTTTTCAAAACTTACCACTACTTTAACAACATTTCAGTCCTCTACAGTTTGATGTGACGTACCTGCAATAAAAAATAATGTTAGTGTTGTATTATTTAAAAATTCGGTAGATAATAAATTATGTAAATACAGGAACGCTTTTCACAGATATCTTAATTTGGAGAAAAAAAAGTATTATAAATTGGTTCCAACGAAAGATATATAAATAGGCTGATTGGAAACCGATATGATCGTATGTTGGAAAAGTGTGGATATAAAATTAATCAAGATCAATATCCTAATAATACTCAATCAATGAATATAATTATTATTTTTTTAACTAATGTGCTACATTTAGAATAAAGTCCATAATATTCGAGAAGGTTTGGTAATATTTAAAGCAGCTTATATACTGTCAAAGAATTAATTTTACATTAAAACCCAATACAGTTAAATATGAAAATTTCTATTCTAAAGTTTAAACATATATGTTAAAAATATATTAAAAAATGTTTAAACAAAACCGACCTAAAGCTTAAAAATATGTACAGTGTAACATGCCTGGGGCAAATTATCATGTTCCAGCTAAGTAAATTTTTTAGTTTTATTCTATCTATTTCTCTGTTACCTAAACTGTATTCTACACAACACTTCTAAATTTGCTTAAATATAAATAAATTTAAGTCCTAGGAAATAACTTCTATAATATTAACTGTTTAATACAAATAAAATAGCGTAAATCATTTATACATTTAATCAAGGGGCAAGTTAGTTTAATTTCATTAACATTCATGTTATCCATACATATAATATGGGTGGATTTGACTTACGTCGATTCTATTTATTAACTCAGTTTTCGTGTCCTTTTCTTTTTTTATCTTGGTCATACCTGTGTCCTGACTGGATGGTTGATGTTGTTCATTTGGTTATCTAATTTATGACGAACTGGCAGTATCTTGTCGTTCCTAACCTTATAGACATGAGGCCGTTAAAGGCATGTGTTTTATTAAATATATTCGTTTGTTCCTTACAAAATAAGTTTATAGGAAGTACATAAGAAGAAATATCTGCAAACTGTGTGCTGCATTGAACTCATTTTTTACACAAAAATAGTGAGATGCAAATGGATTTAATTTGCTTTTTGTCGAACTAAGCTGCCATTTAAAATCTAATACGGTTATATTTCAGAGTTTAAAGATACCACGGATGATCACCTTTTCGCTTTTTCTCCCAAGCATTTGGTTTGATGTTATTTTAAATCCCAGATCAAAATGTCAGCATAAATGTTTGGTTCTAAAAATAAAATTTAACTTTGTACATAAATTCCTTAACTGACCACTATTTTTATCATTGATTCGGAATGCTTCCTGGGTGTATGTCCTTTTCTAACCACACGCTGATGTGAGATCCTGTTGGTCAAGATTTTATTTTCTGAAGAATCAGCAAATTTTACCAGATGATATTTGTTTGGTAAGAAGACTTCATGATTCCACATTAGGACCTCTGTTACTTGAACAATAGAAAGTAAAATGGGGTAAAACTTGTCACTCATTAGTTACCTTACACACAGCTATGTTTTGTATGTTTTCAACTGAGTATACATGTCGAATGTAAAAAAATATTGTTTCTGGATATAATATGTTAAATGATACAGTTGTTAATAAAATTAACGACTCAACTAATTGAGCTATATAGTTAACCTTATAAATATTTAAAAGAAATTTTAATAAGTTTAAACAATGTAAGACAAGGGTTCTTCGGATACTGCCAAAATATTTTATGTTGCATTGAGAAAAGAGGAAACGTATATTAAAAAAAAACAGTAAATGGATTCTAGATAAATCGGGCTAGCTACAAAAGCGGATAGTGGGGTGAGTCAGGGGGCCAAATTTTCTTACTTAAGAAAAAGCAGGCGGCAACCTGGTATAAATTTTATTTACATGCTTTAATTTGCGCAAGAGAAACATGCTGTATAAGCAAACAAAATAACGAAAATCAAAATCAGTCCGCGACGAAAATATTAATTCATATAGGACAAATTATCCCGAAGGATTCTTTTTTCAGTATTACACACAATTAAAAAAACATATTATAATCGAAATTACGAATTTAAAATCTTGGTTCTTATAGTCATGCAACCGTTTATGAATAAATTGAAAATAAATTACTTACGTGATTTTCATGATCACCAGCAGATGACTATCGGAATGCACTTCGGTCGTCAGCATGCGTGGTAGTAGTGTGTCTGAAATAGGTCGCATAAGAGAGAAAAAACTCATAAGCGGTAGCGGTTAAACTTAATTGCTATAATTAACAAGAAGAACCTGAAGGAGACTTTCAGCCGCGTTAGGACTTGCTTTTTTTCCGACAGCAGTAGACTAAGACATAGAAACAGGTAGAATATCAGCTGCAATCGGATTTGCTTCCTTGCCAACATCAGATACAGGAACAGGAGCAGACAAAATCTTCACAACAACTGCAACAAGCACAAGCGATCCAGGTTCACTAACTTGCAAACCGGAACTTTTCTTTCAGCATTACATGTTGCCATCATTTTAGCCACATCTATCGTGTCAGACACGACGAAAATTTCTTTGGCAGAGTCATTTCGGACGGCAGTAATAAGCTTTTTAGTGGTTACGGTTAAGACCTAAAAGGGCTGTGACTAAAGACATATCGACTATGCCAAAGAGCTAAAAAAGAAAACCTCGCTAGTATGAATCAATGCTCCAGGACTTACCAATGCATCCAGCAAGATCTCCTTGTTCGTGAAACCGTAAAATGGGCGCAGTGCTCCTGAAGATGAGAAAGGTGTTCACCCTGTAGGGGGTGTGTATTTCATCGCCGTGGGCAGGATTGAAAATGAATTAAGTTCCAGACCACAAAAAGAAGAGCAATTTCCATATTTTATTAACATGCGTTACCAAAACACTTTCAAATGTCGGCAAATTTGACTACAATTGGGCTTATTAAATACTTTTGAAGGAATCTTATGTTATTCAAACTCGTATTCCTGTTTAAAAATAAACAGAACGAATGCATTCTATAGAAATCACCAATTGTAGATAATTCAAAATATTTGCTAGAATAATATTTCTGAGAACCACGTTTTTGATAAATAAATTGTTGTTCTATTACAAGGGCAATGGTTATATTGACAAGATACTAGATGTATAAATTAAAACATACAGGATGTTGATAAGCATTTATTTCCAGCGTTCTAGAATGCGCTTGAAAGGAACAGATTGATAGATTTAATTAGCAGATACAATCAGCGATGTTTCTTATGACAGGTAGTTACGGAATATTGAAACGAAAGCGCGGAAGTATTTATAAAAAACCTTAAAATAAGCAAAATTCCATACATATCAAATTATACTGTGTTTTATATAAAAACGAAGGCTGAACATTTATTTACAATAACATTATTTTTTGTCGAAAATTGAAACTATTTATTAATTATATTTCAAGTACCTTGTTCCAATTAAGTATTTTATTGCATTTAGTTTTTTAATTTTTTTAGCTGTGTTGATAATTCCCTCAGATATTTTTTTATGGAAGTCTTTTGCTTCTCAACGCGATATGTAACTGTTGAAGTTAGCCATGGGAGAGTGAAACTCAATACCATGTCGTGCACTTATCCATTTCACATCAGCTAGAAAAGGATAGGGTGCAACAGAATGTTTATAATATGTCATCACGTAGTTCTCTACCAAACAGCGTAACACATCAAGTGTTTTGAAAGGCATAACTTTTGTATTGCAAAAAGAGAGTTTTCAAGCTATTTCATAAGATAAAGTAAGTTGGTTCAATGGTTGCGCAGTAATAAAAATGGATGTAACCTCTCTTAACTATGTTTTAGGCTTGAGCCGGTAAAGCAGCAACGGTATCATACTTCGAATTACAAATTGTAACATTAGATTAGAAACAACTAATACTACTAACAAAGAACCATTATGCTTTAGTTGGTAAAGCACCAGACTAGAAATATCGGAGTTGAAGTTCAAACCCATCTGGTAGAATTTCTGTTGTGGTAGTTTTCAATTAGGACGGCTCCATGGTGTAGTTGGTATGCGTGTGACTACTATGCCCAAGGTCCTGGGTTCAAATCCCGACACGGTCCGCTTGAAAATGTTAGGCGAGCATTTTTCACAAAAATACGCCCTCGTTCGGACGAGAGGTAAAATGGAGGTCCCGTGTGTGCGTGTTGTCACGCACGTTAAAGATCCCTACCTTGCTTGGAACAGCAAGGATTCGGCAAAATTCAAAATTTTCCAGGTAAAAAAAAACTCGCTTCCTGGCCAATGTAGTACCTCCGGGTGGAGCATTTGAAATTAATGTAGAGGTAGTTTTCAATTACAACTTCGATTTGAAATGATAATACAACTTTTCGCAATTTCGAAAATGTTTGAGATTCACAAAGAAGTAGAAGTATAACATACACGAGAAGTACAAATTTATATGCGAGGCATATAAAGATTACAAAATTACAGTAGAAAAGTTGAGAAGTAGATCTACAGAAAGGGACAAGACAAAGTGTAATCAGTTGCAATTGATTTTTAATCCGATATAAAAGTTAAAATTAGAAGACGTATAGATATAATATGCATGGACTAATTATATGTATGCTCTGACATACGAATGATATAGATGTAGTATTAAAAAATTTAAACCAGCGTTAAAATGAAAACAAGAAAACAATGGTTAAGATTACTGTTACTTAAAAAGGGCTAAAATACCGTATGACAAGAATAAAAAAAAACAAGGAATATGAATATATGAAAGTACAAAAGAAATTTTTAAAAACATGTGTATGGTATAAAATATGGACGCCATGAAAAGCGAATGAAAAAAATGCGAGGAAGATCGAAATGTGGTCTACCTCTAAGCAAAATGAACACCGCGTACGCAGAGTTGCGAAAAATGTACTAGAAAAAGGTGTAAACGAAATAAAGATGCCAAAAATATAAAAAATATGAGGGGACTGTCTTGCATAGAAATCAAAGCAGAACACACTGGAAGAGTAAATGAAAAATAATTGTAAATACGTAGTTAGTTCAAAACAAAAATGGTAGTAGTGACGTCCAATTAAACTTAGGATGGAAGAACTACGAGAATCATTTTTAAAAAAGCGTCGTTTGTAAACGAGAATGATGCGCGATAACCTCCGTGCGCATGCGTGGCTGCTCTGAGCATCCTTGGCGCGCTTAAGACGCTATTTGCAGCCGAAACGTCTATCTGTGTTGAGCAGTACAAGTTTATAATGTTTCAGAAAATTGAGTCGCCGCTGACTTTGAGAAACTTTACAGAAGCGAAAATTCGGTAAAGATCGAAAGTGGCTGAGCATGTTCAAGAACGGTTAATACAAGGCCATATGTTTCTACACACACACGCACGCACGCGCGCGCACGCAGGCACACACGCGCGTGCACACACAAGCACGCACGCGCCCACGCACACACAAATGCGCGCACACACCCACACGCATGCACGCACAAGGTTTAATCTAGTCTTGGATGGGAATAACTGGAGCATCCACCTTACAGTCCAGACCTTGTACCCAATGATATTCATTTGTTCGGTACTAAAAAGAGTTCCTTGCTGGTCAAGAGTTCAACAACTACAAAGAGGTGAAGACTGCAGTCATGGACTGGGTTTCTTCACACGCGGCAGATTTCTCTGACGTCGGCTTTAAAAAACTTGCTGAGCGCTATGACAAATGTTTGAACAAATATGAAAATTATGTAGAAAAGTAGATACAAGTATGCAGAATACAGAAAAAAGTTAAATAATTTTAATGTGAAAAGTGATAGCAATGATAGCAGTCTAAGAAAACGTGAAGAAATTATATCCTCAGATAATGTTGGTGGTTCTAGTAGTAATTCAGATAGAGATGCAAATACTGATGGCAGTAAAGTGAAAATATCTACTACCGTTTATGCAGCTATGGATGGAACTTCTTGGCAGAAAATAGAATTCAATATTCATGCATTAAGTAAAACTTAACTGCAAATAGAAATGCAATGAAAATTGCACCTGATCCTACAACATATGCAATACGGTAAGTGATATTATATGGTTTCCGATTACAAGGCTGTTATGCTAAATATTTTTCTAAATAGGTCGGTCGCTGTCAATTTAACGTCTTTTGTAGTCGAATCAATGCTAGAACATATCAAACACTGTAAAAGTAGAAGCACAAACAGTTAAAAAAGTAACGACTGGACAATATCACCACATGAACTAGGTGTCTTTAGTGGATTACTGTACACGTGGAATAATAAATCAAAAAGAGTATCGACCTAAAAGGTATGTGGTCACAACAATGGAAACCACTAATTTTTTCCAAAACCATGTCTCGTGGCAAGTTTGTGCAGATAATGAAATTGATAAGATTTATTAAAAAATGGGCAAGAAAAGAAAGATTGAAAATGATACGTTTGACCTAGTTTCGGTCAGCTGGAATCGCTTTCCCTGAGAAAATGTAACCATCGATGAACGGCTTTTTCCCCACAAAAGCGCTATACCGTTTGACACAGTACATGCCAAATTTGGAATAAAGTTTTAGTTAGCGGTAGATGTTGATCGCGATATATGTTGAATGTTCCTTATTTAGGAAAAGATAAGACAAGACCAGAAAATCAAATTAATGAAATCCTTTTAAAAACAAGGCAGAAACGTTAAAACAGATAACTTTTCCACCTCAGTTAGTTTGGCAAAAAAGCTGTAAAGGCGAAATCCCACGACTGGTGGAACTGTGAATCGTATAAAATGGAAAATGCTCAAATACGTCAACAATAAAAATAATGAGCTATATTAGACACAGGTATATAAATACACTAACTGTTTACTTAGTTATCGGGAAAGATGGAAAATGATGTAATAGTATGTAACGAATACGATTTCGTTCCCAATTAATTTATGCCTTTTTATAATTATTAATTTACAAATATCCCTTACGATATTGAAAGCGTAAATTTCTCTTCCATTAATATAATATGTAGAACTCCATCTGTGTTTATAAATTTAATGTAGCA
Source organism: Platerodrilus igneus (assembly GCA_036346225.1). Lineage (NCBI taxonomy): Eukaryota > Metazoa > Arthropoda > Insecta > Coleoptera > Lycidae > Platerodrilus > Platerodrilus igneus. The sequence continues at coordinate 4,065,990 of JARFIW010001271.1, forward strand.
TTTCGGTTTCCCTGATATTTGCAAACGTGTAGATGCAAGAATTCGGTCCACTGCGCTTGCTCGCAAAGTAAAACACTTTATTGCTTTAGTCTATTTTAATTAGAGGATGTAATCAGATAGACAGGTTATCGACGCGTGGTCGAGTAGAGTTGTTATGAGGTTATGAAATCCAAAGGGCACGTGGTTTGGAGGAGAATTCCTTTAGATTTTGAAGTAGAAACCATCACTAGGGGATATGCTAGAGAATCGAAGAGGAATTTTTGTTCAGTAATCTTCTTTGATTAGCGGACCCTTGAGATGATTTATATTGTTTTGAAGTAACATCATCACGGTATGTAATTATTTTCTTTTTGAATGTAAATTAATGTTTCTTGATTTTTGTAGTGCAAGTTTTATTTTGTTATTAAGTACATCAAGTTGAAATGTAAAGATGCCCTTGTGAACAAACAAAAATTTAAGCGTTCATTCTCGAATGGAAATCAAGTTCGTAATCCTAGGCATATGTGAAGGACTCACATCTGTTGTAGTTGTACACGAAAATTAATGGGCGACAGTACAAAGTTCATTCTCAACTAAATTGGTAAATAGTTGCTACCAGAATTATATAGATATCATGCAAACTTTTGTGGTGAGTGATTTCTTTAATCAGTTCTCGCTAAACAAAGAAACTACAGGAAATGTTGCGGTTGTTTTTTGTAAATTTATACAGTAGTTTAAATTGGTATAAATATTTTTTTGTTCAATATTTAACAGTTTGATTCGTATAAATGTTCGTAAGAACGTTAAAAATTTAAAGATAAGTTTCAGAGAATCAAAAAGGTTAAACAAGAATTTGTTTGTAACTTAACAGGTGACATTTTAGCGCTTGTTTGTCACATTTTATGATCCAGTTTTTTTACTCGCAAGTATAATAATACACAGATTATTTTATACTACAAGGCTATTTGATTTTTCGTTCAAGTATAAATTTTTATAAATATCTAAATTCAATCTTACATGAAATGAGTCCAAATCATATATCATAATTGTTTGTAAACAAAAACAGGATCCTTTTTCGGTGATAATTAAACAGTTGTTACTTATTATTAAAAAAATTCAATATTCTTCTTAAAGAACTTTAATATATAATTAAGATCATTGAAATGCTCTTAAGTAATGAGAGATTATGTATAATTACTTTGATAGCTTGACTACAAAAAAAACAATAGTGTATATAAAGTTTCATAGAAGATGTATATATATTTCTTTAACCAAATAGAAAATGGATTATGTTATTCTAAATCTTATTTTTATTGAAGTTGATAATAGTTTCCCACAATTGGTACAAACAAATTAATAAAATTCAGGAGTATAGAGAGAAAGGCCATTGTGATAAATTGGCTAGGCTCTAATGAAGCCCTAGTTCTACGAAATTCTTGAGGTGGTTATATTTTCAGAGAGTACGTGAACATCGTTGCAATTCAAGCTTCCCGTGTTAAAGGTAAGAAAGTATTATGTTTATACGTTTTGGTTGTTCAAAAGATTTTTTTTTCTTTTCGAAGATTTTCGTATCTTATCTTCGGATTGTTAGACATTACAGTTATCAGTAAGATATGGTGGCGTCCACAATTTTCTTTTTTTTTTATCGTATAACAGCCTACGACCCCTGCTCATAGCTCTGCCCTAAGTTGAAGAAACTTTGCTGGCTGGAAGATCTTATTCAAGGGTCCTTTTGTACGAAAAGCCGCTTTCCAGACATTTTACCCCGGGCTAAACTTTAAACAGGAACCCCTCCTCTGTTGTGTGGTGACTCTGCCGCCTATAAGGTGGAGTAGTTACATACAAAAAATTAGATGTAGCCAGTATTGTCAACGCTAAATTCGTCTGCTATAATTGGAAAAAGCGAAAAGAAAGTTGTAGTGTTTTACAATGCAACAAAATACATGGTTGACGTCGTTGTTCAAATGACAAAACAAAAGTATACGGTAAAAGTAAGTTCCAGGAGATGGCCTCCACAAGTATTTTATAATATTTTGGATTTAGTTGCAATAAATTCCTGAATAATTTATCAAAATTTACAAATACAAAAATTTCTAGAAAAGCATGTATACTGAAATTGGTAGAAGAAGGTTGGTTGACTACGAAATTTGCAGTGTATGAAGAATTAGCCATAACACACACACCTGGTACTAATTTTAAAAATGTCAACAAACGATAACATTGCCCATCTTCAGAGTAAAGAAATAAAACAAAATATATTTGTAATAAATGCCGTAAAGATGTGTGTGAAAAAAGTTCGAGAGTAGAAAATATTTTTAGCTTGAGCGGTTCAGGAAAATAACAAAATAGTTTGTATACTGTCAATTTTCACTACTGCTTGTTTACTTTTGTTTAAAATATATAGACATACGCGGGGTGCTCGATATGTATCGGGAACTGACAACACAAGTGTGATCTGAGGTTTCTATCCTAAAGTTTGACATTTTTGACACTATATATATACTGATAACATTTTACTATATGAACACTATTTGCTTTTGTTTTGATTGAGTTGAAAATTTCGTCTCGACAAAAAAAATGGAATTAACTCGTCAATATTTTCGTGCGATGATTTTTACGATTTCCGACGTGGATTATCTCCATAACAGTGCTCAAATCAACTTATTTCGACTTTTAAGGAAGAAGCTCCAACTAAAATCACCGTATATCGTTAATATAGTGAATTCAATCGCGGTCGTAGTTCGCTAGTGGATGAATTCAAAGATCGTTCAAAATCGGCTGTTGTGCTAGAAAACATCGATTTTGTGCGAGAATTGATAATGTAAGAAGTCTTGTGACTTATCGTGAGATTCAGGCATCCCTAGGCATTAGTATGACAAGTATACATTCGATATTACATGAACGTTTAGCCGTGAAAAAGCTATATGCGCGTTGGCTCCCACATAATTTGACAATCGCTCAAAAAAAGAACTCGTATCGATTGGTACAAAGAAATGCTCAAAAAATACGATTGCGATGCATCAAACGCAGTGTATATACACAGGTGACGAATCTTGGATTTATTCGTATGAACCCGAAAGTAAACAGCAGTCGACTGTATTGTATACAACCATATATTTGCCACCAGTTTTCGGAGAAATACAAAAATAAAACGACGACGCCAATCATTTTCCATCATGACAACGCGAGATTTCACACATCAGCTCAAACAAATGACTATTTGAGCACATCGAGTTAATGGGTCATCTGTGGTATAGTTCTGATTTTGTTCCCACACGTGCAGAACAAACTGCGTGGACAAGGATTTTCGACACCAAAAGAGGCGGTTGATGCGTTCAAAACCCATGTTTTGGAGATATCTCAACAGGAATGGAAAAAATGTTATGATAATTGGTTCCAACGTATGCAAAAGTATATCAATCATCGTGCCGAATATTTTGAAGACAGTAAAAAAGTTTTCACGCCTTAAGTTTTGTTTCTGTTACTTATTCCCGATTCATATCGAGCACCCCTCGTATACATTACCCAGCATACATTTCTTGAATAGTTGTGCATAATTTAGTATATAGATTTCCAAAGGTGAATTGATATATGATTGGAAATCTCATAGTCCATTGCTCCAATTTGTTTTACCTCTTGTTGTTTAAATTGTATGTTTGGGTTTGTTACTAAATATCAACGTTGTTAAAATATTTAAAATTTAAAAAGTAAGTTACAAGGGAGTATTGGAGATTTTTGAATAATTCTTTTAAAAAGGCATAAAACGCAAGTGAACCATTAAGCTCGCATATCGACGATTTTAGACTTAAAATGTTTTTCATAAGCTGTTACCTATTTAAAATTTTGAGGTTAATTTGGAACCAGATATTACAGCGTTAGCCTGAAAAACTAATACTGCTACGTTAAAGTGTAGGAAAAAAATCTTCTTTTGTTTCGATATAACTTCAGTAATAACAACAGAAGAAATAAAATTTATAAGCCAAAAATTTGCTTTGTTTAAAATAACTTAAAAATTATAGTTTTTAATAAACTTTTGTTTATAAGTCTTATTTACCCTGATTGAGTAACTCTCACGATTTATCCGAAATCGCACCTCTTACCGTTACCGAGATCCCAATGCATTGTATTTTTATTCTGGATACACTGTATAAGTATATGAGAAAATGACATAGTACGGCAAAAACTTTTTAACATTTAAAAAATCTGGAAGTTGATGCGTTAATCTGAGAAGCTCAGTCACACAATGCTCCAACAGCTATTTGAGTTTTACGCAGTACATTTAACATTTCTTCAAGAATGGTGTTAAACCCTAAATCATCGTTCGTTGCACTGCTTTAACACTTGTCTTGGAATTATGTTATGCATTCAACCGACGCAGATAAAATATTACCCTCAAGGTGTGAGACGAATGCATTTATGTGAAGTATTACATAAAATAACTGAAGCGAGCTTAAACGCTTGTCTCTTTTATTCTAACCACAATCTCTTGAGTAATTCGCAACGTTTCAACCTGTTTTCAAAATGCTTCCTCAAAATATACTCATGTTTTGAAACTAATCTACCATTTTTTAAAGTTTCATTGTATCCCGTATCATATCTCATTCTGCGCACGTTATCAACCCTAAATTTTATGCACCCTTTACACGCTCTCCTGGTTATCATTCTGATGTCAAAAGTTATACATGCGACCGCAGGACGTGTTTCATCATGTCATCAACATGTGCCCAACGAACTTAATTATAAATACTTCCGTTCATGAATAAATTAGAAATTGTAGGTTAAACTAACACGAAGTAACCTAAGATAGAAGTTGATACGCTGTAGCAAAATGTCTTCGACATTAAAGGGATTACAAAATTTAATTTGGAAGCGAACTTTCATTGAAATTGTTTGAGAAACGATTTATTACTGGAAGTGTAAAGACAAGTGACTCTATGGCACATTGCACCTTCATAAATCACTGCCACTTAAATATGCGTTAAGCCTCATCGGTTTTTCCGGTCTAGCGTTTTCACGGCAAAGTAAAAGAAACGGCATTTCTCGACTATATACAAGATAAATCAAAGCGACATCTTTGCCTTTAGTTTCATTGCATCAAGTTGCACGTAGGAATGTTGACTTAAAAGACTAATACTAATACTACTATCGATCGGTGTGCAAATATGCTATCAAACCCTCGCTGACGCCGTTCATTTTCAAGATGCGACAGCCGACGAAGAGGACACTCACATCAAATGATAGACGTGTTTGGAATAAAACATTACATCAGCGGGGGGAAAAAGAATCCCTTGAGATATGTTTCGGTTCAAAGACCAACATATAGTTTTGAGGTTTATATATGTCGAAAATTTATGACAGGCGACGTTAAAAAAGAGTTGGGTCTGTAATGAAAATAAAATATTGTGGAAGTTTTTCAGATGTTTACGCGATAAGCAAACTCGAAAGAAACTCCAACAAAGAAATATTTTTTACTGGTTTGTAAACTCCGTTTCATTTACTTTTTATCCTACGTTCCATATTCGCATTTTACACAAATTAGTTACAGGAACTATAATTTTCAAAAAAAATTATAGTTGGTAGAAAAAACTACCGAACCTAAGACATTATATTTATCAAGCTACAAGGAAAAGCAACATTAATTCTCATCAGCTTCAAATTCTTTGTAGTACAAAAGTTATTATTAAGATACGGGAAAACTAAAATGATTAAAGTTACAAAACCTCAAGAGTGTTCAAGTATTTGAAGTAAGTTTCCTTCAGCATAGTTGCACATAATCACGACCAAGAAACTGAGAATTATTTGCTCCAGGAATCTGTAAGCAGATTCTATAATGCCATCTATATAAAGATGTCACATTTAAAACATTCTTATAAACCTTATATCATTCATCCAGTGAGTACATTTTAAAAACACTATTAGTGTTCAAAAGATCGGGAAGTTTTAAAATTTGTTAGAGACGTTCCGCGAAAAGTGTATGAATATGTTGTGATAATCGTCGTTCCAACTTGGAAAAATTGTCCCAAACACAAGAAAATTACTACGTTTGTAAAGGTATGTTTTGTCAAAATGTACTTGAAAGTAAACGTTTTTTTTTTCATGAAACTATATAATTTGGCTAGGTTCCATAATTTCAGAGTTACGACAAAGGTGATTCCCGAATAATGCATATTTTAGTTCTTAAGCGCATTAACGAGTTTCAACTGTTACAATTTGGTGCTTCCATGTTTGTAACAGGATAAATTCCTGAAACAAATCATAACGCTAGGCAACCCAATGAACTCTGCTCACGTATCTATATTAGATATGATTTAAATTAAACCTGGTTCACTCTTTCGGTGAATCTATTGTGGTTATAATATAAAGGTATTCGTTAGGGAACGAATCAATAGTAGAAGGGATTCGGGAGTGGCAATTCGATGTTCCGCGATCCCGAACCTTTCGTTTGAAAAAACCGTTAAGCAATATGGTTGACTGCAAGTACCTTATTGCGAAGTTAACTTTTGGGTGGAAAAGTGTGCGACTCAAATTCTAATTGGAAATCAGATTGACTTTTGATGTAGGCTAGGGATTAGTAATCTGAAGATAACAATTAAAAATTTGCTAGAGCGTCTATAAATTTTTAGCTCCAATTATTACTTGATTAAATGATCGCTGGATTATAAGAAAAGGATTGAACGAACCGCATGTAAAACTGACATGCCTATGGTTCAACCCACGGAGTCTAGCGAATTTCCACTATCTAAGAAGACAGTATTAGCTGCAGGGGATCTACCACATTTCAGGACATCTGCAATTTTGGCGGAATTTCATAAACAGGCAGGTTTATGAACTCCCACAGCGGGGCCCCCCAAGGATCCAGTCAAGTGACGTGCATGTGTGGCTGCCAAATGGTTGTTTTCATTGAGACGTAAACTGCAGGTTTTTATTGATAACGTTAATCGAGTTCAATGACGTTACGATAGTGTCCAGTTAATTTTTTAGTCTTCGAGGTTATTCATAATTGTAGTTTAACCAAAAAAATGGTTAGTAAACTAATCTTTTAGTAGTCATTTTAAATAATCAACATTTAATACCCATACCTTAGTTTATTCATTAGTAAACATAATTACATATTCTAACCCTAAATTAAAACAATTAATTAAAGTTTTTTTTATAATAAGTAGATTCTGTTTAGATCTTACATTTGTTAAGAATTCTGGCATGATTGCAGTATTCCTATTTCAAGTCAAACCCAAGCACCGCTGGGATTAAATTTATTAGTACATATGTACACTGTGTTTTGGTACAGAGCTCTTTCCAATCACGGGTTATTATTTTGTAACATTTAATTGTTACTGCTTGTGTTCAATCAATTCTTTTAAGTAAATATTTTGTGATTAGCAATTGTAAATATTTTCCCTTTAAAGAGTAGTAAATTTTTGTACATTTATTAAAATTTGATAATGATTTAATATACTCCCTGTATGTTTGTTGTGGTTTGTTTAGCATTCTTCTTAATCATCTTTGGGAATTAAACCACTTATATTTTTTAAAATCAACTTTATTTACGTTTCGATCCATGACCTAGGATCGTTGTCAAAATAATAAAAACTTCACGTTTGACATTTATGACATAAATTGAAGGTAACTTTGATTTATTGATGTTCGAAATATTTGGTTTGAGTACACAAAGCAAAAATTTTTAAAGTTTAAAAGAATGATTGCCTTCAATTTGTGTTGCGACCTGGGATAGACTTTCTTTAGGTAGCCAATACGCTTAACGTGAAATCAGCTAAAGTTTTATTGGTGAATTTAAGTTATTGAATTTATATAAAATTCACCAATAAAACTTAATTAGCTGATTTCACGTTGTAACGGGCATTTTTGTACCTTAACATTTTTTACGCTTTTTCCCAATTAGTAAATACATTGTTTTTGGATCGCTGTTTGTATAAAGTAAATACTTTCGAGTAGTTTTCAGATTTGTATGCAATTTAACTCGCGTGTATTAATTTTAAAAGTAGTTTAGTTGAGGATTGATTTTCATTAATGAATAAATTGCAAGGAACGAGTTTAAAAAAGGATTATTCGTAAATTACTTTCCAACTTATCGAAAATGATAAACAACTGTAATTAGTTATTAGATATGATGGTGCATTCACTTATTGGATGTTCCTTATGTTATTAACGAAGTCGATAAGATGTTATGGGTAACAACTATTTTATATAAACAGATTAGCAGTGTAGTTCTTATTGCTTTGAAGGAAAGATGCTTTATAGGCGAATGTGTTTTACTCGACCGCACGTGCTTGTTTACGGAACACGGACGGTTTTAGTGATACGCGTTGCTTTACTAATTGTTTTTGTTGATCTTCTGTTGGAAAAAAAGTGATAGAACTTGTTGACTCGACCGCACGTGCTTGTTTTACGGAACATTATTTTAGTGATACGCGTTGCTTTACTAATTGTGTTTTTTTGTGGAGTTGTCTTTTTTTATTTGAACTGGGTGTGCGATCTAGTTTCGCGGTCCTTTTCTTTTTATCAGAGTAGTTCATACTTTGGATTATCCAAATACAGTTGATACGGTAGTTTCTGAATTTTCTAACCCCAAAGAATCTACAACAGATCTTTGCTTGCGCAAATTGCGTTATTTGCGAAATATAACAGATTACCGGTTCACAAAGGTATTGGTTGAAGTTTCTCACTGCTTTCTGGATGTTTATGAAGATAATATACATTTGATCCCAGTTGAAATTAAACTAGTGCTACAACATATTTCGAAATTATTGCCTCAGGAAATAGAAGTAACAAGAAATTTATCAATGCTACATAGTTCCGACGCGTGATAATGTCTGCTGCTAACACCAGTGAAATACGTAGGTGTGATTAGTGTAACGTGTGATAAGTTCCATCAACACCCTCACAGTCAAGGGTGAAGTGCTTCGTTAGTGCAGGACCTCGTGAATCCCACACTTCAAATGCAAGGAAGCGTTCCTGAAGGACTTTTTGTAAGTTGAACTATTTCCTACTTATTATTACTTTAAATATCTATCCGTTGTTTTGCCATACCTTCGTCGTTCTGATACCTTTTACAATAGACTTGCCTGCGATTAAGAGAAAAAAATCAATACTGCTGAATTACTCATATCAATTGTGTCTTACCTATTTATCTTTTGTTAACATGTTGTCTGATTTATGTTTAATTGGTGTGTGAGGAAACGTTTCTGCTACTCCCCAATATTACCTCACTTTGTGATAAAAATTTTTGTAAATATGAAAGTTCAAATCCACGTTATGTACGTTCTAGTAATTGTAATCTACCTGATAAGATCTGCCCAGGTTAGAACGTAATTCAGTGTGTAATGCTTACAAATTATTATCGCTCAAATATTTATAACAGGTTCATGTTTAAAGTATAGTTGGTTTTTTTAAAAAAAAGTCAAAACTTTAACTTTGATGTAGTTGTTAATGACATTTTTTTTTCTTGTTAAAAAGTTCCGATATTTTAAAAGAGTTTCTTTAGTAAACAATTAGTTCAAATTTAAGGCTTTTATTTTGGTCAAATGCGATCAAATCTAATTACACAAAGGTAAAACTTTTCTGAGTAATGATTTGGTGCCAATATTATATTGGATATACATTTTTTTATTTTTATATACTTTTATAGGACACAAATGGTGTTCTACTTTTTTATTTATTTAATCTTTGCAATTTCTTACAGGAGCTGCGTCTTATTTTGTTAAGACAGGTTTTTGTTAACGAAGGCGATCATTTTATCTTTGGGTCTCCACGTCCGCCCTTAGAACTGTGCTGTGCAATTATAGTAATTATCTCAGGACATGGTGGCGCCTATTTGATTTAGCTTGGCTTTGGTTTGCAAACAGAATTCGACTTACCCCCTCACTTCTTATTGCTCTACCCAGGAATAGACCCCTAACTATGTCGAAAGACTTTTGGTTCACTAGCGCCTTAATGTAAAAGAAATAACGTTTCAGTGGTGCTTTCAGTACAATAGAACAAAAAGACGTTTCAGTCTTTTGTAAAGCAAAAGTCGTTTCAACCGAGAGTTTAGAGAAACATTTAATTTTAAAGAAGCCAGACGGTTTCAATAAATTTTCGGTCTACCTAAGAAGTCAAAAATCTTGTTTGCTGAAACCCTTGTTGTAATTATTTTAATGTGCAATAATCATCGCAGTCCTAGAATGAGATTTGTTAAAGGTTATAGCTATACTAAAATAACTTCAAATGATGATACTTTTCTTTCTTTATTAGAGTAGAATTAGGGAAAGGTGTAAGAGATTCGCTTTTTGAGCCAACTGTACTGGATCACCAAAAATCACACGCGGAGTTACTTTAAAATATAATGAAGCATCGTTCCGTACTTTCATTAATGTGTTGACTTATTTCGGTTTTTTGAAGAAATCCCTGAAAACTATATTTTTAGGTTCCAAAAGAAGCTTCCTATAATTTATCTTTCCGAGAGCATAATACAATGTAACCAGACAAGACAAAAGATTCCAACTGGTGAAATAAACGGCCTTAATTATATTGGCACTAAGTTGAAAGGTTAGTGTAGATATTTATAAATTCTTTTGTTTTGTAATGGTATGTATTTAAGAAAGATATTTAGTTCGATATTACAAGTGTAAAACGTCCACCCGTATGCTAGGTTATATTGATTACTTTATTAGATTTAAGTTAGAACATTTGGATTAACGTTAAACAGGGGGAGGATGTGGTTAAATGGTTATAGAAAGGTTGTTATGCTGCTTGCGTTGAATTGTATATAGGTAACTTTAAAATTTTGTATGTACTTCTTTTCAGGAGTATTGTTATGCGACTTGTGCTGAAATTTATTTAGGTAACCTTAACAAATTTTGTATGTATGTACCTACCTATTTACAGGAACAATAGTATGATGTGCCGTGTGACTTTTTATTTTCTCGATAGAATATATTGTTTGATTTTAAGAGGCAGTTCATTATACCAGGAGGTTAATGTAATTAAATTAAGGATTACCCGGCGTACACAAAATTATCATTACATCAGACGAGTTAGCGTCCATAAATGTGAAAGTGTTGAAAACCTTTCACAGTAAGTATTGGTAACGTAACTTAAAATTATACCTATTTAATTGTTACTTTTATTTGATTTTTTGTTCCATTTCTTTAATTATTTATATAGGGGACCACTTCCATACCATTGTAGTTGGCCGGTGGATGCACCCTTGTTACGGGGATCACCGCCTCCTTTTGGGCGATTCCAAATTCAATAATTTAACGCTTCATTCACCTATAACAGGCTATAGAACTCTTCAGTTGTTGGCATGCGATGTATTCTCCACCTTATGGCGACCTTCCCCAAACCATTTGTTTAGTTAAACATCCCAAGCCCCAAGATAGGTATTCATCATCTAACTGTGCCCCGAGCGCTCGAAAAATTCCAAAAAGAAAATGTTCTCGTTAATAAAAAAATTAATAACTACCTACGTTTAAATCTGCGGAATGCCTAGAATGTTATAAAAAATAACTTATGGCTACTATGTTAAATCTACGCATATTGTACCACTGCAAGTGCCCACAGAATATGCATTTAATCGTGTTTCAACGATTATAGAAGATAGTTGCGGTTTAATATTGAACCTATGTACTTTATTACAATAAGTATTTCGAACCATTTACAGTTTTGACATTTCAAGTACAGAAAGAAATAGGCACGACCTGCAATTTCGACAACCTTTAATTATTATGGCAATAGTTATTTTAGGATAATTTAAAAAGTTAGAAGACATCAAACGAAATAGACAATTGGAAATACGCTATTAGCTTCTGACGGTTTTTAAGATAGGGCAGTTTCCATGCCTGCTCATTTATCAAACTCGAACTAAACTCGGTTTTTATTCACTACAGTTCTGAATAGCGCTTTGTAAAATGCTCTATATTAGATTTTATTTCGGAGCAAAGTATGCCGCGTATACTTAGAAAACACTGCAGTGAAAGAAGTAAAACTCGTCGTTAACGATTAGCTTTAATGAAACTTCTACACTTCTTTTTGCTTAAATAAGATTGCGCAATGTCACAAAGAAATTGAATTAAAATTTGCGAAATAACTAAATAACTGCCGACAGCTCGATGACTTGTTCCACAAGTATTCCGTTATGCAAATGGTTATGTACATTACACACAAAGTTCGTAGATTAATTGCAGACAGTTCCACACAATAATTTAATTGTTGAGCTTTAACCCTATGTTACTAACTTTCTCTTGAATTGTGATTAATTCACTTTGCTTCTGTCAACAAACTTGGTCACAATATAAGAAAAAAATGTCGAGCTGTAACTTAGAAAGATGTCACTTCGGACAGCTAGAAAACATTTAACGAAGTTACGAAAAGCTATGGAAACGATCTTGACTTGAACGTTTCATTTTCGTGCGTTAAACCAACTTTTTTAATAAACCTACCGCCCGGTGACTAAAATTGTTTCAAGCTGAGCCATTTTCATTTTAAGGTAAAATGGGATACGTGTGACACCCACACGTTTTAACTTTTATACGATGTCTAGCTGACACAAATTTTCGAGAACGTCCTACGTAAATAACTATTAAAGATCCTACACATCTCTCTTTCTTAACAAGAAATTTGTCATTAATTTATCCACATACAATCTTGATAATTTTCACAATCTGTTTTTCTTAGGTGTTTACCATATTCGAACGTAATTATATTTAACACGATTATATTTATTTTTAAAGCTGTGTTTTCTGCATAACAATCTTCGTTATTGTTTATATTAATGTATTTTTGTGAGTTATATAATAATTTTGTTATCAGGTGTATAAGATAGTTATTATTTTTTAGAATATTTGAAAGTATTTTGATGTTCTTATTATGAAAAGAGGGATGGGATATCTTTTTTATTCAATCTTTTAATCCTAAAATAAAATTTAATTTTGTTTTAAATGGATGATGAGAATAATAATTTAAATATTTGTTTAAATGTGTAGGCTTTTGATACCAATCTAAAATAATTTCATTTTTATCATTTCTAATTAATAAAGTGTCTAGGAATGGTACAGAGTTATTCGATTCTGTTTCTATTGTAAATTGAAATGTTGCCCGTAGCCTTTCTGGAATGTAAGCAAACAACATACCATTCAGAAGTAAAGCAAACAGTTGTCGGTCATCATCATATAATATTCCTTCACGCAGGCCGTGAAGGATATGGGTAGCTACAATGGTTACCCATCTCATCCTAACTTCATCTACGTATAATGCGGTAGCCAGACAAAATATTCTGTACCGATAAAGTAAATTTATGCGGTACAACGAAGCAAACCTTTGTTCTAAGAATCAAAGAATATTGAGTACAAATTCGGACTGAAAATATTAACATTTGTGTTAATACCTACCAGTCACGTAAAAAAAAAGCGCGTTTTTCATCATAAGGATTTGAATTTACAACTGCCCGATTTATCAGAGAAGAACGAACGCGGCCAAACGCTAAATATCTAGTAAAGTCGTTCAACCGATGTAGTTATAAAATTGTTTTCCGAAGAAATGATCACGGAAATCCCATACAGAATACAAATAAATTTGAGGAGGTGTTTATCTTGCAGAGGTACAGCTTTAGATCTAATTAGCATTAAACTAGCAATATTCAGGAAATTCCAAATTAGTAAAGATTACATGTCTAGATAAGGAGACCATAAATAATATAAACAAGCGAATTCGTGAATTTAATAAAAACCGAGAACAGTTGGTTGCCTAACTAAGCGAATTTGAAATCATAGAAGTGTAGCAAATTGTAAATTCAAATGAGTAGAAACTGCAATGGTTTTTAAAGGACGCAGTAAATTTTCAAGTACGAAATGGAGCGTAGACTTCTTTGGTACTTTGGAATAACGTTAATATTCCTGGGGTGGCGTTCGTCCTCAGAAAAGAGCTTCTGCATCTATTCAGAGCGTTTACATTAATTAAGAGAACTTTTAAAGATTCACGGCGTCCATTTTCTTCATTGTTTGGCAAAACAATTTAATCCACAACCACATTTCATTCTCTCCTTTAGCAATAAGTATACTTAGGTCGTGAGCACTAGTAGAAGCATTTATATCACCAATTCATTCAATCGTGCTCATAAACTTTTCTAAAATCGAGATCCATGGCCGATCAATCGTTGACATCTTCCACATTTGTAGAGGGCCCAGGGAAAGGTAAAATACTTCATGAAGTCGATGCAATCTTTCATCTTCAATCTCATACCAACAGAACGAACTGACTTAAGGTATTTAACACTTCTCATCCTTTTTGGCATATGTGGTCAGTGACAACTAATTTTCATTACAGAAATATTTCTTAATCCGAATATCTGCGGAATTTACTTCTGTGTAATAATAATACTATTTTATTGATGTACACCATAGGTTCCCAACGGGGGCGGTACCGCCCCCCAGTGGGCGCTGTAGCTTTCAATGGGGGCGGTAGCGAGTACAGGGGCAAAAGGGGGGCGTTAGGAGGATCAAGGGGCGTTCGTGACGTACTTACGTTTTTAGAAAATAAATATATTCAAATACTTTGAAAATACCTAGTTGGCATGAATAGACAGTTTATTTAGCTATCTAAAATGTCTATGTTATTGTTATCGAGAAAATATACTTTAAAACATTTAATTCAGCATTAGGTCTATTAATACCTAATTCCGTTTAATATTGTCCGCAACAAGTCTTTGCAAGTTGATAAGCAAAGACGCGATATGACTTGCTTACAAAGTGCACCGGCATCGCAAACAAGATAAAACATACAAGTTGATGCTTGTATGAAATCAAACGTATAAAAGGCAGGGATAGCTCTAGGAATGTGTTATTATTTTGTGTGCTTCGCAAATAATCCATGTTCGTGAGTGATAAGTTATATAAGTCATTATAACCATTAATTTTATAATTATCTATAAATTAGTTGAAAAGTTAATTTATTTTAAACCGTGGCAAGTTTTGGATTTCAAAATGTCTGAATCTAAGAAGAAATGCCGGCAGTACAGTCTTTTGTATTTGAAATATGGATTTACGCACTCCTGTAAACCCATCATTACCCATGTGTTTACTTTGCCAAAAGTTTTCTCAAATGAAGCCATGAAGCCTTCTAGGATACAAGAACATTTAAATAAAATGCATACTGATAAAAAGGACAAAGATTTGTCCTATTTTCAAGAACTGCAGAAGAAATATTTGAAACAGCCAACTATATCAAACCTATTTGCGTCGTCTTCTAAACAAGAAGATGATGGACTACGAGCATCATATAACATTTCATTGTTAATCGCAAAACGGGAAAACCACATACCATTGGCGAGGAACTTATCTTGCCGGCAGTCAGAGAGGTAATAAAACTGTTCTTCATCATAAGACATCGGCAGATGTCATCAGAAAAATTCCTCTGAGTAATAACTCAGTGCAAAGGAGAATAGACGAAATGGCTCAAGACGTTGAAATATCATTATGCGATTACTTAAAACTTGCAATTTTTCCATTCAACTTGATGAATCCACTCTACCAAATAACGAAGTACTGCTGTTATCATACGTTCGGTTCATAAAAGACGAAAAATTTATCAAGAGTTATTATTTGCAAAAATTTGGAAACTGATACAAAGGAGAAACGATATTTAATACCATGAGTACGTTTTTTCAAGAGAAAGAAATACCTATGCATAATATTTTGTCGGCAGCTACTGATGGTGCTCCAGCAATGACGGGACGTCATAAGGGTTTCATAGCTCATTTGAAACAAGCAGTACCAAATGTACTCGCTATACATTGTATTATTCATCGTCAGCACTTGGTTGCAAAAAATCTGAACGAACGTTTGCATTCGTCGCTTCATTACGTTATTAGAGCAGTAAATACGATTAGAAGCAATTCATTGCATGACAGATTATTTAGCCAACTTTGTAGTGAAAATGATGAAGATTACAATCGCTTGCTGCTGCACACAGAAGTTCGTTGGCTCTCAAAAGGTACTTGTTTGAACCGTTTTTTTCAACTATTTGATTCAGTACTGGACTTTCTTGAAAACAAAAACGAAAAATTGCGCGAAAACCTGATTATACATAAAAATGACATCGCTTATTTGACAGACTTTTTTAAAATATTTAATGAAGTCAATTTACAATTGCAAGGTGACGAATTGAATTTAATTAAAACAAAAAACGGCATAGCTGCTTTTGTGGGAAAACTTCTTCTATTCAAACGAAATCTAGGGAGAGGTGAATACAGCCACTTTCCCACATTATCAGCAGTCTCTGCAAAACATGAAGATTTACTTACTTACTGCCAACACTTGGACGTTCTTCATGTTGATTGTGTGGAGCGATTCCAGGATATTTTAAACATGAATATACCGGGTTGGGTTTTAGATCCTTTCGCAAATGCAGATACAGCAGAATCATCAAATTTAGAAGAGGAACTCGTAGAACTCACAACTAACGAAGAACTAAAAGTAAAATTCAGAAATGGATATCAAGAGTTCTGGCTTCAAAACCAATACCAGTTCTTTACCCTGGATTGTGGTCAAGAGTACAGATATTTTTAATTGCATTTCCTTCATCTTATTTGGCTGAGCGTGGGTTCAGTGCAGTAGCTAATTTATTGTCTAAGAAAAGGAACAGACTGCACATTACTGAACGTGGCGATTTGCGGCTGATGTTAACGAAATTGGAACCCGACATTAGCAAATTGTTAAAACTTCACCAGCCTCAACTATCTCATTAATTTTTCTTCTTAATCTTTTTCTGTTCATTATGTATTCATATTTAAGTTTTTAATAAACAAGTTTGTACTACATTTGATAGTCGTTTTAATTAAGGTTTACTTTTGCGATTTTTAATATATATACCTTGTCCAACGCTTTATAGTGAACGCTTGTAATAGCAGTCAAAAGTGCAACGTTCGTATATGAGTATCTATGTATATATATATATATATATATATATATATATATATATATATATAGATAGATAGATACTATGCAACAATATTTTAATATTCGTTATAATGCACTATGATGAGGAGGGGGGCGTTGGAAGTTTTTTTTCCAGTAGAGGGGGCGGTGGTTCAGAAAAGGTTGGGAACCTCTGATGTACACAAACAAAAGCTCAAGTAGAAAAGTATAATACAAACATTTTCAGAATATCTATATATATTGAAATGAAATGTCACAAACAACAATCATTTTACGGTTTGAAAACTATAGCCTTGTGTTTTTGAGGAAATTGATCATGGTACCATTTTAAATCCGTATGTAAATGCCAGACAATCGGGTGTAATATACTTAGTTAAGAGAATGTTACACAAAAGACGGATGTGGCTTCAGAAATAGTTAAAGCACAATTTCGAAAAATGGGCGTTGCAAACTAATTGATGTTTGGAAAGTAGCGGGGGCACCGACGTCAAAGCAATTTAGGATTTTAGGCGCAAACAGTTTACATCTCCTACCAAGTCGTTTAAAAAGTTAAAAGCTCTGCTATGCAATTTTAAAATCGTTGTCTTTTAATAACACTACGATTACTTCGCTAAGCTAGCTATAATAATACAATAGATAGGGGATAAATATTTTCCCAAAAACCTAAGTAGGCTTTCTTTCTCGTTGCTTCTTCAGTTTAACGCACTCACTATTTTGGTGGGACGAATGGATGCACTTCGACGTTACATCTAAAAACCTTTATACTAGGTAATTAAAATTCCTAAGTATTTTTAATTTATTTAATATGAAGAATGAAATTACTTACAATTTTTTAAACATTCTGTCAAGTATATTTCACAGAATGTTATGGCCTCTCATTGCGGTTTGGAAAACAAACTAGAAGGAAAACGTAAACATCAGTCGGACGTGAGTCTAGACGTACTTATATCCATAAACTTAAATGGTAATAAAATTAGGGACAAATACTTCTTGATACAAATCTAAAACCAAAGCTAGCCATAACACATTTAAATTATGTTTTCAAATATGGATGTTTACAGTAATTTTATACACGGGTATTGGAGCAGAAAATTACCCCATTCAGACAGCGTTAATAGAAATATTTATTTTCTGGGCCAGCTCGCTCTCACTTATTTTATGATTTATGTATATGTTCTCAAAATTGCACTCAATCTTTCATCCAGCCACTAGCGTTTCCGTTTTTGAAAGATTTGTAAGCACTTGCAGTAAAAAGTTACTTTTATGTACGTTTAGTTAGGGTATATACATAAATGGTACATTACATTAGTTGGAAGATTGATTGTTTTTACAGAAGAGAGAAATATTCGGGTTTTTATTTATTTAACACTTGTAACAATCATGGTTACTGAGCCGTTTTTCCGAATGATTTTCACGGTACATTAGGCATAGATGACGCATCACCGAAACTCTTTTGCGGAAGTTGCATTCACGAGGACTGTTGTAAAACAAGACGTACATTTTTATTTAGACTTCCATGATTGAATAAA
The DNA here is from genome assembly GCA_036346225.1 of Platerodrilus igneus. NCBI lineage: Eukaryota > Metazoa > Arthropoda > Insecta > Coleoptera > Lycidae > Platerodrilus > Platerodrilus igneus. The sequence goes on from JARFIW010001271.1 coordinate 4,084,429, forward strand.
TCTTGGCAAACGCGTTCGTTCCTATGGGCCGAGTGAAACGATTCTCTGCAAAATTTCCAAAAAGAATCTGGTTTGTTTTGGCGTTCTACATAGCATATATTTTTCTAGTATCAGAGACATTTCTTTAATATCCATCTCAACGTAATTCGTTGCTAATGATGAAGGTGCGTGAAATATTATTCTTTATTTCAGGCAGGTGAACAACTAAATCAACCTTAGCTTGGGCATCTTGCAGCTGCAATTCAAAAAATTTGTCAGTACAGATCGCTACGGCAATACCGAACACAGCCACTGCCTAAATCATTCATAAAATGTTATGTACTTATAGTACATTCGTTTTAACTTTAGGATGACGTTAAATGTAGAATTGAAGTATTGACAACTGTATGCAAATAAATACCTAGAATTGCGCATGAAGGATACTGTCGTTTAACACAATAAAGGTTGGTAGTTCTGTATGGTGTTACCACCAATTCCTCTAGCTAATGGAAATATTACTATATCTTTCTTACAATTTAACGTAACATGGAAATGTAGCATTTTATCCAGTTGTGGCGTCATTCTAAAGTTAAAGCGAATGAACTATAAAATGAAAAATACCCTTTACCTTAAATATCAGGTATCTCGTGCCTGGTGCATCCTTTACAAAGCAATTGATTCTTTTCTAACGTAAACACATCCATTATATCCTCGGCATATAATTAAGTACAATTTTTTATTTTAAAAAACACACACAGTTTGCTATACTGTGAAATTTTGCCGTTGCGTACATAGTTCTTTTTAGCATGAAATACTCACTACACAAACTCGCCCGAGATATAATCGCGCGGGCCTACCAAAGAAGAAAAAACAGCAAGGAAAATTCTACAGGTATCACACTTTTCTGGGCACACAAATATTTAAACTTCTCAAAGTTTTCACAATCGAAATTGAATCTTAACTTCGATTTTTGAGGAACAACTCCTGTGTAGCGAGTTTTGCCACGTAAGCACCGATTTGAATATAGGCGTTACTAAATCTGTTTCAGGAGTGTTCTGTGAACGATTATAGTTGAAACATTTTGATGACTAAACAGCAGCGACGGTTACACATATTCCTACATTTAATATTTCTTTGTTTCTTATTTAAATTTTAAACTTAATTTAAAATGATTTAAAAGTAGGGAATAAATACTTACTATTGGATGTAAAAAAGATCTAACGGCGTCTCGTCTTTTGCAAACCAGTCACTTCGCCGTCAATCCTACTTACGTTCCCTACAATGTAATATAGTTACCATAATATTCCCGACCTTTTCCCGGATTAACATTACGAATGTGACATTTAAAACAGTGCGGCAGATGGGTTGAGATGTTTCAAATTCCCATCCTCATTTGTAGGCAGCCACCCTTATTTGAAATCTGAGGAAGGACAAAAGTAAAATAAAAACAACAGACAAAGCAAAAAACCACAAAAAGAAGAAGAACGGGAAGAATACTCTACGATCAGGAGAACGATAGCGTATATACGGCCGTCTCTGCACCAACAGTCAAGGGCTCAATACTTGCAAAAGTGCAAGAAACGCCAGCCCAGACAGCCTCAACTATCGGCAGCGGTGGCGAGGCAATCAGAGAAATTCCATCGAGTAAAGACGCCCCTTGTGGAGTTCACTCATCGAACTCCTTTAACTGGAATCAATTTCCAGAAACTGAGTACGATCGCCAGAAAGCTGATGCCGATAATCGCCGAAGACAAAAATTAAGTGATTTAGTCATGGGTTTCATTGCCTGCGGCGGGGATAACAGAGAACTCTTCCATTTTAATGGAAAAACGCAGCAGAAATCCAGAAATCTTGCAGATAGCGTTCTGATGATGGGAAGGGCTTAGAGTTGCTGGAGTTTGCATTAAAACACTACCTAGATGTCTCAGGAAACTAAATGTTCCTCAACGCACGAAACGAACCCGGACTTCCCAAACACAAGCGGTTCAATAATGCACACGTTGTCGACATGCCAAACCTAGAACGACTCGAATCGATTGCAGCGTGTGCAGTTCTAGAGGGTTTCAGCCCTGTGTGCCTGGTTTCGGCTTATAACCCTCCAGGGGATTAACCGCTACACCCGCAGGACTTAGACGCATTCTTGGATGAGAGAAAACCGGTGCTTTTAGCAGGGGATCTCAACTCTAAACATCCATCTTGGAACAGTTGGGTAGTAAACCGCATCAGACGTATACTGCGACAGTTTGGAGAGAGGCGAGGGTCGAGGTCTTAGGACCAGCAGAGCCCACCCACTACGGCAACAGACGCAGGTCAGACGTGCTACATATCGCGATACTCCATCAAGTGACCCTGAACACGAAGATCCGAGCCGTCACCGACCTCAGTTCATACAACCCGGTACTGCTAAATCTCGGAAAGAAGTCCCGACAATTAACGAAGGACGTAAGTGAACCATCGCATGGAGAGCACAGAGACCTCGGTCAGTAGAGCCGCCTTGACAAGACCGGTAGGGGATAAGAGGAACATCTTCCCTTTGCATAGCATCTATATTTGAATTTCCGATGCTCCACTCGAAGAAACTACATTACCTGGAAATATAAAATTTTGTCGAACCTCTGCTATTTCATGCAAGGTATGCATCTTTAACGTGCGTGGCAACACACAAGTAGAACCTACATTTTACACCTGATGTGAACGAGGGCGTATTTTTGTGAAAAATGCTCTCCCAACATTTTTCAAGTCGGTCCATGTCGAGAATGGATCCCGGGACATTGTGCTTAATAGTCACACGCGAACCAACTAAACCACCAAACCGTTCCTCTGCACATAAGCAAACTCATCCGAGGGAAGAACAACGCCTGGCGTCAGGGGCAAAGAATCTGGGATCCAGCGGAAACAATATGCAACAAAGATTGGTCGTCAAAATGCGACTAGCAATTAGGCGGCGCAGAAACTAGACTCGGAAAGCCGTATTGGAAGAACTTCGAGCCGAAGACAACTCTCTGTGAAAAATGTCAGAAGTACTAAAAAAAGAAGCTGTCCCGCATGCCTATTATCCATGGCGAAACAAGCTTAGCCTATCCAGCTTATGAAAAAGTATAAGCTTTCGCAATTAGAATGGAACGTCAGCTCAAGCCGAAATATGCTCACGCAGATCTCCGGCACATCGAACGGGTTAACTGCGACACCAGAAGGAAGCTAAGGGACGAGGAACCGCACGAAAACGACCCTACCATAGTAGACATAGTCAAGGACCTTATCAAGGCCTTAAACGTTAGAAAGGCTCCTGGACCGGCCGGAGTTTCGAACCGGGATCTGTAAGCACTATCAGAAAACACCCTCATGTGGTTATCTGGAATCAGCGATGTCATGCTGAGGCCACTTTCATATACCGTGGAAGACAGCGGATGTAAAAATGCCCCGGAAAGCCTCCAAATCTGCGACATAGTTACACAACTACAGACCAATTATCACGCTTTCGGTGGATGGAAAAGTAAGCCGTTTCCCAAAATTGACAATAGGCAGTGATAGAAGAGCTCTGCGTAACCCAGAGCGAACAGTTCAGGTTTCGTAAAGAACATTCCACCGTTTGCTAGATACTTCAAGTGGAGACAGTTGACCGACGCGATGTTACTGGATGAGTCGAATGCTTTCAATAAGGTATGACCCTTTGGCCTTCTCTACAAGATATTGGAAAGGGGGGAACCCCTACATTCGATTTTCTAACGCTCCTCCCGAATATACTACATTGGCCAGCAAGCGAGTCATTTTACCTGGAAATTTACATTTTTACCAAACCATTGCAATTTTAGGCAAGTCGGAACCTTTAACGTGCGCGACAACACACATACGCACATGCACACAAAAAATTACATTTTACCGCTCATCTGAACGAGAAGATATTTTTGAGAAAAATGCTCGCCTAACATTTTTTAAGTGGTTCGAATCGAGAATGGAATTCGGGACACCTTGGGATCAGCAGTCATACGAGAACTAATCTAATCCACGGAGCTGCCGAAGAGGAGGACACAACGCTCTCCCGTCCAACTAACGCAATCCTATCTTCACGGTAAATGGTTGCATATCAGGCTGGACGGAGTGCGGTCAAAGAACGGATAATCAGGGCTGGGTTTCCCCAAGACTCTCTCCTCTTGCCGCTACTTTCATTAGCGACCTGTCAAAAACGGCCGACAATAGAATGTCACTATACGCCGTCGACAGAGCTATACTTGTCAGGTCCCGTGCCATACACCTCATCACGCAGAGATAGTGCAAACTGTGACAGACGCTCTCGAGGAATGGCTAGGACTCTGGAGAGTCGAAGTCAATCCTGGAAAAAGCACATCAGTTTTCTCGAAGCCAAGTCACCGATCAGGAGATGACGTCAGAGCTTTGGGCGAACCGATACCTCGGTGCCCAGATTTCGTTGAAGTTAGCTTAACGCTTCAAACAAGCTGAGGCTCCCCTAGGTGATGACCAGACCGACGTTTGCATACGCATCAGCGGTATGCGTAAGATCCAAGTGATCCAGAACAGGGCACTAAGGGAAGTCTTTGGAGTTCCCTAGTTCGTTGGAAACGCTTAACTTCACGCATCTATAGTTTTTTTACTTTCCCCAACTGTTTAAGATGACAACTTAGAGTGCTTATTAATAGGTCAACGTCTCTATAAATTTTTCTGCCTAATTCTACGAATTTCGTCCAATTTCCTCCGGTTAAAGGCCGTAGTTGGTTGCTCATGTGATTCACTTTGCAAGATAAAATTTCGTTGTGAAAATTCGAAAACTAATGGCGCACGCACGTTCGTTGCAAGTGTCTTCCCTAAATGCATCGTTAATTTCATTAGGGAGTATTTACACCCTTTTCAAACTATAAAAGAGAAAGTACTCGAATATCATGTGCTGGCAACATTTTTGGAACTTAGCTATATAATTGTTGAAAAATGCCAAAAAAATAAATGTTTATTATCTGTCAAAATTAAAATATGATAACAGCGCAAATGAAGCAAGACCAAGTTAATTAAAACGACTGATACTTTGCAAGTTTAATGAATTGAACATTTCATATGCAAAAGGCCTAATAGTTTCGAAGGTAAAGACGTAACTCCTGTGTATAATGTTCTCGCGCACCTTAAAAAACGATGTGATTACAGTAGCAAGGGCCTGCCAAAATGCTACATTTCCCAGTTTGATAGCTCTCGCCTTCTCCTGGAGATTAGCAAAAATATCAAACAGAGACCGGTTTGCAAGAGATTTATGCCAATTCTAAAGTATCAGCAAATATTATGATGTAATTTATACGCTGTCAATGGTCTTGGAATTATTTTATAATAGCGTTTACTGTATTGAAGTTTAAATATTTTAAAAACGAAACTTCTTTAGTACGGAAGCAATTAATTGAAAATGATGAACACACTGTGACATAATTTACAACCCTGCATAAAAACTTGTAGTAGTTAATTAATAAATATCAATCTTACCATTTTTATAAAGTTACATTAGTAGTATACCACGCTCTATTACATGAAGCTCTGAAATCGGAAATGCAAGATGCATGCTAGCAGCGTAGCCTACTTGAATATGCAATGATTAGATGTTATGCTAGTGACAAACAGTTTTAACGGTTTCTTTTTAGAGATAAGGTAGCAGCACGTTCATGAATTATGCAATTTCATTCGGATTGCATATAAATTATTTTTAATGCAGAACTATTAAATATTTGTTTTCTGTATTAAAAATTTGAATTTTAGTGCGCAGTAGTATTATTTCAGAATTCAGATACGTCGATTGAAACGCAAAAACTAGCATCAAACGTGGAGCTTGTTAAGTATGAAACTGTCTCCAATAAATTTATTTATTTATGGTGTTTCAGTTTGATGCTATATATTTAAATTTTAAAGAGCACTGAGCGCAAAAAAATACAGCAATTTTAGAAAAGCTTAATATTTCAACATGCTGGAGCTGATTGACGTAGATACTTTATAATTTTTTATTTCTGGTGTTACAGATTTGAATTTTAAAGCGTATTTAGAACATTTAAACGCAAAAAAAACCGCTTGAATGTGCTAGATGCTTGTCGAGTTGATACTAATCCTATCAAATAAGAGTGCAGATGGTAGCTATCAAGTTAATATAGTATTGGTCACATCGTGTGCACAACAACAATCAGGTCGTGGTGCCAACTTTACGAATTTACCTTCTCCGTGGCGTAGTTGGTATGCGTGTAACTACTATACCCAAGGTCTCGGGTTCGAATCCCGACATGGTTCCCTCGAAAAATATTTGGCGAACATTTTCACAAAAATACACCCTAGTTCGGATGAGAGGTAAACTGGAGGTCTAGTATGTGAGTGTTGTCACGTACGTTAAAGATCCCTACCTTGCTTGTAGCAGCAAGTGTTCGGAAAAATTCAAAATTCCCAAATAAAAAAAACTCGCTTCCTGGCCAATGTAGTACCTGCGGGTGGAGCATTGAAAAAATCAAATGTAAGGACTAATTCTTCACAAAAACAGTAGTGTTGATCATTTCGCCAAGAGACCACAAGCCTAAAAAAAAATTCTTTAATATCGGTTAAACCATGTGTTCCACTGCTAATAACATCAACAAAAAAAAAGCCAAGTAAAAAACTATTTTTACCGACCAATATTCAAGAATGAAGCAATTTCTAGCAAAGTAAAGGTAGCCAATAACTATAATCACTTGCCAAGTTGCGTTTAAAAAAAAACCTTATGTATTTTGATACAAAAGTTTCTGATGTATTAATTAAAAACTAAATCTGTTAACTTTAAAGAGTATTGGTTATCTCAAAATAAAATGAACTGGATGAAGGACGGTTTTAAACAACGATATTATCACCAAAACTTGTCAAATAAGATACACAATGCAGAGGAATCAAAATGAACTTGGTATCAAACAGATTGACAGAATGCATAATGCATAATAATACTTCTAAGTTTACTACTTTCATAATAGTTATAGTTTCATTATTGGGAGTGCCTAAGAACACAGTTTATTAAAACTGACTATAACCTACATTATTTAACAAAAAAACCTGACTGCAGAGTACTACAACCCACATATAGAAACACATATCTTCCCGTAAATGAAGAGCAAACCGTAAAACCTCTCAATTAACAAAAATTTTCTTGGCTTTATTGTATTTTTATTTTAAAAACACAATTTAATTCATAAATAAGTAACAATACAGGGTGTTTTTTTTAAGTGGGAGGTCACCTGTATATCGAAGACCAATGGTAGAAGGAAGCTGAAAATTTGCAATAGGTGGTTATCGAATATGCCCTACACGTCTAAAATAATTTCGATACGATAGCACTTCCGGTTATACCGGAAGTCGGTATTACTATCGTTATTTTAAATAGAACATCCTGTATATTTATGCATTTTCGAATTCCTTGTCGAATTTCATGTAAACTTTTATAACACAACTATACCCCTATCTAATGCCGTTTTCGAGATATTTTGACTTTTAGTAGATTTTTGACATTTGCACGTAGTCACATAAATTGGAATAACTCTAAACTGAACGAACTTACAAAATTGTTTTTTTGCAATCACATTAATAATACTTGATATTATTTCTACGTGCAAAGAAAATCTGATTGCAATGTACAGGGTGCTAGAAAATTCATTTTATAGTTTGACTAATAAAATGTCAAATATTCCCTTTTTTTTAAATGGAACCTACCATATTTTGTTATATTAATCGATTCTATGGAAAAAATACCTTAGGTATGTAATTACAACCATCCATTTATTGTAAGCCGTTTTTGAGTTATTTGCATTAAAAGAGAAAATGCACTAGTTCAGTAACCATATAACATTTGCTACTATCAAGTAGCTTTTGTCCGATACATTAACAAAAGAATAATTGGTTATGTTTACGAAACGTCAAATGTAGATATTTCTACACAGGTTGCAATTCCTGTACTGTAGTTATTTATGAGGGTTAATCGAAACTTTACAAATCAAGATTATCTCGAAATAATTATTTATGTAATAGATTTCTTCGAAGAACTGGCGATATTTTTCATCAAATATTTTGTTATATTAATCAATTCTATGGAATTAATATCTTTGTACTTAGAAAGCAGGATATGCTTTTGCACATTTTAGTTGCCAAAAATAGCAGCGCAAGAAAATTTTTTGAAAAATAATGTATAAAAGCTACACAAACATGGAACAATGTATTTCATCTAACAATATTTTACCTAAAGAAAAATAAGTAAAAACAAGAGGTTGTTTATAAATGTTCTATTTGGCGGTCATTTTGATCCAAGCATTTTAAAATGCGTCTTTTAAACTCTTCATTTGTTGCCTTTTGTATTTGCTCTGGAGTTAAAGAATTTAGAGCATTTAATACTCGCCTTTTGCAATCTTCTTCAGTAGTAGAAGCGTAGGAGAAGACCGTATCTTTTACATACCCCATAGAAAAAAAATCCAAGGAGTGAGATCGGGTGATCGGGGTGGCCATAAGTGAGGTCCTATATTAGCTATAAATTGGTCTTCAAACAAGGCATGTAGTACTCGGTTACAATGTTTCCATTGTGCGCAGGAGCACCGTCGTGTTGGTAAAATATTTTGCGTACTTCATTAGGTGGGAGGATGTTTAAATATACTACAATTTCTCCACGCACAATTTCTAAATATCGTTCCCCTGTAAAAAGTGTTTATCGAGAAGAAAAAGAATTACTACAACAATATGTACTTTACCGTTTAAATTTTCCTGGTAAAAGACTACACATACAATTCGCGAATCTCTAATAGCACAATAAACGTTAAAAGACCATCTTTCCTGAAAATTTGTTATGTATGCTTGGTAAGGATTTTCCGTGGAACAATGGTGTGAATTATGTCGGTTAAACACTCCGTTTTTCGTAAACTTTGCTTCATCGCTCCAAATAATATTTTTCAAAAACTGTTCATCCTCTTGCGTTCTAAGTAATACAAATTCGCTAAACAACATCCTTCTTTCGAAATCGGTTTCATTAAGCTGCTGAACAAAATAAAGTGATCAACTTTTAAAATTATGTTTCTTCACAATATTGAATATGGAACTACGGCTCATTCCTATATCCTGCACAGCATTATTTAGTGAAGCTCTGCTGTATAAAAATAAGCCAATACATTAGTAACTCCAATTACTTCCTCCGTCACGGTGCTGTTCCTGTTCTTCTTTGTAATAAATGATCCATTATTTGCAGTCTTCAAGAATAGTTTTAAGAAGCCTAACATTCGGCGCTGGCTTTTCAGGAAATTTTTGATGAAAGACATCGCAAGTTCTTTGAAGAATTCTGTTGCATTCGCCATAAATAATTATCATTTCGAGATAATCTTGATTTGTAAATTTCGATTAGCCATTGCAAATAACTAGAGTACAGGAATTGCAACCTGTGTAGAATTATCTACATTTGACGTTTCGTAAACTAACCAATTATTCTTTTGTTAATGTATCGGACAAAAGCTACTTGATAGTAGCAAATGTTATATGGTTACTGAACTAGTGCATTTTCTATTTTAATGCAAATACTCAAAAACGGCTTACAATAAATGGATGGTTGTAATTACATACCTAAGGTATTTTTTTTCCATAGAATCGATTAATATAACAAAATATGGTAGGTTGCATTTAAAAAAGAGGGAATATTTGACATTTTATTAGTCAGATTATAAATTGAATTTTCTAGCACCCTGTACATTGCAATCAGATTTTCTTTGCACGTAGAAATAATATCAAGTATCATTAATATGATTGCAAAAAAACAATTTTGTAAGTTCGTTCACTTTAGAGTTATTCCAATTTATGTGAATGCGTGCAAATGTCAAAAATCTACTAAAAGTCAAAATATCTCGAAAACGGCATTAGATAGAGGTATGATTGTGTTATAAAAGTTCACATAAAATTTGACAAGGAATTCGAAAATGCATAAATATACAGGGTGTTCTATTTAAAATAACGATAGTAATACCGACTTCCGGTATAACCGGAAGTGCTATCGTATCGAAATTATTTTAGACGTGTAGGGCACATTCGATAACCTCCTAGTGCAAATTTTCAGCTTCCTTCTACCATTGGTCTTCCATATACAGGTGACCTCCCACTTAAAAAAACACCCTGTATAGTTCGAAAATTACAACAGGGTTGGCACATCTTTTGGATAGAAAGCAATTCCTTATGTTATATATCACTGTTGCCAAAATGGAACAATTAGCAACCAAGCATCCAAGGGCTATTATTCTCAAGCATTTATTAAAACGTCAATTTGTACTTATTATAATCTGTGAGAATGCAAAAATAGTGTTGAGGCAAAAATAGTGTTGTGGCGAAAAGAGTTGTAACGAAAAGTGTTGTAACGAAAATGGTGTTTGGGTTCCAACTTGGGTGAGTAGTTGAAATGTTTTGCTACTAAGAAAAATAACCGACGAGATACTTGTGCAAAAATAGTTCTGAGGCAAAAATAGTATTGATGATGAAGATAATGTTGAGGCGAAAATAGCGTTGTTGCGAAAACTGTTGTAACGAAAAGCGGCGTGGCGAAAATAGTATATAGGTTCAAAGTTCAACTTAGGCTAGTAGTCGAAACAAGAGACGAAGTAATCGAAGGGGCCGTGCAAATGGTGTTGAAGCGAAAATAGTGTTTAAACAAAAATAGTATTAAGGCGAAAATAGTGTTGAAGCAAAAATGGTGTTGAGGCGAAAATAGTGTTGAAGCGAAAATAGTGTTGTGGCGAAAATAATTTTGCCGAAGCAAACATAATATCAAAGCGAAAATAATGTCGAGGCGAAAATAATATTGAGATGAACATAATGTTATGACGAACACAATGTTGAGGTGAAAATAGTGTCAAGGTTTCAACTTAGGTTAGCAGACGAAATGTTTTGCTACTAACAATAATAAACGAATACACGCACGAAAATAGTGTTGAGGTTTCAACTTAGGTTAGTAGTCGAATGGGTACATGTGGGAAGGTAGCGTTAAAGCAAAAATAGTGTTTTCAGGAAAAGTCTTGCGATGCAAAGTCTTGTGACGCAAAATGTTGTGACGAAAAGTTTTGTGACGAAAAGTGTTGCGACGAAAAGCGTTATGACAAAAAGCGCTGTGACGAAAAGTGTTGTGACGAAAAATGTTGTGTTGAAGTGTTGTGACAGAAAGTGTGTCGAAAAGTGCTATGACGAAAAGCGTTGTGGCGAAAAGTGTTGTGACGAAAAGTGTTGTGACGAAAAGTGTTGTGACGAAAAGTGTTGCGATGAAAAATGTCGGCGCGAAAATAGTGCTTAGGTTTCAACTTAGGTTAGTAGGCGAAATGCTTTGGTACTAAAACGAAATAATCGAACGGGTAGATGCACAAAAATAGTGTTGATGCGAAAATAGTGTTGTGGAGAAAATAAAGTTTAGACGAAAATAGTTAAAGGTCCCAATATCCTTAAATTTAGTGCGTGCAAAGTACGGTTAGTGGCTCCACAAAATATATTAGATGGTTCACCGTTTGATGGGTGTAGCTCATGAAACCTAGACCTTTGCATCCTCGTCCAAATTGTAGAGCCAGTACATAATCATGGATAATTGGCAGTAGAGTTGCAGCAGAATGGTCTGTTACATAAACAACATAACGTGCCTTTGTCATGGTAACATAAATGCCCAAAACCCATCGTTGATCTACCAAACGACCCCAGTGGTATATTCATCTGATAATCAAGCTCTCGTCAATTTGCACTATACGACTGAACCTCTAAACCGAAACAAATCTGGTCGGCCCAGTTACTTACAACTACATATGCCCAGGAAGAAACGATTGTGCTGCATTAAACTTTATACACTGATACTAGGTTGGTTATAACTTTTACGGGTGATTTAATACACCAACACCACATTACTTAAAACGATGCACAGAGGATGGTGGCTTTTAAAAAAAGTGTCCTGTAACACAAGCTAATTGTTGTATGACGTTTCGAACACCGGTAAAAGTGATCAATTGGACGGTTAGGGTCCTTCACCAATAGCATTGCATCAAGTGAAGAACACCCAAGTCTGTCCCTATCAAAATAGCTGATAACACCAGTGATGTTCTCGAAATTCACACAATAGAAAATTTATAAGCTGCTCGCTCCATGAGCAACACCTTTGATAAATAAATCACAGTAAAAAAACAAAACAATAGATAAAGCAAAGTTAATCTAATACGTACGTTACGAGTAGTATTCCCACGCTCAATTGTGACCTTTGACGTACTATTATTTTTCTTGAGGTTACTAACTCGCGCTTCTTTGTAATTCACAAGATCTGGATTTAGGCAAAAACAAAAAAAAAATTAACTAAGTTTACAAAACATGCGTTTTAGATCATTTTCAATTATTTGTTTTTATTTGACTGGTCTGCAATACTCCACTCGAACCATATACCTTAATGCTGCAAAGAAAAGAAAGAAAAGAAATTTTTACCCGTATGTTTGTTGTGGTTTGTTTAGCATTCTTCTTAATTTTTACCATTGTTTTTAAGCAAAACAAATTTCAAAATTGGCGTTTTCTACGCTTCGCAATGAATATCACGAAGGACTTTTCTGAAAATAATAAATTGGGTATCCATTTCTTTCCACAAACTATAATAGTGATAAAAACTTCTATAGATGAGGCACCAGATACAACGGCATTAGCATGTAAAGTATTTAGAGAACCTGAAGTTAATCTATCACATAATGAGCGATTTGATGTCAAGTGTTTAATTAGTTAATAAGAAAAAAACACAATCGGCAACCTTAAAGAATCATTCTGAAACCTTAGATAACGTTCTCGAAAGCACCTATGTATATCGAATTTCGAATCTCATTAGCTTAATTTTAAAAATAAAGTTGTTAAGAAATATTGGGATTAGTGACCGACATTTGTGTATCAAGTACGCGTGGATGGCATTTTCAGAAAATCTGTTCAAGTCGCTGATCTGGCACAGAATGACCTGATTTTAAAGTGCTTGTGCACCGAGTTGTTGATTCCAAAATATACTGCCTCGAAAAGTTTTCATGAGAAAACTGTATATTTATAAGATGTTTGTAAGCTGGACCTCACGCTTAATGACTCACTACGAAGAGTTAACACGGAATGGCTTACCAGACAGAAAGATTTTTTGATCATATGGAGACCCTGAGCAAATGTCGAATCTATCTACAAGCTAAAACGACGATCAAAGAGCGAAAACGCCAATTCTCTAAGCTCTCAACAAGCCAAAGGGGTTGGAAGTCATCCAAAAACCACATCGCGAAGAATTATGACCCCCATTAGAATACACTGTTCCACTGAAAATAATACGTTGCTGAAAGTTCACCAACAGTATCCTCACCGCACTGAAAATACTCTACAGAAACTTCGTTGAAGTTCGCTAGAATAACTGATCAAAATCCACCAATTTTTCAGATCGTACTGTCAATTACCTTTTGTTTTCAGAACTGAACAAATAATTCATTACTAAGTCGTCACTTTTACAACAAAATTTCTTCATTAATGAGTGGAAGAGTGGCACTTGGCGTGATCTGCAGATCAATGCAACGATGAAATGCTAAAGATCTAGAAACACTGGACAACATATATGGGTGTTCAGTAAATATGTGAAAAATTCTTAAAATCCACAAGTTGTGATAAGTTTTTGTTTCGAGTTTCTCGTGCTATACTTAAAGATTAGGATGTGCAAAATCTTGTATCATTCATTCTGCATAGCACGCACAAAAGCATCATTATAGTCAAATCCCATGCACCGAATTTGAAAATTTTAAATAATATTTTTTACAAAGCGCGCTTGTATGCCGATACATAAACAAATGTGTATTTATTTGGAAATGTCAAAAAACTAATAAAACCGTGCAATTTTGTTTCAAACGAGGGATAAATATAAATAAAAGCCAACACGATTTATACTTCAAATTCGAATGCATAATACAGCCAATTCATAGAGGTAGGTTCTGGCATTTATCGATTCCCAACTTTAATATTTTAAAATAATACTTTTTCTCGCATATATAAAAGTTCCGCACAAAAAGAACAATTTGTATTCCGTTTAGTCACTGCAAGCCGGCTTACGTTTTATCCTCGACTTGCCATGCAACGAGCATAACCAGAGCTTTTAAAGTTAGTAAAGCATCGCCAATTGCAACTCCTAGCACATACAATGGTTCCCACATTAGCTATGCATATTCATGCGATAACTGTTCTATTGAATTTGCAAATTCCTTTTGAACAAAGCTTTGAAAAACGCATAAAAGGTGCCGGATACGCATATAAACTGTTAGTCGTTTTCGGAATACTTGTTTAAAAAATGTTACGTTGAATAAATTTATAGAGCACTTCTAAATAGCAAAATATTAAAATACGTAAATTTCTTAAATATCTAGTGGAATCGCAAAGTAGAATACCGCATTATTTTAAATATATAGCTACAAAAGTTAATTAATCAAAAATTATCTTTTGATAATTAATGAATAAAGAGGGTGCCTAGATACTCTTCTGCCAAACGGAAGCTACACATACTCTAGACATCATTTTATGTCTATTTAACCCAAATTACCTTGATCCAAAAATGCTTGCTGTAGGAGCTAGCTCTTTGAAGACGGCGTCTTTGAACGACTTTTATAAACATATCTTTAAAATGCTGTTATAAATTGATCAAAGCTGACAACATGATTAAGCCTCTCTCTGGTGACACTTCGACCACTGTAGACGCTATTTTATTATTGAATCACAAGCGTTTAATGGAGAGCTTTAATAAAACCCAACGTCTAATAGCACAACGGAGTTTCCAACAGGTGCTGTGCTCTACACGACGAACGTCTCTTAGAATACATATCGATTGTTTTCTGTAGAGATACTTTAATTTTGCAAAAATTACATGACTAATTCTAATTTCATGGAAAGCTGAATAAGGATTTCTATTGGAGCAGTATAAATAAATGACTTCAAGTAGCCCCAAGTACAAAAATTACATACCAACTGCTGATTTTGGAGGCGAACTAATTGGACGTCCTCTTTTAATCCATTGGTTTCCGTAAGTGTTGTCCAGAAATTGACGAACGCCTTTACTATAATGAGCTGAGCAATCATCGTGTAAAAACCATAAATTATGCTTAATCACTAGTGGAACATTTTCAAGTAAGTAAGGTAAAACATTTCAAAGAAAATTAGTATAATCCTCTCCCGTTAAACAACCAGGTAACCCTACAGGTTCCAGCAGCTGGTCACCAATAACACCTATCCAGACATTTATACCAAACCTTTGCTGATGTTTAGTCTTTTTATTGTCAGGGGATTTTCATCAGCGTGCGAATTATGCAAATTATCTAAGCTGTGGGAATTTCAGGGAACGGTGTAGGCTAGCTAAGAATAGAAACTTGAAGGTACGCATCCAACCAGTTTCAAGACGGAAAACCTCATGCCGAAAAAATAATTGCACTTAAATCTGATGATTATTATAAATTACAGGTGTCAGTTTTGAAATATTTTCAACTAATGTTGATTGTGCGAAGGGATATATTGGAAAACTATTAATTCGGCAAATATTCGAGTGTTGGGGGATCTTGGTAGCCGCAGGCTGGTTAACCCCTTCACATACTACTGAATATCGGGAAAATAGGGTATATATTTTTATACAATAGAAGGGGTACCGAATTGCATTTAACAACAAAGAGCAGCGGCTATGTTCGAAGAAAACACATAGAAACAAGTAGAAAATTGTTGAAAGCGTGTATGGAGCACAGCACAGTATTTCTATGAAATATGGGCAGTAGGAGAAGCAAACAGAAAAACGGTAGAAGCCTTTTGGAATGTTGTGCTTCAGATGTATAAGGATGATAGAATGGACAGACAAAGTTAATGACAAAGAGGTTATAGAAGTAGGGGAAGAAAGATATCTGTGGAAAAAAATAGGAGAAATAGAAGAACAGGATACATTCTAAGGCATTTTTGGGGAATAGTGCAGGATATATTACAAGCAGAGATAGGAAAAAGGAGGTAGAGGTGGACCTAGATCAGACTATTGCACACAGATAGTGAAAGGTGCAGAGTGTGGCTATTTCAAGGAAACGTGTAGGTTAGCACAGAATAGGAAACACTGAGGATACGCGTCTAAGCAGTTTCAGGACTGAAGACCTAATGATGATGATGATGATGATGATGCAAATTAAAAACCGCCTATCTAGTAAATGTAGCGCCTTTGCAAAATAAAATACGGGGAAATAATTAACATTTGGAATCTTTTTGTTCCTCAACTAGTTTGAAAAATCTACGCGAGTTGAGACATCATCCTCTAACACATCGCATAAATCTCAATATAATCCTGTCCCATTAAACAACCAGGTAACCCTACAGGTCCCAGCAGCTGGTCACCAATGACGTCTATAGACATTTATACCACACCTTTGTTGATGTTTAGTCTTTTGATTGTCAGAGGATTTTCATCAGCTTGCTGATAATAATACGCATTATGCAAATCGAATAAATGTAGCTTCTTTGCAAAATAAAATACGGGAATTAAGATTTTGAATCTTTTTGTTTCTCAACCAGTTTAAAAAATCTACGCCAGCCAAGACATACCATCTAACATTGCATGAACCTTCTTAAAACGAAAAGGATATAGGTTTCCTTTCTGAATGATATTCCACATGGAAGATTCAAAAATGTCAGAAAACAGCAACGATTCTTCTGATGCTAATCTCAACATTATTTTCAGTTTCCAACTAAATATCTTCGTCGTATTCCTCTGTAACATTTGTAGCTTACCAGTTTCAGTATTTTTACGAAATACTGAGTCCGTTTCTCTCAATCTTTGGCGTAGCGCTGTAAATGTTGCAGGTTAGGATGTCTTCTGTTAGGATATTTTTCAGTCAGTCTTCGCTCAGCTGACCGAACATTAGTTTGTTCTCACGATAACTAAATGCATATCATCTTTACTAGTAAAATGAACAATTTTTTTATAAAAATTCCACTTATTTTACATTTCCAACACAACACAAGTAACAATAATTGTTTAGATCAAAATATTTTGACACTTGCAAATATCTTATTGTTGGCTAGTCAAGGCCAAGTTGGTATTTCTAGTAATCAAATACGATTTTATGCAGTAAACACAAAAAGTTTAAATTGATTTGATCGGGAAACGGTGAATGCCAGCCATTTCAAACAAGAGCACATCATGGATGGGAGAAGCCTTAAAGTTTTCAAATTCGTAAAATATGTTAAAAATTTGAAGATAGAAAAATCCCCCGCCCTTTTGTGATTTCTATAAAGAATTCGTATTTACAGTGGCCGCCGAATTAATAATAGAGGATTAATCATTTGACAAGTCTATTTATATAACGGCATTTAAAAGATATTTTTAAAAACTGATTTAGAGGCGCCTTCCCTTAAGAAGCATTTGTGGATTAAGGTAATTTGGGTTATATCGACATAAAAACATGCCTAGTATGTTTGGCTACTGTTTGGCAGGAGAGTTTCTGGACACTGTATAATTTTGGTAAGTTTGGACGAAACCCATCGTATCAAAACCTAAGTGCACCTGCAATCTGAATAATAAAAGTAATAACATTTAGGTTTATTAACAAATAACTTCAACACAAATATTAATTTATTCGGTTTATAAAAAATACTTTAATTTCAATTATAAACCCCACATCAGTTTAGAAACACAAACTCATCGTGTTGTGAAGTAGTGCAATTATACAGTAATTATATTGAAAGCTCTTTCCTGCAATTGTTGTAACATAAAAACTAATTCAAAGGAGACTACGTTATTGTGTACCTACTTACATCAGTCGAAAAACGTATTCTTGTATAAGACTAAATACAATAATAAATCTTGTAGAAATGAATGATTCCAAAAAATGTAATTCGAATTACGCCCATATATAAGGAGACGAAAACACTACTTTCCTACTAGTGCAGCTTAAGATTAAATTTAATAAAGTTCTCGTATAAACATTATCTTGTAGTTCATCAGTGAGGCAATTCAGACATTGAAAACATCAAAAAGGATTGGTGAGTATCATAGCGTTGTTTGTGTGTAACGCGTTCGCGGTATTTTGGATATAAACCAGATAGGAATGGGGAACATATACAGGGTGTTTTTTTTAAGTGGGAGGTCACCTGTATATGGAAGACCAATGGTAGAAGGAAGCTGAAAATTTGCACTAGGAGGTTATCGAATGTGCACTACACGTCTAAAATAATTTCGATACGATAGCATTTCCGGTTATACCGGATGTCGGTATTACTATCGTTATTTTAAATAAAACACCCTGTATATTTATGCATTTTTAAATTCCTTGTCGAATTTTATGTGAACTTTTATAACACAACCATACCTCTATCTAATGCCGTTTTTGAGATATTTTGATTTTTAGTAGATTTTTGACATTTGCACGCTGTCACATAAATTGGAATAACTAGAAATTGAACGAACTTACAAAATTGATTTTTTGCAATCACATTCATAATACTTGATATTATTTCTACGTGCAAAGAAAATTTGATTGCAATGTACAGGGTGCTAGAAAATTCATTTTATAATTTGACTAATAAAATGTCAAATATTCCGTTTTTTTTAAATGGAACCTACCATATTTTATTATATTAATCGATTCTATGGAAAAAAATACCTTAGGTATGTAATTACAACAATCCATTTATTGTAAGCCGTTTTTGAGTTATTTGCATTAAAAGAGAAAATGCGCTAGTTCAGTAACATAATAACATTTGCTACTATCAAGCAGCTTTTGTCCGATACATTAACAAAAGAATAATTGGTTATTTTTACGAAACGTCAAATGTAGATAATTCTACGCAGATTGCAATTCCCGTACTGTAGTTATTTATGAGGGTTAATCGAAACTTTACAAATCAAGATTATCTCGAAATGATAATTATTTATGGCGATTGCAACAGAATTCTTCAAAGAACTTGCGATGCCTTTCATCAAAAATTTCCTGAAAAGCCAGCGCCGAATGTTAGGCTTCTTGAAAACTATGCGAATAATGGATCATTTGTTACAAAGAAGAACAGGACCAGCACCGTGACGGAGGAAATAATAGGAGTTACTAATGTATTGGCATATTTTCATGCAGCAGAGCTTAACTAAATAATGCTGTACAGGATATAGGAATGAGCCGTAGTTCCATATACAATATTTTGAAAGCAAATAATTTTAAAAGTTGGTCACTTTATCCTGTTCAGCACCTTAAGGAAACCGATTTCGAAAGAACGATGTTGTTTTGCGAATTTGTATTACTTAGAACGCAAGAGGATAAACAGTTTTGAAAAATATTATTTGGAGCGATGAAGCAAAGTTTACGAAAAACAGAGTGTTTAACCGACATAATTCACACCATTGTTCCACAGAAAATCCTAACCAAGCATACATAACAAATTTTCAGGAAAGATGGTCTTTTAACGTTTATTGTGCTATTAGAGATTCATGAATTGTATGTGTTTTACCAGGAAAATTTAAACGGTAAACTACATATTGTTTTAGTAATTCTTTTTCTTCTCGATGAACACTTTTACAGGGGAACGATATTTAGAAATTGGATTTTTTCTATGGGGTATGTAAAGATACGGTCTTCTCCTACGCTCCTGCTACTGAGGAAGATTGCAAAGACGAGTATTAAATGCTCTAAATTCTTTAACTCCAGAGCAAATACAAAAGGCAACAAATGAAGGGTTTAAAAGACTCATTTTAAAATGCTTGGATCAAAATGGCCGCCAAATAGAACATTTATAAACAACCTCTTATGTTTTTATTTATTTTTCTTTAGGTAAAATATTGTTAGATGAAATACATTGTTCCATGTTTGTGTAGCTTTTATACATTATTTTTCAAAAAATGTTCTTGCGCTGCCATTGTTGGCAACTAAAATGTGCAAAAGCATTTCCTGCTTTCTAAGTACTAAGATATTAATTCCATAGAATTGATTAATATAACAAAATATTTGATGAAAAATATCGCCAGTTCTTCGAAGAAACACCTATTACATTCGCCATAAATAATTATCATTTCGAGATAATCTTGATTTGTAAAGTTTCGATTAACCCTCATAAATAACTACAGTACGGGAATTGCAATCTGCGTAGAATTATCTACATTTGACGTTTCGTAAAAATAACCAATTATTCTTTTGTTAATGTATCGGACAAAATCTACTTGATAGTAGCAAATGTTATTATGTTACTGAACTAGCGCATTTTCTCTTTTAATGCAAATAACTCAAAAACGGCTTACAATAAATGGATTGTTGTAATTACATACCTAAGGTATTTTTTTCCATAGAATCGATTAATATAACAAAATATGGTAGGTTCCATTTAAAAAAAACGGAATATTTGACATTTTATTAGTCAAATTATAAAATGAATTTTCTAGCACACTGTACATTGCAATCAAATTTTCTTTGCACGTAGAAATAATATCAAGTATTATGAATGTGATTGCAAAAAAACAATTTTGTAAGTTCGTTCAATTTCTAGTTATTCCAATTTATGTGACAGCGTGCAAATGTCAAAAATCTACTAAAAATCAAAATATCTCGAAAACGGCATTAGATAGGGGTATGGTTCTGTTATAAAAGTTCACATAAAATTCGACAAGGAATTCAAAAATGCATAAATATACAGGGTGTTCTATTTAAAATAACGATAGTAATACCGACTTCCGGTATAACCGGAAGTGCTATCGTATCAAAATTATTTTAGACGTGTAGGGCACATTCGATAACCTCCTAGTGCAAATTTTCAGCTTCCTTGTACCATTGGTCTTCCATATACAGGTGACCTCCCACTTAAAAAAAACACCCTGTATAACAGACAAACAGACAGGGAACAACCATATGGCCGATTTAACTAACAGTTCGGATGCTCGATTAGACGCGGCTTTTTGATATAGTTTAGCTGAAGGATATGGTACTTTACAAGACCATGTGAAATCACGCATTTTCACCTGATCTAATATGAAAACAATGATATACCCCTCGAGAAGATAGAAAGTGGGGGAAAGGGCTACAGCTAGGCAGCGGGCGTAAACAGTTAATTAATTAATTACTCGCGTGCCACGGCCGAGAACATATGTAGAGGTAACGTCGATAATATGGTCGAGGAAATCCCTTGGGCTACGAGATTAGCCAACGCAAGATAAACGTGGTCATATTCGCGGAATATTCGACAACGACCCTACAGCAAAAATTAAAATTTTGGACACGATATTTCCAAACCAACAGATGTTGAAAGTGATTTACCCGTCGGAAAGTGAATTCAATCCTGGCTTAAAGCAAATGTTTGTCACACGAAGCTTCAACTGAACGTTTCGTTAGCTAGCTATACATTTTTTTTGTTATTGATTTGCTGGTATAGTCAAAATCATTAGAGAATGTATTCACGATATAGGTTGCTGAATTAATCTAGAACTTCTTCAAGGTGCAGGTCCATTGGAAATGGGAGTCAAACATCAAACTTATACTAACATCAAATGTTCATTAACAACCAATCCTTCAAATCGTAATAATTGCTATATCCACAAACATCTTTCTCCAATATACATTATCCAACAAGATTGCTTCTTACATACAAGCATTAAAATCTACAAGTGAAGATTAATATTGTTAGTATATCATAAGTTTAAAAATATTTTATAACTACTGAATGCTAATATAGAGTTCATAAAGTCTCTCTTTTTGAGTAATATTTCACAAACCTATCCTTATTTAAATCACGATGTATACAAATTTTTGTAGAAATTTGCAGGGATAATTTTTAATAATTCTTTCTTACCTCGTGGTTACACGTAGCTAATCAGATACATCTAATAAAACCTGATTTAATTATTCAAATTATATCGGAATTAGACCTCAAAAAAATTTCTAAATTATCAATTTACAAAAAACAAGTTTATTTGCAATAAAAAAACAAAATTTGGAGATTGGATATTTTGATTGAAGTTTAGACTCCAAATCCTTATGTAATCTAAACGAGAACAAAATGTCTCTTAAAATATTTTACCGTTAATTCCGCTGATTGTCATCTTTTCTCTGGTTATGTGGTAAGCTTGTATTCATTAAACTTCATATCCTTTTCCCGAAAATTCATATTAGTGTTGTTCAACTACTGTTAAAATTAATGCGCCATTATACATGCATTTGAAAATCCCATCATATTCTTCTATTTAAATTAAAAGTTACCCTGCTGGAATTTACTGCCGTTCATCAAAAACAAACAGTTTGATTATTTATTTCAAACCTTAGTTTTTCGTACTCAAATTAAAATCAACCTTTAACGTGGATTGTTAAAATACATTTTGATCAACAGATATTTTTAAACGTGTAGCAAAACATTAACGTGAACTGACTTCCTTCAATTCAATTAACCATTCAAATTTCATGATTAACGATCGACCTCATTGTCTTCTTTGATCCGGTTTATACAGTATGAAATCCCTGCGACATCCCGATCTAAAACAATCCGTCTAGTTTTACACATACGGCTGACTCAATTCTTTCAAGAAATTGAGTAAATTAGTACATTTTATACGTTTATCTTATCTAAATCGCTGTTATCCTAGGATTTATTATATCGTTATCTTTTGACTTACGAGTTGTTAAAGATCTTATCTTATCGTCTCCCTAATTGGAATGTTCATTCATGTTATTTGTTCTAATTATCTGTCACCTACTTATTATCTAATTTGATTTATTGGTCGTTTCGTTACTTGCGAAGGAACCTAGAATTCAAAAAAATCTAGAAAACTGAAATACTCTTTTCGATTTAAAATACACGACTACTCGTTTTGCATTAAAATACTTTTGGACTGGTCACAAAATGCAGTGGAGCATGTTATAAAATAACGTTTTAAATACTGTATAATGTTCCGTCATTGAATACTCTTTAATAAAAGATTTTAGAAACACGGATTTTCAACTTACATAATGGCCTATTCTTTTTAGAACATGTTTTAATGAAATCATTTGCATTTTCACGGATTTTTAACTTACGTACTATACGATTTAAAGATACTATTATGCAAAGCTTAATGTATCACGGTTCTCGCATTTGGAATAATAAACAAAGTGTTTCCAATTACGGAGTATGAGTACTTAAAATATTAAAAAGATTTGTTTATTTTCGAGTGTTGTATTTACAGGATATCGTGCTCAATGACTTTTATATAACCCCTTATCACATCGATATTACTCCGACCATATATAAGTTGCTATTGTCCAGAGTTTCTAACAGCAAAAGCTTATTGGCTTCATTTTATTCCTGAGAAGCTATATTAAACATCCCAGAAGAGTTCTTGCTGACCGTTACAACTAGATCGAGTACTAAATTTAAGGACAAATGCACCCTATATATCCTACAGTGAGTAACGATATTCCAAAGATAACCGAAAAAAATACGTACGACCATAAACCATTAAACCTATAGGTGTATTGGGAAAATTCGTTCTAGGGCCTAAAGGTTTGATTGGTCCATTTGACCTATATCTAATCCTAAGAAGCAATTCGTTCCATGCTGACCAGGGAGCAAAAGAACAACTTGCGTTCTTTTATGCGAAACATGGTGCTAAGCAAACCGTAACAATATCAACTAGTCAGGATGCATTATCTATTTCTGCTGCAACTAGAAGCGTTCACATAAATTACGACTTCCTCAGTGTTCTTTAATTACTTTGCAACACGATGCCGTTGGTAAAATGGGTATGCAAGTCAACTCGTCAAAAAATGTTTCTTCGCGTTCATCTTTTCGCTGCAAGACACGCGCAGCAAATTTACAAGTGCGGATTTGTACTTTCAAAATATTAGTGATCGGGGCCTTGTTCTTGTGATGTGTTACGAAAATGGACGGAGACACTTTAATCTAATATGATACCGTCTAAATCCGAAAAAAGTATTTTAATCATATTATTGACCAACTCTAATAGCTTTAATGAATGTGTAGGGTCTGTTTAAAACAGCAAACATTTAAAAATGTAATAATGTACAAAACTTTAAAACAGAGGTTTTATATTAAACTAAATCGATATCTGATTCATAATTTGGACTCCCAAGATACAGCGCGCAATAAAAGTATTTAATATAGAAGTCTGAAATAATTTGTATCGCAAAAATATGCCTGCGACAATCATTAGATGAAATAAACATTACACGGACTTCTCAGTACCTGCTCCAAATTCCCCAATGTTTTACTTTTGCACTATGTTGCGTTTTAAATCTAATTAGTCTTGTCGGCCTACTTATAACCAGCGTCATTCAAGATGCCATTAAGTCTTCAAACAGCAAAGTTCAAAGTAGATCGGGATAAAATAATTGACAAGAAACAGTGCTTACAAATTTTATTATAAAGTTCCCGTAGGGTTTCCAAATAATATACGCATCAGTGCTAGTCTAAAGCGCTTCGTACCTCATAATTTCGCAATACCAGTGAAAGCAGCTACCTTTGACATCTGCGGTATAGACATTGTATAATACAATATTCACAAAGAAAATATATCTTAGTCTTCCGTATAAGTTATTCGTTCACCCGTGACCCCAATGTTCCACATCGAATAAATATATGACAGACACAATGGAAAGTTATAAATGTGCGAAAATCCGTATCTGACATTCTCTTTGCATGGAAGATGATATTGACGCGAAGTACGAATGAATAAATATAAAGATAGCGCCAGCAGCAATTGAGACATAGCGTTTATTTGAATTAAAAGTGTATGTAATTTTTTTAAGACAAATATGTCACTGTAGATATTAAAACGTGTAAAATTCATTTTTGAAGTTAGCAAAACCCGTAATTGATGTCAATTCAACTACAGCAGACACCAATTGTGAATTGACTGCGCTTTTTTATTTTAGGGCTATATTTTATCTTCACAGCCAATACCAGAGCGGAAGAATAATTTGTATTCTATGTACACTATGAGGGTTGACATTGTATCTCGAGCTTATTATTCAGAATGCAAAACCAGAGCTCGAAACCGGTAAAACCATTCAACTGCAACATGATGCACATGCACACACACAATGCCCTAGTAAAACTGCTCTGATATATGTGCGGAATTGTAAACTGATTGATCATTAGTTAATGTATTCTCAGAAAATATGTATACAGACAAACCGTTTGGTGTAATAAGCCTAAATCATGCTAACTTATACACTAGAAGATGATTGAACCAGAAATTTGTATTTTGATGTAGTAAAAATTGCTTGCATCCTTGCATTTAAAACTTTGAGCAAAGCGCAGGATGACCGAGCAAAAGAATTGCAATTAAAACCAGGAACTTAAAAACGAACCAGAAGTTAATACTAATTAAATATTATATAAAATTCCTCAACCACAAAATATTCTAAAGTAGATAAGTATTTCGGCTACAGAAGTGGTCGCCATCAATAGCAATCGACGAGGTTATACAGGAACCCTCCCGAGGATATTCTTTCCACCACGCAAGTTGGCGATCTTCACAGTGTTAACTTGTTTCATTGTTAGTAATAACGTACTTATGAGAGATGTCTTTTATGTTTTCCATACTGGGACATAGCGAGCACCACTAATCAAACGTCAGTACTAAAAATTCATCTTTAGTTAACGTAAATCCAAAGTTTCAGTGCGATACGTGTAGTGTTGTAGCTACAACGAATTGTCACAGTTAAAAAGTTAATCGAGAAATGGAATTAAACCGTAAAAATTTTTCCGTAATAACTTTTAATAATCTTAGAAAACAATTATCTCAATAAGAATGCCTCGTCGAGTTGATTCAGCAATGAAGCACCACATCAAATTACAAACGTGAACGGATTAGTTTTAGCGACAATCCAATAGCAGGTGCACAAAAAACGATAGTCATTCAGGAAAACGTCGATGCTGTGCGCAAGCTCATCAACAAGGATTGACATGTGA
The DNA here is from genome assembly GCA_036346225.1 of Platerodrilus igneus. Classification (NCBI taxonomy): domain Eukaryota; kingdom Metazoa; phylum Arthropoda; class Insecta; order Coleoptera; family Lycidae; genus Platerodrilus; species Platerodrilus igneus. The sequence continues at coordinate 4,110,331 of JARFIW010001271.1, forward strand.
GATATTGCTAAATTGAAACATCATTGGGGATTTCAAAGACTTCAATTCAAAAAAATTTTTCACGATGAATTGTGGGTAAAAAATTAGTTTCGATTGTATACAGCATCGATTGACCTAAGAACAGAAAAGCTAGAATTAAATAGGTGTCAAAAACTCTACATCGCTTCGACGCAGGAAACTCTAAATACTTGGATTTACTCGTTAGAGCCAGAAAATAAACGCCAGTCGTTTGTTTGGGTGTTCCAAGGGGAAGAAAAGCCAACAAAGTCATCCGTTCTCGAGATGTCTCTAAAAAGACGGTCGCAATATTTATCTCGAAAGCGGATCGGTCATGTAGTACCAATTCCTCTGCAAGATCAAAAAACTGTTACTACCGATTAGTATACAACAATTTATTTGCCGAAAGTCATCGCTGAGCTTCCATAAATCAACCCCAAACGACGAATCATTCTCCACAAAGACAATGCAAATTCGCACACAGCTCGTAAGACAATTGAATTTTTAACGCATCAAAATGTCGAATTGTTAGACTATCCTCCGTACAGTCACGACCTACGTCCCAACAATTTCTATACCTTTCCGAAAATCAAGGATGGACCGCGTGGTCAAACAGTCCAGTCGTGATAAGAAGCGATGCCTTCAAAAATGCAATTTTGACTGTTGTTCCAACAAACGTGTGAAATAACTGCTTCCAGAGTTGGTTCGAGTGAATGCAAAAGTGCATTAACCCACGTGGAGCAATAAAGTCTTTAAAAGCTATGCACTGTTTTATTTCAGTTGTATATGTAAAACTTAAAAGACAACCCGCGTATAAGTCATTTTAGACATTTTTCTACAAAAAACGTACAAATTTCTTATTAAATGATATACTTCAATTTTTGAATATACAGAATCGTGTCCTGGAATTATCCTAAAATATATATTAATTAAAAATTAGGTCTTTGAATAAGAGAAGTTCGATTTTTTGATAAAAAATAAAACTTCATAGATAGTGATTTAAAAATTTACAGTCTCGACTTATAAACCGACGATGCTGCAAACGCAGGCTTAAAAAAAATTGTAATCGTGAAGCGAGAAATCAAGGAATATGGTGGATGATCAAGAACGTCGTTTCCTAACTTGGGTAGCTTTCCCACGAGATCAATTGTGGTACGTATGGTCTACTTTTATCATGCAGGATTAACTAGAGATTAACTAGAGGCGGCTGCTTGACTTACTTTTCACACATATCTAATTTCCTGCAATACGGTTCCATTATTATAACTTTAAGATGTTACAAGAAAGAATAATGAACGAAGCCTATCCAATTCCACAATACTCTCACCGTCGTCGTCTTTCTTGGATGGAATCGTGCTCTCGACTGATAGCTTGGAGCTGCTCCACGATTCATTCAATGTCCAAAACATTTCTTTGTCGAAAAAGCATCTATTTTTGAAAAAATTATAGTTTTGTTCTTGTTAACCAATGAAGATGACACACAATCGACGCGGTTTGTTTCTAGGCGTTAATCAGTGTTTTTACATTCCCTAGCAGATTAAGACGACTACTTACGGTACTTCAAAATTTCTAGGTAAAAAAAACTCGCTTCATAGCTAATATAGTACCTTTGGGTGGAGCACTGGAGAATCAAATGTAGGGGTACGTCTTGATACGGGCAACTGCGTAGATCAGACAGGTTCACGTATGAGTGCTGATACGTAGGTCCGGGTTTAATTCCTGACACCGGCCGTTTGAAAAGGGCGAGCGTTCAGATGAGAGCTAAAATGTAGGTCCCGTGTGTGGGTATTGTGACTAAAGATTCTCACCTTGCTTGGAATAGCAAGGGATCGGCAAAATTCAAAATTTGCCACTAAAAAACCTCGCTTCCTGGTCTATGTAGTACCTTCTGGTGGAGCATTGGAAAGTCAAAAGTAAGCGTCACGTCGAATATTTCTGCAAAGTTTTCTAGAAAATTCGATTAATTGGTCCAACTGCTTCATGTGACTCTTCGTTGTTTAAGATCGTAGCTGGCCGCCCATTTGCTTTATTTTCCAACCCAAAATTGTAAAAATCAACGAAATAACTGCGTAGGATACGTTCGTTGCACGTGTCTTCTTCAAATGTTTGGTTCATTGTATTAGCCGCCGCTATGGCAGAAATTGAAAAAGAAAAAGTATCCGAATATCATACTTTAACAACATTGTTGGAACTTTTTTGAGTTGTTGAAAAGTGATTATGTGAAATGACAAGATAATGAATATTTTTATGTCAAAACTAAAACATAATAACACCGCAAACAAACCAAGTCGAGTTAATCAAAACGACCAATACATTTGAAGTCCAATAAATAGAACATTTCATATGCAAAGGCCTATTATTAAAAAAAAGTTGATAATTGGCACAGTGGAAATGAAATGTCGTAAGACAAAACTCGTAACACCTGACGATAGTTCATTACAAAGCATTACAAGAAAGTATTTTTGTTTTCATTAATAACTACATACGAGGAAAACCATTAAAAACCTCAAAACTTAATTTCTCCAAAAAAAGTCGAAAAAAGAAAAGTTTTTAGATCTGCGAGGACTAAATGGTCACAATCATAATCGAGCATCTTTTTGTAACATTTATCTAAATTTAAATCTCTTGTACCTAGTAATATTCCTATTTAAATACCTTTTATATAACGATTTTTTATAGTAAACATTTCCATATATGACAGATGCCAGTAAAAAATGTTTCACCATTTATATAACTAAAATGCCACCGGCTACTAAAAATTGTTCAAATCTCATGATTCATCGTCGATTGCACTCTGAAATATAAATGCTCCCCGCTAAGTCCAATTTTAGAATAAACTAGTTTTTCCTATGTCAAACCAGTCTGCCCGTAGAGCGATAGTATGAACTAGTTTGTCATAGGCCATACTAGTTTGAACTGAAATCAACAAAGTCGACTGGATAAACTGATCTGATCTGTCCTAGTCTAAACTACTTTCATCTGCTGTTCTGTAGGATAGACTGGTATGGGATAGAGTAGCAGGGATTAGTCAACGTAATGAAAATTAATTTATTCCAGTTGAAATAACTTTTATTATTTACTTGTTCATACATGTCAAACTATTATGGTATTTTGAGCTGCAGAGTACTAACTTTTTTTGTCGGGTACAGAAGCTGGCGCAACTGCATTTTAAAAAACGTTGGCTTATTGCGACAATGTTTGATCGTTGCGATTTTCAACAAAATCTCATTCTGTTAGTTTACTCCTCTTCGTACCCTTGCGAAAAAATATCAAATTGAAATAGTAGGGAATATGTGTTAAAAAAATATCTTCAACGCGACAATATAAAATAATTGTTATTTTTAATGGACTAAATCATTTCTTTCTTTATCACAACTTTTCATGATGTTAGAAAATTCACTGCTGGTTTGATACACAACTTCCCCTATTAATTTATAATTTATTTCCCTTTTTGTTTAACGTTAATCTTCTACAGGTGTCTTTTTTATTTGATCATCAACTGAGTAGGTAAAATGCAAATTTATTTTAATTTCGTTCGCCGAGTAGATGGCCAAACTAGTTTATTCTACCGCATAGCACGTCAAAATAGTTTTTTAAAGAAAAACAACTAAATTTTTTAATAATCTCACATAGTTATTAAAACAGACTAGTTTGGACCAATCGCTCTTCGGGAAAGGACTGTTTGAACTAGGAAAAACTAGTTTTCAGAATCGGGTTTTGCCGAAAACACATTGATACCTGCCATTTTGAAGTTAATCAAACTTCTTTAGTATTTAACTTATGTATGTATCTTTATTATTACTTCAAGTTTAAAGTAAGTGTCTTTTTCTGAACATTAATGTAATTTCCTGCTGGGTATTGTGCGTTTGGTTATTAACAGTCACCTGATTTTTGTTGGCAAACGCGAAAAGACTCTTTGGATGTGGGAATGCAACATCGTCCCCGGGAAGTTCCCTGTACTGAAATGAATACTTTTACCGGTGCATTTAAGTGTGAAAGTGTGCAGAAGCGGTCTCATCCTCATATACCTTATTCTGTCCAACTATTGTGTTCCTGAGGTCTATTCAGCGTGTGATTCTGCAGGACACGGATCACCACACCCCTTAATTGCCGTGAAAATGTCGGAGTTATTATAAGCAGACATTAACTAAATGTAAATACCTCCATTCCTCTGAATATTATAATCAACTAATGTTGACTGTGCGAAAGGATATATTGGAAAAATTTTATTCCGCAAATGTTCAAGTATTTGGGGGATCTTAGTAGCCAGAGGCTGATTAACCCCCTTCACATACTACTGAATATCAGGGAAATAGAGTATATGTTTGTAAACAATAGAAGGGGAACCGAACTGCATCCAACAAGAAAGAGCGTCAGCTATGTTCGAAGACAACAAGCAATAGAAACAAAGTGAAAATTGTTGAAATATGTGTGGAGGACAGCACAGTACGTCTATGAAATAAGGACAGTAGTAGAAGCAGACAGAAAAACGGTAGAAGCCTTTTGGAATGTTGTGCTTCAGATGTATGAGGATGTTAGCATGGACAGACAAAGTTAATAACAAAGAGGTTATAGAAATAGTAGGAAAATAAAGATATCTGTGGAAAACAAAAAAAAATAGGAGAAATAGGAGAGCATGATACGTTCTAGGGCATTTTTGGGGAATAGTGCGGGATATATTACAAGCGGAGATGGAAAAAAAGAAATAGAAGTAGACCTAGATAAGACTATTGCACGCAGATAGTGAAAGATGCAGATTGTGAAAATTTCAGGGAAATGTATAGGATAAACAACAATAGGAAACAATGAGGGTGCGCGTCTTGGCAGTTCGAGGACTGAAGAAAACTAAATGATGATGAAATATTATAACTTATGCTATGTACCAAATGTTTAATGTGTTACAACAGACATGTGGTGACTTTAGCAACGTTAGTTTATATCCGATAAGTAACTAGTTTAAGTTAATAAAAATTGCAGAAAGTATTCATACATTCCTAACACAAAAATCTTAAGTATCAAACAACTTGTAATGTCTTATTATTATAATGTCTTAAATACAAAAAAAGCAACATGTTTTAAGTAATTTCTATAAACAATTGAACGTTTATTAGAAACAAAAACTAGTTTTGTTACAACTTAAAAAATAAGTCAAAATAACACAAATTAGTGTAGTGACAAAAGGACGTTAAATTAGTCAAAACTTAAAACGATTTCCACTCAAAATAATTTTTAACAGGGTATTGTTCCCACATACCTGAATTTTTGCACGTTTCTTCTTGGCATATCTAAAATTAATTGGCGAATGTTCTCCTAAGGAATAAGTATCCTAATCCTCTGAAAGAACTTGTTGCAAGTAATTTAAGGATAAAAGAACAACAACACGATTTCGAATCCTTCCCCCAGGCATGTCCAAAATATAAACTTCCGTTGGTCACTCCATGCCAGGTATCTTTATATCGTTTAAAAATTGTTGAGTAATTCTCACGACGTGAGGTCTAGCATTATCATGGATTAAAGGAATGTCATCTCCAACAAAATCTCGGAGAATTTCCTCACTGTATCTGGTAGGTATTAACGAGACTCTAGCGACACAATTATGTGCCTCCAGAAAATTTCAGCCCATCTCATAACTGAACCTTTTGTGATTTCTAGTAAACTAAAGTCGTGCATTACGATGACGTCTGAGATTATCTGGGCATGGTATAATTGAACTTCTCCAAGTCTTTGTCTGACTGTTCGTTAGCATACGTAGTTACTACTTACGTGTGACATCGATTTCCGATTTCAAAGACTGTAGCATAATGATTTCGTAGACTTTGTAAGATGATAAAGCAATTATTATGGGCGCTAGTTCTTCGTTGGGCATAAGTTCCAGATGGCTTGATATATGCTTCAGCTACCAAAAAGCGTTGAAAATACAGCGCACAGTGTTATTGTATATGATTTTATGGGGTAACATATCGCTAACTGCTTCCCTTTTAACTCTTTGAGGAGCAAAAGTTTAAGCAGAACAAAATTCTTAGTGGAACAAAAAGTTTTTATTTTCTTTATTGTAAAACATAATAAAATATTGCATATAGAATATGGCTAGCTGACATAAAAATACATATTTTTTTCGCAAAATATACTTTTTTTAAATCTAGGCTGATGCTCAAAATGTACCATCAATTCATTACAATCAAAAATATTTTCATCTATATTATTTGTAAAACAAATAAAGTAAACCTAATCACTAGTATGGTATTGTGACACGGCGCCGCTTAGTCTACTCTTAACAAGAATAATACAGCTGAACGCAAAACGACGTATCTGTATACAAAGGATAATTAGTGGGTACCATGTGCGTGGCATCTTCAGATGGACTTGAATGACAGTTTACAAGAGGATACATTTAAGAGCTTTATTAAGCTTACAATAGGAACTTTCTAGATATTTACATAATTCAAGTACAATACCAATTTTTATGCGAGTCTTGAAATATAAAGTCGTGGTAGGAAATAAATTAGTAGTGTAACACCGTGGTAAAATAAATAGGTCTATGTGATATAAATTATTGTAGTAATCGATATAAATTACCACTTAGGCTTCAATAGTAATTAAGATGTTATTGTAGCTTTAAAAAGCTAGTATAGTACTGTAGTGATTAGCTTGCAATAAATCGTCTTCAGTGAGTATAGTAGCATTTCGCGAGTATTGGAAAGACTTGTGTAGTCAGTTCATAATACAGAACTGTCGTTATTGCAAAGATTTTTCGTTATAATAGTAACTTTAAAAAAAGATTTACTTTTACTTAAATATAATGGCACACAGTGCAAGTCCAGTCTCTACGTACTTGCCTAGATTTCGTGCGCGCACACCTTCTGGAGCTACGCTCTATTTGATGGTCAGAAGAATTTAGCCTTACTTCAACTGAAGTGAAATGCTTTGATTTTTTTATTTGATTCTTTTCTATTGGCATACCGACGATTGCCATTTTTTTACAAACTAGCACTAACTGTGCGGCCAACAAATCAAATTAGCACACGTTGAAAGTCTTTAGCAGTAAGTTTCGGTAATCCTAATAATTTGTAAATACAATATGAATTTACAACTTATGCAAATAGTACGTAAAAAAATTAAATGCCGCCATTTCTTACTATGCCGATCGCTTTTGTGACTTCTTATCAGCTAATCTAATGTAATTCATGTTATGATTGTACTCAATACAGAAACAGGGCATGGTACCTGGGTATGCTACCGTCTTTTTCTATCAGTTTTACTTCACCTACAACTTCTTAACAATGGCAGTTTGAAATATTATGCACTACTCTTATGTCCTTCCAATTGATAATTAATAATCCTGCATCACTTGTGAACCACCGATAATCGTTACGCTTCATGGTTTTATCAGGCTGAAATGTCGGAAGGTATCGATGTGACATGTGTACTGTACCCACAGCATGGATATTATACCTTTTCAAATTCTCCATCAAATGGAACGCTATTAAAAGAATTAACGAAATATAGGAAGTGACTTTTCGCAGACAGAGATGAAACTCGATTCATGGCGCGACGGCCAAGGTACCTCTGGGGCATTTGTCTTACCCGTACATAAATCAAATTTCCAACTATAGCCAGATTGGTCCGCAAGAACCCATATTTTGTAACCTCGTTTTATCGATTTTTTGACATATACTGTTACAATGAGCTGCGAGACTTGAATTTTATGATTGATTCATCGATAGCTATTTGATAGGTTAGTACCAAGCATTTTTCAAAATTTGCCAATAAAACATCTATCTTGGGATGTAATTTGAAAAGTTTATCAAAATTAAGTGATGATCGTTAATGCATAACGGAGTTGTCGTTTACATGCAAATGTGAAAGTACCCAACTTAATCACTTTAGAGATATTAAGTTACTAATAATGTTGAGATCAGGTGCACTAGCCCAATACTTTTTGTAGTTAGGACAATGCCTTATACACATAAGCAAATTGATTCCCAAAAATGTTTTTCCTTTCAGTGGTGGCCAGACAAAGTTAAGAACAAAGAGGTATTAGAAATGATAATGGAAAAATAAACACCTGCAAAACAGTAAAAATACGAGAAGAAAGATGATAGGACACAGACTAAGGCATGAGGGAATAGTGCGGAATATATTGGGAAAAAGGAGAGGTAAAGGATTAGACTATAGAACACAGATAGTGAAGATGTAGAGTGTGCGAATTTCAGGGAAATGTGTAGGCTAGCTCAGAATAGAAATCAATGGAGCGTCCAACTAGATCCAGGACGGAAAAACTTAATGATGAAAAAGTAATTGTATATAAACCAGATGATTAACGTAAACAACTACAAATGTCGGTTTTGAAATATTCTCAAGAAATGTTGATGTGCGAAAGAAGTATTTGGAAAAGGATTGATTCGGTAAACATCTTAAGTAGTGGGGGATCTTGGTAGCCGTCAGGTTGCTCAACCCCCTTCGCGTAGCATTGAATATCGGTGAAATAGGGTATATTTTCAGAAAATAATATATATATATATATATATATATTGCTGTGAAACCTCTTGAATTACCTGGTCTGTTGATTTTCTTCTGTTATTCGCCTCGGCTGCTCCTCTAGATAACTTTCATCCTCATTCATAAAAAAAACAAACACATTCCTACCACAAACAACAACGTTAACTCTATTTACATCAATATTCACAATACATTAAAATTTCAAAATTAAAATTCAGCATAAATTTCAGTATCAGAAAATTTCAAGATTAAATTTATTATCATTTTAAAGTGCATCCAGAATTAAAGTCCTTGTAGGATGCCTACTAATTACTATAACAATATATGCAGACCTGAGTCTGAGTACAAAGGAAGCATCTACCACCCCTTTACGTTAATTAACCAGGTTCGTCTAATTGAGCTCAAAGACATACCCATATTTTCATCATAATCCAGAACATCAATACTAAATACCCTTTCTACTTAAACAAGCAAATTTCACCTTAAAATTAAAATATTATTGTTAGTACAATTTCACTACTGTCCATTTTAAATAAACAAATTATAAAGTTATTCAACACACACCAAAATATCAAAGTTCGAACAAAATAGTATAATTTACCTGAAGGTTACTGCACTCGTAACTTCAATGTACATCGTCCCTTTGTTAATTACACCATTCCAACTGGGTTATATTTACGGCTTCTGATTCTCAACGCTTTTAAAATTTTCTCCATCACCATTTATTTAAAGTTGTTTCTGGGCTTTTCCGGAACTCATCTGTGTATATCTGAACCTTGTCTTGTGGATCCAGACACGTTTATGCACCATTTAATTATTAATACCCCCGAAAAATAACAAAGAAATTCATACTTCTTTCACCAATATACGCCAAAACTGCCTACTTTTGTGTATTTATTTGTCGTTGTAAATTTTACCAATTGGTACAGTTGAAACAATATTTTCGCTTCTCTTTGATGGATAAAGTGAAGCTTTAACTATTCGCGGCTAAGTCTGGGAATTACCCCAAGGGTGAGCAATGAGAAAAGGGTGTGGTGATGGTCTAAACTCTACGATAAACTAACAAAAGGAAAATGGGTTGAGCGCCACTGTATCTGTATGAACGGTTACACTAAAGATTCAATACTCCTATGAGAAGATACAGAAACTCACGGGATATAAATGCACTTAAAACTTACAACTTACAAAACTGATGTATCTGGAAATCTCTGGAACATACTTACAACCTCTCCGATCTCGATGAACCTGGAACAAAATACACAACAAATTCTTTATTAGGAAAACACAGTTTGTGCTTCCCAATAAAAATACCTGTCAATAATTATAGGTGGATAATATTGAGATTAACACACCAAAGCTTTTTAAATCAGGAATAAATACCTAGAACAAACCACTTGAAGCAAATAGGGCCTTTTAAATTACTTCAGCCTTGTATAATTTCATAGATTAACAAACTCATATACTTTAAGAATTTAGTAAATCTAAATATGCATGGAATAAAAACTTGAGTCTAAAAATGAAATTTAATATGGTTTCTCTTTGTTGAATGTTTCTTTAAATGTGATAATAAATTGTACAAATAAAATTAAGTTTCGATATATCAGTCTTTGACATGACAGATCTTTAAATTAATAATCATGTATCAAACAAGTTTTAGTACCAAGCTTTCAGATCTGAGTTCTGGTTTACATATGTTATACAAACATTATATCTACTAAAAAACGAATCACATGTGTTTAACTTAGGCAAACAACTTTTCATTTAAATCTGGTATTAGAGGCTTATAAAAATTTTAATATGAGTAAATAAATATTTTAAAGGTAAAAAAGTGGACTGAACTATCATATTGTTAACAAGTGACTTTATGCAAATTTATAATACTATTATTGTATTAATTTTTAACTGTTTTCTTTCACGCTACTCTAAGCATACAAAATTTAACTCGATCAAACGGACTTCGAAATTTATTTATTCGAGCATTTACGAATCTTCACAAACAGAACAAAGAAAGATTTGATACCTGTAGGTTTTGTCGCTTCCAAATCTAATTATTGATTACCAGCACACATGTTCCAAAAATCTGCTTCTCAACTGGTTATTACTAAACATTAATCGCCTCGACAAATGAACTGCTCTCTAATCTTGGATTCAATTACAACATCTATCTTCTAAACCATCATTTCACTCATTCTGTAATGTCATACACATTAACAAATCTCAACGCGACCATTAAGGAATGGCGTGTTTTAGTGCTTTGCCGGTTTCGCAGGAGCTTGGCACTTCATTCCGCGTCCCAAAGCAAACTCGCCACCTTCTACCATAACCAACTTAAGCCGATGCGAAGGCCCCACTTGGGTAAGGCCTGGAGTTTCATCTTATTTCTTAACAAGAAAAAGAATGCTAACGCGACTACATCTATATGGACAATGGCTGCCCCTTTTAGCGACACATCATCAGCGTGTCGTATCCCGTGACCGGTATGCACACGCGCTGTATTGATTGTAACGAATGTATAGGAAATATCCGCCTGAAAGATAGACAACACAACCTACCAAACTCCATATAAATACGTTTCCTGATAGTTATAAAAATACCAAATATCTCTGTACAAAACATTTAAGTTCTTTAAGTGAACACGACTTCCCGCTTTCATATAGAATTGTTCCTTTAAGATTTTATAACATCAAACACAAGGATTAAATACCACAGAATATATTTATGTTGAAGCGGTTCTTACGATCATAGTGCTATAGAATATATTTACGTTACACAGCCCCCGAACAAAAAAGAAAAAAAACTTTGAGATTGACCATATGCCAACATATACTTAAACGAGAAGTTTTTTTTATAAGCAAAGACGAAACTACTACTTAAACAAAAAATGGGTACCAAAAATACCATTATAAAAAATCCAACCAAACTAAAATAAACTTGAAACTTGATTTCAAAAAAAATTTCTTACTAGTGACTTTACTAATAATAAAATAGGGTGCAAACAAGCGAGTGAGTAGGTAACTCTGCGTACCACACATCCGTTAGGAATCAAAATAGGTAAGACATAATCGGTAAAAAGACATAATCGGTAAAAGACAAAATATTGAGGTCAAATACTCACGAGTTGCAACCTAACAAAGAACAACCCTACTGAGTTCGCGAAACTTAAACTAAAACTCAAATAAAACCTCGACGTAAACCACCGTAAAACAACAAACAAATTTTCTTCCCTACCAATAACTTTAGCATTATTAACACAAAATCGAAAAACTCATTCCAAAGTATTTACATATCAATATCTTTACGAAAATGTTTCCACTACTGCTGATCAAAAAAGGAATCCAGCACAGGAATCACAAAAGAATGTTGTATTTACAAAAAATTACTTTTCTTTGATTTAGTCTCACTAATACTAGACGAAATTGAAAAACCCACATCAACTATATGGATATCAGCGATCATCCAAAATATTTTTCTTCTCGACAAAAATATTCAACAACCAAGTAGCATCACTGACTAGCTACTGTTTCTACAAAAAAATAGTTAGCACTTCTAACCAATTTTCTTTTATCCGGACGCTCCAAAAAAATTTTCAACACTACAATGGCCGCACCAAACATTCCGACTCAACTCGTCTCAAAATTACCACGTAAGCATCTCGCTTACTCCAAACACAACAGCACTCAAGTGACCGTCTCAAAAGCGAGTCTCACTTAAGCGATCCTTCACCTAACTTAAATTAATACACGCACCAAAATGAAACAACAAATATTTACATGGTCCCACCACAACTATAATAACTACATACACTAAACAATCTACTTGTCGGCTTTACCTATTTAAATAGATAATTTGTTAACATGTATGACATCACCAACACTTCTGCAACTCTACTATGAACCAAAGCAAAACGCAGACGAAATTACATTTTATCTGAACTAACCACTTAAATTGAATAATCCAAAACACGTTTCTTGATGAATAAAAGTACTTGAAATAACTGGCGATTTCCATGAACAACAAGATACTAGAAAAGCTTTCAATCGATCACCTCTTATTCGACAAAAGAAATCATAAACGACGAATTAATCCTTTGGGGATAGTCTGGACTGATGGCGGAATAAGGTTTCAGATCTTTAATATGCCATCTACCTGCTCTCGATCCATCCAAATTAACCAAATCATATACCACACTCGAACACTTCTTTTAACTATACTTAAAACAAACTTTGGGGCAAGTTTAGCAGAAAATTTATTACTCGCACTCGACAATACTTTATTGGACCTCCATACTTTATTACCAACCTCAAAAGAAATATTTCTCCTCCTTAAATTATATTGATTACTCGAACGTTCATAAGCTAAATGCAGTTTCGTTCGGACATCTTCAAATACCTTAAAAATACCTTGACGATCAGAAGTATATAATGGGCGACTACCAGGAATGATTTCGATATCACTTTCGGGAGTAAATCCACTACCATAAAACTTACCAGTGATAGGGATGTGACGACCAAAAACTAAAAAATTCGGCGTATAACCCGTCGACTCATGTTTAGCAGAATTAATAGCAAATTGAATCTGCGCTAACTCAGTATCCCATGTATCATGTTCTTCAAGATAAGATCGAATAGCTGTCCCTACTGTTCTATTAATTCTCTCGACAAAATTACACTGCGGCGCATAAACAGCATTAACCATATTTTCTGAATTTCAAACCTATTACATAACGACCTAAAAATCCGACCAGCTAAATTTGAACCATTATCGCAAATAATAAATTGTGGCACTCCAAACACTAAGAAAACTTTTTGTTCCATAAACTGTTCTATAACGTGTGACTTTGCACTGCGTAAAGGATGTAAAATTGTGTATTTTGAAAACCAATCTCCGACTACCAAAAGCCATTTAAATCCTAATTTCGAGGGAGGAAATGGACCCATAAGATCCAATGCAATTATCTGAAATGGAAATTTAGCTTCTTTCTCTTTTCCCATTAAACCTAAAGGACCTGCGTTAGAAGATTTTTGTGCACCACACACTAAACATGCACGACAAAATTTCAGCACATCTAAACTCATTTTTGGCCAATAATAATTTTCCTGAACTCTAGCAATAGTCTTCGAAAATCCAAAATGTCCCGCAACTGAGGGATCATGACACGATCTGATAACTTCTTCCCGTTGGGCTTTCGGAACTAAATATTTCCACTCTACGATGTTAGATGTTAAAGGCAAATTCGATGGAATAAACTTAAAACAAACTCATTCTCAACTTTCCATTGAGGGTATTTCTCAGGTGACATCAAAATCTTATCACGTAATGACACATACCAATTTTCTAAATTATCAAGCTTGACCTCTATTAAATTTATGATATATTTTTCTTCCGGAGTTGCACGACTAAGACAGTCAGGAACTACGTTAAACTTTCCTTTCCTGTGTACTAAATCAAACGAATGCTGTCTCAACCTTACTGCCCACCTAGCAAGTTTTCCTGTAGGGTTCTGCAAATTACTTAGCCAAAGCAACGAAAAGTGGTCTGTAACAACTGTAAAACGAACTCCTTCTACCCATGGACGGAATTTTTCAATGGCAAAGATTACTGCAAGACATTCTTTCTCTGTTGTTGAGTAATTTCGCTCAGCACGATTGAGGGTTTTGCTGGCGTACGATATTACACGTTCTTCTCCATTAATGTTCTGGATTAACACAGCTCCGAGACCGGTATTACTGGCATCACATTCAACAACAAACGGCGCGGAATAATCTGGCTGTGTCAAGAGTGGAGCAGACACTAAAGCTTCTTTAATCGACACAAATGAACGCTCTGCCTCAGGAGTCCAAGTAACGGTTTGACCTTTCTTTCTCTTCTTGATAAGGTCATTAATTGGCGAAACTAAAGATGAGAAGTCCTTTATAAAACGACGATACCAACTACACATTCCGAGAAATCTTTTGACCTCTGTGGTGTTCTTTGGACGTGGGAAATTGACCATGGCCGATACCTTATCCGGATCTGTTCTCAGAGAATTTGACCCTACGATGTAACCAAGAAATTTGAGTGATCTCCTAAAAAATTCGCACTTTTCTAGATTCAAGGTTAGATTTGCCTCTCTAACACGTTCCTTGACCTCATATAACAACTTCAAGTGCTCTTCAAACGTCGACGAACATAAGATTATATCATCCAGGTAACAAAAAACGTATGGTTCGAATTTTGGACCAAAAATTGCATCAACTAAACGTTGTTGAGTCTGTGCAGCATTTTTTAAACCGAACGGCATCGTCACAAATCTATATTGCCCTCGTGAAATAACGCTAAACGCTGTTTTATCTTTCGACGATTCACTAAGAGGTACTTGCCAAAATGATTTACGCAAATCAAGACTGGAAATATAATTTGCATTACGCAACATCCCTAGTATTCTATCGATATTAGGAAGAGGGTAACTGTCATGAACTGTAACATCGTTTAGTGCCCTACCATCAAAACAAAATCTATATTCCTTACTATCCTTCTTCTTGACCAATAACACGGGTGAATTCCACGGACTTTGACACGGTTCCACGACTTTTAAGCGAATCATTTCATCCAGTTCTTTATCTAACTCTTTACTAATATAGGGGGACATAACATAAGGTCTTTTTCTGAAAGGTTTTGCATCTCCCGTATCAATATTCATCTCTATCATATTTGTTCGTCCCAATTTATCAACACTAGAGATTTCTTGAAATGAATCGATAGCAGCTTGTGCCCGAGACCGCTGATCTACTGACAAATCATCTAAATGGAGTAGACAATCACTGTATTTCAATGGGACTGATGATGGACCTACATACGGAATAATATTCTCACTATCGCTTTGTACATGCCACGAATTGTTTCTAAAGTCAACTATCAATCCGAATAACTTGGCAAAATCGCTACCGAATATGAAAGCATGAGGTAAAGAAGACACAACTAAAGCACTGAGGATGCGACATTGTTTTCCTATTGAAATGGGCAAATCCACGATTCCTTCTACTGGTTTCACTGCCCCATCTGCCGTGAATATACCCTTCTTTTCTGACTTAAAAATTTTTAACTTCAATTTATCAATTAAAGGAATAGCGAGGGACCCTACCACCGATGTAGTACATCCTGAATCTAAAAGACCAGTGACATCAATGCCGAACAATTTAACCATCACATATAGTCGATTATCACCAGATTTTTCAATAAATAAAGAGTCAGTCTTGGGTTGTGATTCATTATGACAAAAATTTTTTACTACACTTAACCAATCTGACCACTCCTTTTTACTAACACTATTCCCCTGCTCACAAATCATAATTGCTGCCTTTTGAGAAGGAATGGAATGTCGGCCGCGCAACATCCATCTCCTCATTCGTTTTTTGAACACGATGAGCACGTATCACGAGTAACTCCTCTATGACCGCAACCAAAACAAAAAATTCTTTTAGGAAATCTACAATACCGAAATGAATGACCACGCCTCGAACAATTCCAACATACGGGGATAATTTTTGGTGAACCCGTAGAACTAACAGAAACAGGTACTGGTAAAGACTTATCATTACCTATAATTTGAACTTGTGGAGCAGATGTCTTCTGAGCATCCACACGACTTCCCGACGTAGAAAAATCTTTTACATAAACCTGTCGTCTATCTCTTACTGGTAACTTAGCGTTGTTGCGAAAGTTAGATAAATTACTCGACTGAATAGAAACTGATTTCTGTTTTAACAACATGACCTCTTCTAATTTTTTACATAATTTTATTAACGTAGGCATATCTTCAATATCAGAAAGAGCAAGTTGTGAAATAAATTCTGGCAGTAAATTTTTTCGAAGTATCCTAACTTTTGTAATCTCCGCTGGAGCATTGGGTAATCGACTAAATAGACCTTCCACATGAGCTACGAATAAAACAATTGGTTCATCTCTCCTTTGACGACGATTCTTTATAGTTTCCCAGATATCATCTTCTGAATGGGCTGGCAAGAAATCTTCTTTCAACCGATTTACTAGGGATTCCCAATCTTTTAAGGAATCTCTTACACTCCTAAACCACACTAAAGCATTCCCAACGAATAATTCGACTGATGACTCAAACAAATCTCTACTCGATACTTTACGTGATTGAGCCAACTCCTTTACCCTGTCTAAAAATGAATACAACTGTTTGGGATCTCCTGAAAATTTAACTGACCAAGTACTAATAGGGATTGGTGGAGGAAGATATGAAAGAGTTTGTACTGGCGCAGCTACTACTAGTGGAGTTGTGTGACTTGCATCACCTGAGCTGTGTAATGTTGTACTTGCCTTCACTTTTTCATACAATTCGGCCTCAACAGTAAGAATAGTGGCTAATAATTCTTTTTTCGATAATTCTGTTTCCTTTGACTTGTCAGACGGAAGCCTTAAACGTTTAACTCGACCTGATACATGAACAAGCCTTGAAAGTACTCTTTTAAAAATGGAATCTCCAGAATCTCCTTCGAATTCTAACACCAAATGTTTTATCGACTCTATGGTAGCGTTTATTTCTTTATACTCGTCATCGAATTCTACTTTGTATACTGACAGATCAACCAAACAATCAGGTTTCCCTACTTCCTTAACTAACAATCTACCTAAGATTTTCCTCTTTTCTACTACAGGCCTGACACTTTCTATTCCACGAATTCTTAATTCATATTCGAGCTCTTCCTTGAGTAAATGCACAATTTGAAATGTTTCTGCCATTTTCAAAAAAAATTGTTATGTCAACTTAAAAGTATTTTAACAAGTTCAACTCTGAAATAATGAAAATTTTACTTTAATATAAATTTATACCTGCTACAACATTTAGACAATTATCAAATAAACTTTGAGGTTCCAGACACGACATGAGTACTAAAAAAATTTTTTACCAAACTATTTTGAGTTTACCACAAGCCAATAGTTAAACGATGTTGTAACAACTTGTTACTAATCGAGCAAACCCTTTTTAAACGAACGACCATCGGGCCTCAAGTTGGTTGCGCTAGTGAAACAATATTTTCGCTTCTCTTTGATGGATAAAGTGAAGCTTTAACTATTCGCGGCTAAGTCTGGGAATTACCCCAAGGGTGAGCAATGAGAAAAGGGTGTGGTGATGGTCTAAACTCTACGATAAACTAACAAAAGGAAAATGGGTTGAGCGCCACTGTATCTGTATGAACGGTTACACTAAAGATTCAATACTCCTATGAGAAGATACAGAAACTCACGGGATATAAATGCACTTAAAACTTACAACTTACAAAACTGATGTATCTGGAAATCTCTGGAACATACTTACAACCTCTCCGATCTCGATGAACCTGGAACAAAATACACAACAAATTCTTTATTAGGAAAACACAGTTTGTGCTTCCCAATAAAAATACCTGTCAATAATTATAGGTGGATAATATTGAGATTAACACACCAAAGCTTTTAAATCAGGAAGAAATACCTAGAACAAACCACTTGAAGCAAATAGGGGCCTTTTTAAATTACTTCAGCCTTGTATAATTTCATAGATTAACAAACTCATATACTTTAAGAATTTAGTAAATCTAAATATGCATGGAATAAAAACTTGAGTCTAAAATGAAATTTAATATGGTTTCTCTTTGTTGAATGTTTCTTTAAATGTGATAATAAATTGTACAAATAAAATTAAGTTTCGATATTCTTTGACATGACAGATCTTTAAATTAATAATCATGTATCAAACAAGTTTTAGTACCAAGCTTTCAGATCTGAGTTCTGGTTTACATATGTTATACAAACATTATATCTACTAAAAACGAATCACATGTGTTTAACTTAGGCAAACAACTTTTCATTTAAATCTGGTATTAGAGGCTTATAAAAATTTTAATATGAGTAAATAAATATTTTAAAGGTAAAAAAGTGGACTGAACTATCATATTGTTAATAAGTGACTTTATGCAAATTTATAATACTATTATTGTATTAATTTTTAACTGTTTTCTTTCACGCTACTCTAAGCATACAAAATTTAACTCGATCAAACGGACTTCGAAATTTATTTATTCGAGCATTTACGAATCTTCACAAACAGAACAAAGAAAGATTTGATACCTGTAGGTTTTGTCGCTTCCAAATCTAATTATTGATTACCAGCACACATGTTCCAAAAATCTGCTTCTCAACTGGTTATTACTAAACATTAATCGCCTCGACAAATGAACTGCTCTCTAATCTTGGATTCAATTACAACATCTATCTTCTAAACCATCATTTCACTCATTCTGTAATGTCATACACATTAACAAATCTCAACGCGACCATTAAGGAATGGCGTGTTTTAGTGCTTTTTGCCGGTTTCGCAGGAGCTTGGCACTTCATTCCGCGTCCCAAAGCAAACTCGCCACCTTCTACCATAACCAACTTAAGCCGATGCGAAGGCCCCACTTGGGTAAGGCCTGGAGTTTCATCTTATTTCTTAACAAGAAAAAGAATGCTAACGCGACTACATCTATATGGACAATGGCTGCCCCTTTTAGCGACACATCATCAGCGTGTCGTATCCCGTGACCGGTATGCACACGCGCTGTACTGATTGTAACGAATGTATAGGAAATATCCGCCTGAAAGATAGACAACACAACCTACCAAACTCCATATAAATACGTTTCCTGATAGTTATAAAAATACCAAATATCTCTGTACAAAACATTTAAGTTCTTTAAGTGAACACGACTTCCCGCTTTCATATAGAATTGTTCCTTTAAGATTTTATAACATCAAACACAAGGATTAAATACCACAGAATATATTTATGTTGAAGCGGTTCTTACGATCATAGTGCTATAGAATATATTTACGTTACACAGTGATACTAAACTTTATTACCTTGTATCTTCTTTTCTAAGTGCACTAACGTACATTCATTGTAGCACGTAAAGAACAACTGTTTTTATCACAAAAATATTCGAGAAAACTGTTTAAATTATTTAATCAAAACCGGAAAACTAAAAAGCACTGTTTAACGCGTTGAATCAAGTCGAAGATCTCAGAGCTTGTTCATATTCCCCTGGGTATATATAGAGGTTAGCCTGTCTGTCGGTCGAGTCTCCAAAACGGACAATTCTAAAGAATTTCGCCTGCTATGTTCCCATTCCGCAGCCCGGCATGCGATTTTTACGAATTTTGCACTCGCCCCAGTTAAATCTCAGAAATTTCAACACGGCACGCAACGTCTGGAAATAACTAATTGAATTTTATACAGAAATGTTATTTTTACCTCTCAAATTTTGCCTTTTACTTTCAACCAATCGCAACCCTATGACGTTGCTCTACTCACGCCTTTTACTATATGTGCCTCGGTCTTGCGCATATTATCTGTCTCTATCTACCCTGTTCTTATTAGTGCAAATTGATATTCCTTATTATCGATTATTTCAGTCCATGTGGACTATCTGGGTTAAATAACCCCGTATCGCGCCTTCCCGTGAATATTAAGCCACGGTTTCTCCAAGATTCTTTGTAACCATTAATTATCTGCAACATTTACGCAGAATGAGCCTTTTAAAAATACGCAGGTGTTCAAACATACTATTAATTCTCAGAGCTTTATTTCATGGTATTTTATTGGGTTTTTACTAGTTTTTATAGATATTATCTGTTACTAACGGTTCAATTAACTCCAATTAAAATAATACCCTTTAATTTTTAGTGAATCCTAATTAAATATTCAATTATTATCAGTACGTTTTGTTTAATACCGGTTACTTAAAATAGAGTTAATTAATATAAATTTTGCACGTAATTTCTCTTTGTTTCTTTACTAGGAATACTTAAATTACATGTAGAGCTTTTTAATACTGCTTCCTTTTTTTATAGCAAGCGTCTTGTACATAATTTATCTCCCTTGTTTTTAATGAAGTGAATGAATTTTTATGCTTCACGCTTTTATTTAATAACGCGTACCTTTTCCCAAAGCTTCTACACGGTGATTAAAATTATTTGATGTGATTATTTAATTTTCTACCCTGGTCTAAATATGAGTAATATATATATATATATATATATATATATATATAATTGTTGAAAGCATATATGTGGAGAACAGCACTGCACAGCGGTTAAACGTGAACAATAAGAGAAGCAAACACGAAAAAGATAAGCCTATGAAATGTGATACTTCAGATGTATGACGAAGATATCATGAACAGACAAAGTTAAAAACAAACTTGTTCTAGAAATAGTAGGGGAAGAAAGATCTCTGTGGAGGACAGTAAAAAATACGAGAGATAGGATGATAGAATATGTTCTGAGACATGAGGGAATAGTGCGAAATATATTAAAAGTAGAAAAAGGAGAAAAAGAGAGATAGAGGTAAACCAAGATTAGACTATTGCACACAGATAGTAGGCTGTAAAAATTTCAGAAAAACGTGTAGGTTAAAATAGGCAACAATGGAGGTAAGCGTCTAACCAGTTCCAGGACCGAAGACCTAATGATAATATTGAAATATAATTTGTACCTAATAAGATTTTTCTTTGTTCAGCCTATAGGTTGGTTTCAAACATTAAGTATGCGATGAATATCTCAGATACTAACTGTTGAAAACTTTTGTATACAGTGAGGTTTTCTATATCTTTAATAAAGTACGGTACATCAACACAATATGTAAAATGTTTGAGCTGGCACTGGTTTGAAGTTCTAAGCCCACGTTAGTGGATATTCTTCTGTGACATTTATACTGGTAATAGAAACAAGATTGGAAATAAACATATCTCTAAGAGTTGCTAACGGTAGATCTGACTCGGACTCTTCACTTGCAGAACTGTCAATGTCTTCGAGTTGACTAAACTCACAGCATGTTCTTCATTAATGGACCTGTCAGATTCAGCCTCAGATTCTGATCCTGATGGTATTGGCACACCATTTCTGTTCCTGTTTTCTAACCTGACTCACCAGCTGCCACATCCACCAGCCTAAACTGCAAATCATCTTTTCTGTAAAACATTATTGTAGAAAGCAACAAATGGAGTGGTGGTATATAATAAGTATCATTATAATGTTTGCTTATCTTGAAGTATAATCAACACAATCTTACATTAAATTTAATATTTGCAGACAGAACTACAAAAACATAGAAATTAACCTGCAAAAGTGATACCTCGTCATAATGACATTAACAACTGAAATGCAAACAGAATATTCAAGTAATTCCAGTTTCAAACCCTAGCAGTAACTGTTGAGGCTGTCTAGATGTCTCTGATCCAGTGGTTTAGGAATTCTACAACTCAATCGTTAATAGTGTAAAATGTAAAGGTATACTACATTATAGGCATCACTACCTTTAAACAACACCAACAAAGGTGGTACATTACGGGTACCACAACTACTCAAAAAGTTAAAGCAACCCAACAATAGCTACAGTTGCTTTGGAATTTACATCCATTATCTTTGAGCTTAAACCAAGCTTGTTTGAACTGGCCAATTTTGTCCAAACAATGAGATCAAAAATCACCTACAGACAAAGGTTGTCACATTCTAATAAAGTGAAAAAAGTTGTGCAACTTGAATTTTTGTGTATTTTTCTACTAAACCAGTTTTTTCCAAATAAAAGTTCCATTAGTTCTTTTTAAAATTACTAAAAGCATGTTGTTTGTTTGTATTTAAGATGGTGTAATAATAAAACTTCACACACTGTTGAGATGTTAAGTATTTAAAAAAAATGCAAATGCTCTGTTTGTGAGTGAATATTAATTGTATGAATATTTGGAATGTTAAGAGATCAACATAAAACTACAAATTCTGTATAAAATCTATACGGTTACAAACGGTAGTTGTAAACTGAGTAGAGGGTAAAAATAATGGCGTGTATATATCTATCTTTCCAAATCGTGCTGTCTATGACGAACACAAACACACAAGGGTAATAATTTTACGAGACTGTAACTTACATGTGTGGAGTTTCTGTTCGCTAATTTAGTACCTCTATAGCTTCCTCCATGGAACATTCGTCAATTCCTGAAGCACAAATAAATCGCCATTCGTGCGTTTTGCTCTAATAAAATTGTTACATACATAGCTGCCATACGCAACTATGTAGCGCTCGCGAGTTACTCAAGAACACATTAAGCCGTAGAAATAAATTTGTATAACCTAGTAAGTTCAATCAGCTTTAGGAAAACATCACTCTGAAATATCTATAGAGGCTTAGGTTAATATACATTTCATAAAGAAACTATTTCAATATACAAATTAGAAAAAAATAACTAAACTGAAAAGTACCTAGTAAATTTTTTTAAAAACGTCAATAACACCGGAGATTTTACATCCGTATTCAACTAGAAAAATTACCAATAAAATTCGGGTACATCACCGTCCACACTAATACTTGTATAAACTCAAATGGGACACAAGAAGCCACAGAATCATAAAATGTCGTAAAATTAATACGTTCACACGAACTAAAGACATTGCAGTTAATCATAAGACCATTTTAGACGCACAAAGTGTGAGAATGGAATTTTTAAAAAAGAAAGGACAAATGGGATATAACGATTAAGTTCGAAATTAACAAAAAAGTTACGAAAGAAACAATGGTTGAATAATAATGGAAGTGTATAAGAATTATAGGCGGACCCTATCGACGAGGTGGCCGACTTCGAATTGGACAACCAGACCAGGAAGTTTGCGCACGTAGTATCGTGGAATTGATATTCGCTTCGGTCGAGCATAGGTAAAAAAGCATTGGTCTATTAACTGGTGATGAACGAATTTCACTCTTTCAGCAAGCGCTGGAATTTAAATAAATGAAATGTTACCTAACGTGTCGATAGTTAGTAAACTGATGAATGATCGATGTTCTTGGATGCGCTTACTTAATTAAAAAAACCAAAGAAAGGAATTTAACTGTAAATACCGTCTGAACTTTCCTTGTTTTTTTTTTATTACGTTTGATAAATAGGTACATGTGAAATTGTAAAGGTAATTATAATTGGTTTGAATAACGAGAAAAGTAGTTTTGTTTACATCCAAGCCTAATATTATTGAAAACCGACAACTAGTAAAACCTTTCAATGTAAGGGGTACTCGAAAAGCAGTTTTGTTCTTTGATCATTATACATGTTTAGATTTATTATTTCTATCATTTTTCCACAGGAATTCACTCCCGCACTACTGTAGTTAGCCGGTGCACCCTTAAAATTGTTACGAGGTTCTCGCCCTGAGGGTAAATCGAAATTTGTAACGCAACGCCATTTTAAAACCATATAAACAATATGTATGCAACATTTAAAAAGATTTTGGTGAAGTAACTGACTTCAGAGACATATTTTTCCATTTCTGTATTCGTTGGCTCACAAGAGGAAGAAGCGAAGAATAAGACAAGAGATGATATATATATATCAGGATGCGATAGGACTGAAATAAATTTTGTGACGCGGCTTCTTTTGTACTTCAAAATGATAAGCTTAAATAAATGAGTCTACTATTATTTAGAGTGCTTATCTTATGAAGAAACACTAAAAATGTTAGTGACTCTGTATGAAAAGCTTACTTCAAAACTTCATTTATATTTTCAGAACTTCATTCCTTACGACTAAAGTTCGTCTTTCCATTTTCGTCCAGACTTAAATATGCAATATTCCAACCCTTTTATAGTTTCTCTATTTGGCACTGCAATGCAAAACTGCAAAACTTGCAATACTTTCCTGCAGAGCTCGTAAAATTAGAATACTTGAACTAAAGGTTAAGTCTGATTTATAAAACTTTTCCCTTGTTTTAAAGCTTTGCTTTAAGCGCATTTACAAAGAACTCGAGATATTGAAAATACTATGAAATATTTATGCATGGCGCGAGCTCAAGCGTTTCCATTGCACAATGGCGAAATTCTTATTGTTTTAACTGACCTAAATACACGAGAGCTGTTAATGTAAATTTCGCAAAGTTAGAGAATTTAACATTAAAATTTTCAAATTATGTTTCACATAAACATATAAGTTGAAATGATGTTAAGATATATTTTGAATAACAAGGAGAAACGCATTTATAGTGCCTACTTTCATTAATATTAATACTTGCTTGCAATTATACATCCATTAAAAGTTCAACGTAAACAATTGGTCCAAAACATACATAATAGTGGTTCTTTATGCTTGATATTATAACAACCGATAATCCTAATAGATAAACTCGCCAAATGCATTAGACTTAAAAATACTAAAACTTGAATAAATAATTTTACAATCTATGTTCGAATATCAACTCAATTTCGATACAATAACAATGAATAACAATAATTATAATTAAATTACAATAATATGAAGAAGTATAAAACATTTAACTTTGGATTAAGGTTTCCAGCATAAAATGTCTCTTCGTGGTTGACTAGTTTAGTTGCGATCTAGTGCTATAAAGTTGTTCTCTGCAGAATGCGGAATAATAGAATTAAAGAAAGTAATCCTTATAACTTCGTTTACGTTGCAAGACAGATGGTTACACCAAATCTATCAAAATTATTGCCGATTATCAAAATTAATTACTGTTCGAGGCCGTTCCCGGTATATCGCCTATATCTGAGGAGTTGTCCGATTTTATCGAGCAACAATCCGTAGTCACTAACGTTAAAGGCATTCGACCGTGCTGCACTCTCTTTGGCATCCTGACCAATCCTCACATATTCCTCGCCTTTACTGCTTAGTGGGGAATACAGTTAGTTCTACGACAATAGTGCCGGTGCAATTTATAATTGCAGCCAAGACGACTGATCGTCCTAGAACTGCTACCTAATTGGGTAAGTTACATCAAACGTAGATATTGATAAGAATTTTTTAAATTATACCTTCCCCTGGATCACAGCGCAGCGTTCACACTCTGAAACGTGTGAGAACGCCTCGCTTGGATGCGCCGCTAAAAGAGTGCTGTGATAAAAATACAGCAAATTGTATACCTTGAAATTGTTGACTTACCTTCCTTAACTTTGTCTGACTAGCTCAACGAAATGAAATCAAACACAGCAATATCACAAAGCATTTATACAATATGAAATATTTTCTCTCATACAAAATTATATAGAACATTTACAACGTGGTTTCTTTCAAACATCAAATAATTTCTAAGAAGCACTTATTTACTTAATAAAAATGTTCCTTGCCTTATTTTAAATTTACAGAACTAAATTTCTTCTCTTATGTATATTTTATCTGTTTTTTTTTAATTCTCACGCTTGTGTAATGTTTGCTTTGGCCAAAAAATACTTGATAGATAATCTATTAAAAATGTCAGAGTGTTTCAAACTCTGAATACAAACTTACCTGGTAAAGATCCTTACAAAAATAAAATATTATATGATTAACATTTATTCTAGTTGAGATTTAAATAACAAATACTTACAAAAATCCACGAAGCACATTTTTATCCAACTCGTAATTAAATATCTTCTTATTTTAAATTGGCGTCCAAATTAGCTTACCAGATCTTTATATCATTTACATCTCCATCTAGAAACCAATGGGCATCCTAGGTTTGATTAATCAATAGAATTTATCCATTTTCATATTTCTGCAGGCTATGTTTAAAATATCACTTCTTTATTCATTGCGACATCGTAATTATTAACTTAAGTTATGTGCATTGCATATTTTAAATATCATCTTCGCAAAGCAACAGCTCGCGACTTAAATGAACATCTCGCGATTGAATTTATAAATAAATGCTTTCAATAAGTGCTTCTATATATATATATATATATATATATATATATATATATATTTATCAATAATGGACTGGATAGCATAAATATTTTAATGATAAGTTGTTTGTATATTGGGTATGAAGTCCAAGTAATAAAAGTTGGTGTAAAATTTAAAAGTTTATTTTTATTATTCTTAACGTTTCGGCGACTCTTTTCGCCTTTATCAAAAGTATCATATAGAATTAATAATTGTCAAATAATTGTCAAATTATTAATTCTATATGATACTGATAAAACGAAAAATCGCCAAACGTTAAGAATAATAAAATAAACTTTAAATTTTACACCAACTTTTATTACTTGGACTTCATACCCAATATACAAACAACTTATCATTAAAATATATATATATATATATATATACAAATTATTTATTTTCCAGAATGTAGTAGTATTTTCGCAACTCCATTCCCAACAATAAACCCCTATTTTACGTAATTTCTCGGAAATCCTCATTAGCGTTAAAGATCGTCGAATTTTATTACCTCGTTATCTAGTTCCAGCTATTAGTGACGTGCGTTGCTCATCTTTGTTTAACACCCAAGGTTATTGTGGCGCCGCATACTAATCCAGTAATTGTGAAATGTAATAAATAACTTTTATCAATTTTTGTTACATTTTATGGGGTTTTTCCTAATTATTCCGGACGCTTCTCGGAATAAACGTTTCTTTATTAATGAGTTCATACGAAATTAAGGTATTCTCCCGAAACTTTTTTTTTAATCTCGTCTATTCCAGAAAATTCCTTATTTATAATAAATTTATGTAATCCGCGGAGTAATTAATTTAAACTTTAATTGCTTTTTAATGCAAAAGGGGTTGCATTTTATAGAGAATATAAGCTTTCACAGCAAAACGTGTTTAGTACACAAAATTAATATTAAAATTGAGGTTTTAAATACAGGAAGTTATTTATTTATACGCACGGAAAGAGCATTTTATTTATTATAAACGAATGATCGATTTACGTTCACATTTAATGCGTTTTACGATATCTTAAAATCAATTATTTATATATATATATAGACACACACACGCGCACTCGCACACGCGCGCACGCACAGACCCACACGCGCACGTTCACACGCACGCACCCACGCACTCTCGCGTACACACATGCACGTACGCGCGCGCGCACGTCCGCACGCGCGCGCGTGCACACGCGCTCGCGCACACATACGCGCGCGCACGCGCGCGCACACACACACGCACACACACACACACACACCCATACCCACCCACACACCCACCCATACCACCCCACACGCACGCACGCACGCACGCACACACAAATTTACGGAAATTTCCTTTTTCCGGAAACTTTTATATTTTGGTGGGATTTATATGTAGAATTTGAGTTTCAAAAACCTCGCATGTGTGTGTGCGCGCGTGCGAGTGGATGTAAGCGCGCGCGCAAACTACCGAAAGGGTTGAACAATTATTGTTGTCGTGAGTAAAGACAGTGCCGTTTAAGTATCGCTATACAGATTACGCTTGTTCCGCTACAGTTCACGTAGTTTAGTAAGGAATAATTCTAGTAAGCGTTTATTTATTTATGCTCGCATGATACATCCTTTAGAATCTGCACACATGTGTTATTTATTTTTACAATTATTCAGTATTACATAAATTATTAAATTGTATGTCGTCATCATTAGGTCTTCAGTCTTAGAACTGGTTGGGCACGTACTTCCATTGTTTTCTATTCTGAGCTAACTTATAGATTTCCCTGAAATTGCCACACCCTACATCTTCCACTATCCGTGTGCAATAGTCTAATCTAGGTCTACTTCTGTATCTCTTTTTCCCTTTCTCTGCTTCTAATATATCCCACGCTAGTCCTTCAGGTATTAGTATGTGACCTATCATCCTATCTCTTCCCCTTCTTCCCCTACCATTTCAAGTACCAATTTATTCTTAACTCTGTCTGTCAATGGTATCTCCATCAAACGTCTATATAGCAATACAGTTCGAATGCTTCTTCTACTACTGTCCACGTTTCACAGCCGTACAGTGCAGTGCTCCACGCATATGCTTTCGACAATCTTTTCCTGGTTTCTAAGTTTGTTGTCGTCGAACATGGCAGCTACTTTTTCCTGTTAAATACAGCACGTCTTTCTGGAAATCTTTTTTTTATAGATCTTTTGCACTTTTTCCTTTCTATTGTTTTCTAAAAATATTCTGTGTCACTGATGTCACTGATGTTCAATCGTGCCCGAAAGGGTACGATTTTCTCTGGAGGGGGTTATTTTTATATCCCCAAATGAGACCAGTAACCTTTAAGGAAGGATTTGCTTAAAATGATGGAACGCAAATATCTTCCGACTATGCTAGGGGTCTATTCCTTGGGCAGAGCTTATGAGGATTGGTCGTGGTTCTTTTTACAAAGCATTATTTTATTACTAGGGCTAGATTCTCGACAAAACAGGGGTTTAAACAGGGCGCCACCAAGTCTGTAATTTTAAACACAGGGTGTCCTTAAGGGGGACTTGGGCGTCCTTAAGGAGGAATACGTATTAACTGCTGACGCAGGAGCTGTAAAGAAAATTTAATTAAATATACTAAAATGAGGACACAAGAAGTTTTCTCTTGCTACCTCATCTAAAAAAAACAACCAAGGTTAATGAGGCAACAATAATATGAACACAGGTTTTGTTCTTTAAATACTGCAAAGGCTATTAAAGCTTCTTATTAAATTGGGTTTACTACTTTACCCTATTCGGTCTTATTCTTTGTCACCTTATTTCTGAACATACTTGTTCAGAATAAAACAATTAATTAAGAACGTTAAATGTTGTTTCTTTAATTAAAAATGGTGCTTTCATATAAATTGTAGATATAAAATGTATGTTTAAGAAAAGATAATATAAGCTTCATCTACTCATAAGGTAGAATTATATATATATATATATATATATATATATATATATATATATACAAAGAAAAATATCAAGACTTCAAATGTTAATTTAGTTACAAAAATCTAATTTGAATTTATACCAGAAATGTCATCTGCTTTTTCTGTTTACACTTTATAAAACTTTAACTACTTCTCTATTAATTCATTTATTAAAAATCGTAAGTGAAATCATGCATAAATGAAACATCAATAAGAACTCTTTAAGTTCACATTATTTTATAAAATTTAATAACTGTAATTGTATTGAACTAATATTGTCAACAAAAATTTACTAAGGCCCCTTTTTAATATGCGAAATGGATTTGTCAAAATAGACAGTTACAAAAATATTTTCTGAAGCAGCCTGGTATTAAAGATCGCCAAATGTAGACATGATGCAAGAATAATTTAATCTCTTACCTTGGCTCTGCAGGTGTTCTTTACATGTTGTCTTCACAACATGTTTGGGCAGGTGTTTATACATACATTTTCAGAAAACAAGTGACGTCAAATCCATATGTTCCACAGAATAGGAACAGCTGCATGACCCTTGGACTGGACCATGCTAACTTCTATGCGTTTTGGTTACACGCACTACAGGACCAACGAAAATTCCATTACATTCGAAAGCATCATCGGACTTAATTTACAAACCATAACAATTTCTACCCATTTTGTAGAACGTCTATTTTACATTCGAACTTAGTGCTTTTCCATAATATAACACAAAATCCAACTATCCATCGTACGGTTGAAGGACGTTCATATTTTACATTCGCAGATGTAAAAGTAGAATTTTATCTTCCATTAAACACAGCATGTACGCTGCTTTAGTTTTGTAAAACCAGATAATACAAAACGACTTCTTAAAGTTGTTAATTATAATATAAAAATCTATTTGAATTCTACGAAGCGTTGAAAAACATATCTTATCGTACTTTTACGAGATCATTAAAGAATTGTTTTCTGTGTTATTTACACAAATGTCCAAAGAATTATTAAATGAGTTTATCTCAGTAATTATCGAAACGAAGTTATTTATTATGTCATTTAAAATCGACTTTTAAACGGAACTTTATAACACAAATATTGAAGATTATTAAAAATAAAATTTAGGAAGAGTGTAATTAAAGATAAGAGAAATTTATAAAACGAATATCTTCTATAAGTTACATTATCAAAAAAGCAGTTACCATAAAAATATAAACTAAGACTAGATTAGATTAGAGCGCATTGTTAAAATCACTAAGCCTATTGTTTTAGCGCACTAGGGGGCGTACTCCGCACAAAAACTAGGCGTAAGTTACACGCCAGAACCTTTAGTGTTTCCATTGTTTTTTCTACGAGAGCTCTGGCAAAAGTGGACGCAAATGTGTTATGCACTAAACAGGAAAGGTGTTTGGCCTTGATAATAGTTGTATTGACTTTCTGCGCCTGATGTTAGCAACCAAACTAACATTTCTGTATGGCGGTTAGCACATACAATATCAATACTTGTTTGTTTTAAAAATGGTTCGCATTATTAAATGACTTTACTTGAATTATTAGAACTAAAATTCGTTGATATAGTGTAGCGGTCAAAAAAAATGTTACAAGGGATCAAGCAACCTGACGGCTACAAGATACTTTACCATTTAGACACTTGCAGAATCAATAGTTTTCCAATTACACCTTTGGTACAATCAATATTTGTTGAGAATATTGCAAAACAAACGCCTGTAGTTGTTTACGATAATCAGCAGGTTCAAATACAAATACTATTTTCATTATTAGGTTTTTCGTTCTGAAATTGGTCGAACGTGTATCTTCATTGATTTCTAGTCTGAACTAATCTACACATTTCCCTGAAATTCCTACAATCTACATCTTTCACTATCTGCGCGCAATAGTCTAATCTAGGTCTACATCTACTTCTTTTCTTTCCTTTCTCTGTTTCTAATATAAAATTGTATGTATAACACCATATATATTTCTTTATACAAAATTATCACTACCATTTACATAATCAAATAAACAAAGTTTAAAAAATCATAATCTACCCCTTTACACACTGTTAATAAATATAGAACATTAAATTCGTGACAAATTTTTCACAGTATCCGTTTCATAAACCCCAAACCTCACTTCCGAATTGATCAATTCCTAGAATCAGACTTTCATAAAAAATCACAATACTTAAAATCTTCAATTTCCTTCATTAAAATAGTCCCTAGAATTTAATTTATCCTTGTTACAACAAATTTTGATCTTTTTTATTTAAAAATAATGTACAAAGTAAATATATTGTTACAACAATTAATAATTTACCATCAAGTTTTCTCTACTACATTAAATAGAAAAGCTTTCATACAATAATTCTTTGTCACGCCAACATTATTTTAAAGCAACACATCCTCCCAATTAGTTTATGCAGGAAGCTTTCATTAATAAATTTGTTCCTTTACCTATAAATTATATTCAATTACACCATAATTGTTTTTGAAATGGTTTTCAAAATAAAATAGATTGTTGCAGGATATCATTTCCAATGCCAAGTTCTGAAAATTCAAATTGTTACAAAAAAAAATTCTTTTAAAACACCTGATTAAAACGGTCTTCCTGTAGAATTAGTTTACGTATATTCAGGAGTTTACACTTCCAATACATGATGCAGATTAGTCTCGTCAACCAGGTTCATAATTTTAATCTCAAAGTACAACACCCAAAACTGTTCGCTTTTTCTGGAGAATATCTACTCTTTGAAATCATACATCTTTTTATACAATTAGTGAAATCATTCAAAAAAGAATATCAACGATAGCAGAGCAGAAAGACTTATTTTATCAAAATTATCTTATTTTATATTTTTAAGAACACCTTGGTGTCATATTTACTGTAATTACCAACCGTTCACTCCCAAACCATCTACAACCTCAAACCACACTCTAAACCACGCCTCTGTCAAATTAACATGAGTTTATTATAAAAATCGCGGGAAATGCACTAATTTAACTCAAATTGTTCTTTCACTTTCAAACACACCTGCATTTTAAAAATTCCCAAATCTAATTAACTTATCAGGATTTACTATCCGCAAGACTAATAACTGATTATTTTTATATATTTTACTACACATCTGCATTTCGACGTGTTGTAATCCTATTACACTAACATTTTTCTCAAACACTTTTCTTTGATTTATTGTGTGAAAATTTTATCGATTAGGGTACTGTAATCAACACGGTGAAGGGCACTGAACATTTTTTTGCATTAAAGTAGTTTCAGAAAACATTTCCCTATTTTTTTTTCCGACACATTGCTTACAAAAAGCAACAAAAAAAATACACAATTGTATTTGCAATTGATAAAGATTTAAAATACAAAAATTATGCAGCCTACACTTTCATTAAAAAAAGTTGGGGGTTGCTACAACCCCCCAGATAACTAAAAAAATTAACAAACGTCTTTGTAATATGACCCATTGAAAATAAAAATTGACATGTTTCAGAAATTTTGCGACAAATGTTTAATTTATTAAGTTACAGAATTTCTTCCAGTTATAGTTTTCACTCTGTATTTTAAGTAGCGCAACAACAGTGATCAAGTATCATTACCGCTGCAAATGTGCAAATACCTTGTAAACGGACCATAAAAATTTCTGATTTATGATCGTTTCCGGAAGGTTATCAAAAATGGCGATAATTTTCTTGGAACAAATTTTAACGATGTATGAATTGTTGAAGTATGTTTTTAAATAATGTTAAGGCAATCTAAAAAGTGAAATTGCACTAATAAAGGAAATTCGTGAAAATAGTGCACAAGAAAGCATAAAAAATTTTGTTAGGACATGAGATACATATCCCCCATATTAAAATACATATAAAAATAAATGTAATTATTATGTCTTTGCAATAGAATGTTACATTGCATTAAATGAAGGTTATAATTAAAGTTTAATCAGAGCATGTCAGAAAGAAGAAAGTAAACGACTACGTTGTATTCCAGACGCAATCTGATACTGCAGGTGCAGAAACAATGAACTGCAATAAAGCAGTCTAAATTAAAATTACTTAGAATAAGACATTGTACAAGTATCGAGAAACTACAAACAGCAAGATTTGCACTTTCCCACAAGATGACGTGAGGTCGGAGACTTCATAAATACTGTGAGAAGTCCCTGATCGTCAGTCAGTCTTCGAACTTCATAACTTTAACATTGTTGGTTGTTCAAGCTACTCATTATAATTAATGATTATTGACTTATTAAAATATTATTTATAGTATTTGTCAATTTCAATTACCTAATTAATGTTTAAAGAACATAAACGTTCAAGTGTTGTAAAGAAAATAAGTCATTTTTATAATTAAAACAAATTTGATAGGTGTTTTTGGAAATAAATGTTTTTTAAAAGAAGCTCCCAAAGGCCTATAACCTAACTCATGTCGCACAACAAGGATCCCAGTGATCGTCGTACATGCCTGAAGTCTTCGCCCAATTTTGTAATATACCAACCAGTGCAGTATTATGTCAATTATGTTGTTTTCTACGGGCGAACGTGTGTTTATTATTGAGATTGATTGCGTGTATAAATCTTATATACAGTGAAAGACGAGGTTCGGTTAAAATTTTCCAATTTTACATTTACTTCTAAGTCAATAATATCATGTTCGATTATAAATTTCGCGAGACTGGGAGTGAACATGCTTGAAATAGTACCAGTCAACAATCATTGCTAAGTGTGAAAATTTTACAGGATATGAAAGAACGTTTGCCTCGCTCACCTTGAGAGCTACCTTCACCCGGTCTTTTGCTATTTACAGCGTTCAGGACTACCAAGAAATTATATCTGCACGTCCACCGCATCGGAGTTTTTCATGAGCTGAAAGAGATGAACAACGGACAACTACGGTATCGTCGTTGTTTTCGTTTTCTTCTTTAGGAAAAAAGTACTGAAAAGTTGGATTGTGTTTATTTTAGTGACGACGCATGATTTCACTTTGGAAGCTTTAATAAGTCAAAACTCGCAAATATAGAGCGCTGGAAATTCTCATGCATTCATGAACGAACGACTATTATACGCGTGTAAAATTTGAATTTGGTATGCGATTTCCAGGCGTCGTGTAAATATAGAATCTTTATTTTTTGACCAATCTGGAGATGGTGTAGCATAGCCCAACTGAAACCAACAGTTTATTGCAATGTTAGATTTAAACGAATAAGAATTAAATGAATAGATTACTCAACATGTTATACTGCTAATCGTGTGATATAACAGGATTGTGGCCTATAAGTCCTTATATCTTATACCGTAAGATTTTTCCCTTTGAAGGCATTCAAAAATTATTTTATAAAAGCAATTTCCATACACTTATCGAACTGAACACTAACGGTTAAAGTGAGACTTCAAGCTGAGCAAACATTACGAAAAGTGGCTGAAATTTTATTAAATGTGTTGCGAACGCGTGTCCGAACCACAGGAAATCATTTTGGACATCTACTGTAAACTTATTTGTATTGTAATTTAAATACCTGTATATAAATTATTTTATTAGCATTGATATTTTTTAATACATCACGTCATAAATAACGGGTCGAATCCTTTTTGAGACCCTTATTACTATACAGTTTCTTGGTAAGTAGTTTGATGGAAATTAGTTTCAAATATTTTAAATAGAGACCTTTTTAAGGGGATTAAAAGCTACTTTCGGCTTTCTCAATTTATGTCACGAAACGAAGTAAGGCCATATTTATTTATAGATAGAGTTAAAGATATACAACCACCCTGGCTAGCGGTCACGCAACTTGCTGCTAAATGCACATAAATACAGGAATAAAAATATTTGATTTTGTAAAAGACTAGTAATTATTATACATTATAATCTAACGGTGGCCATTGATATGAGCTTTAGCGTGGGTTAACACAAAGCTTTCAGAAACTCAATTAGACGAAAGTGGGGCTGGATACAACACCACAACAAAATGGGTCTGGCATAGCTTGCTTAGTCACAACTTCAATATGCTCCTTAAATATGTGACGCATACAGAAACAGGAAGCGGTCTTATATCAAATTACAGCATATATCACATATTATTGAACGTTTCGGTTGACGTATATAGACAGATATGCTCTTAGCTCTATTCTTTGTGGTATACTTTTGTTCTTTCATGGAAAATATATTAACGTCTTACGGTTTAAGGTTACGCACCCCCATTATTAGAATTCTTTAGTTTGAAGCAAGGGTATGTTTGACGTGGGAACTTTAACAAATGTGAGGATATTTGTTATGAAATCACGTAGCTGAATTTAACCATGGAATAATACTGTCAAATATACGGTAACAACGCGCTATGTTACAGTTAATGACTCTCATGAAAACACCAAAATTTAGAAAAACCATGATTACAGAAAAACAACTAGAAAAATGAAAATGAATGGATTGTACTTCTAAAAGCACGTAAAAATTCTGCAGAAAGTCACACTTAGTAGCGCAGATAGTGCAAATGGTGGTTGGAAAATGCCTGGAAAAAAGCCGGAGGAAAACAACCTTGGCGGAAAAAAAACCGTGAACAAAAAAACTGTGTATAGAAAAGCCGATGGGTATATGGATCACGTTTAATAAGATAAATTAATTTAAAAAAATTATGGAACCTATTTGAATGGTCTTCGTATAAGTTAAAAGTACTTATATGACTTCCCACCCCACCCCCCACCGAAATTTATGTTATCGATTGTGCTTTTCTGCCCTGTAGTTGTTTCTTTTTGCCCTACCAGGGCTACTAAGTCATTAACGAAAGATGAGATGTGGGTGGGTGCTTTTATCCATGTAGTACTAACATACTTTATTGACGATGACTTGCGTCTTTTGGGTATACACTTAATTGCGCCACCGAAATTGACGTTTGCGCTTGAAGCATTTGGCATTGGGGCATTATTGAAAAATAAATCCCCCCTCCCCCTCATAAATTTAAATGTAAATTTAGATCTTTGTTGTATTTAATCTGCGCTCTTATGCACGGTCAAAACTAACTTTTGCGATCCAATGTATTTGCTTAGAATTACTGCAAATTTATGTAATTGATTGCGTTTTGAAAGCGCTTATCTGTGTTGTAGTTATTGTTTACTGCGCTACCTAGATTACCAAGTTCGACGAAAGTTTAGGGGGAAGGAGGGCAAAGTTAAAACTTTGTTAAGGGTAGTATTCATTTAAATCTTTGATAAAGTTTTGTGTCTTTTCAGTATACGTCTTTTTGTGCGCCATCAACATTGACGTTTGCGCTTTACAAATTTGGCCTTTGGAAATGATTGAAAATTGAAATCTTGATTTAGGCCTTTGTTGTAAGTAATTTGTGCTCTCTCATACGTCGTTAAAACTAACTTTTGCACTACATGTTTTTGCTTATTATACATGTAATTGATTCCGTCTGTCTGCTATCTATTTTTCTTTGCAATTTACATGGTAACTCTATAAAAAACCATATCTGTAAAAATTTTTGTTTCAATGTAAACAGTATAAGAGTTCGAGTTGAACTGCATATAAGGAAGGAAGTATGTAAAAGATGATACGCTTTTTTTGGAAAGCTTTAACTTTTATCGTATTAGTTAGGTTCGACGGATTTTAAACCCCGCACGGGGAAATTCCCAGTATTGTTTTAGCGCAAGCGTTACATGAAACCACACAGGTTTGGTTCTCACGAAAGTCCAGTCATTGACTTATCGTTTGTGGTCTGAGATATTGCAAAAGTGCACATTCTCATGCCTGACACGCAGTTGTGACACCAATGTGCGTCAGAGAACTTTAACCTCTATTGAAGGAAGAGACGTTCTGTGGGGGTGAATGTGTCGAAACAAAGGCCTTCATCGAGTGTAGACGTGTGTTGTAGTGCTCCAACATATCGACGAAGTGATTGCTTCCATTCCGTTCCTATCCAATATCGTTACACCACATATCGGCGCTTCGTCGAAGAGGGGTACAGCCATTAATGCGGTTGTTTTTTAAATTATTATAAAGAAAATAAAATAAGCAAAAATGGCATTTCACTTAAAATACGAGCGCGATTCGTTTGTCACAAGTCAATTCAAGGCATTTTAATTAAACTATTTACGAAGAACACATAAATCTTGAAAGTGGTGAACAATTGTTTTTAACATAGATATGTAATTCGTCTTTAAACGTAAGGGTTCCAACCAATCCTCATTTTATCATACCTAACTAATGACTATTGTATTTATTTGCTTAAAAGACAAACCTTTGGTCTTCTTGTAACTTCAACCCCCTAATGTTTTCGAATTCGGATTTGCTAGTGAAAAAAGCGAACTACTGTTACTTAGTGAAAGTGATCCGGCAGTCGACTTTTGATCAACCTTAATCGAATTCAATGGATTAATTTACTAACATCTCCTTGCCGTTTCGCACGAGGTTGCTAGAGCCTTGGAAGGGAACGCTAAAAGTCGTTGAATTTTTTTCACCTGCTATACTTCAAACTTATTTAATATGTAAATGCATACAATCAATCCATTTTTCTTATTAAGCGAACCGTTACGTTAGTGCACGCTTGAGTGAAAGCGATTTATAGTCAGAAACAGCACCACAATTGTAATTACCGAAACTGACAATACATATTTAGTTTGTTTGAATATTTATATTTAAGAAATTTACTCATTTTCACGTACATTTGGCCAAATAGAGATAACTAAATTAATTAATTTGTTTGGTTACGATGATATTCGTGTTTTAATATAGGTTAAGTGAGCAGTTTGGAGTTTTGTGTATATTTTAAGTTAATAGTTGCAGGAAAAAGTGTACACAAGACTCTATCAACCTGTATTGCAAGAATTTAATAGCTATCTTAGCATCTCTTCGGAGATCACCTATCACCTAGCGTGATACGATAAATTCGAGATGGGTTGGCGTCTACCATTTTTTTAACGGACTGAAAGTTCGGATACCTTTCCAAATAGATGCATGCGATAGACTTTTATACCCCTACAACAATTGCTTTTGTTTTTCTAGAACGCACCCCTCACCGCTGAAAAGTAGGCGATGCATTTTTCTGCTACGTCACATTTACAACGTAAATTTCAAATGTCATTAGCGTTACTTTCAGATGTCACAATTAACAGTAGCCCAACAAAGGATAAAAATGGTATTACGCTAGTAGTACCAAAGAAGCAGATAGACGAGATATACATAGAAATTCTTAAATTCGCTAAAGACAATTTAGATGCTACATAAAAATTAGTGAGGAGGAGGAACATAAAATAGGATGTAAAATACTTAGATCAAAATACAAAATGAGCTTCAACAATTACCTACAGTTGTAAAAGTCATAGGGATAGGTCAGTTATCAGTACAGTTAAGTAGATATGGGATTGAAATGCATAATACTTGTTAATAAAAAGGATTTATGCAGAAAGAACTAGCAGACTCTGCAAAGAGTATATTGGTGATACATTCCAAAAAGCAGGTTCAAGTTAGGGTGCCGATTAAAGTGCCGAGGCATTGTTCTAAAATATTTATTACAATAATATACAACAGGATACAAAATAAAATAGGAGGAATTATTATTATTACAGGATCTTGAATTTAAAAGCAATAGTTTTAACATTTGAATAAACCCGAGACCTCCATGACGATCATTTGAAAACGTTGAGAAACTGCGCGTGCAATCTGCTAATAACTATCAAGAAATGGTTAAGATCCTTAATAGAATCTACGGATTCATTTGGATGGAGGATGTACAGATAAAACTATTTTTAAGAATCAAATTCAGTTCAATTTAGTCTTGCAAGCGTAGTGGCGTTGCTGTAAAAACCAAGAGAGGATAGTGTAGCGTCATATCACGATGCTAGTTTCCATATGCACTTAGGACTTCTGCGTTAGCATGTTGTAAAAAACGCATTTGTCAAAAAGTCATACTCGGATCCCCAGAATTTCAGAAACAAGAATTAGCACACCGTCAAAAATCTTGGCAAACGGTGACGTTGCGACATAAGGCAACGATAAATGGACTTAAATAAAAAATGGGAAACCAGAAGAGAAGGCATTATCCCAAAAAGTTGCTTATATGGTGCTAGTTTTTCGTTAACGTTTAAGCATCAGGATATTGTGAAACAAACATATTTATTTGAAACACATTGTAATTTACGAAATTACTGAAGACAGCAAGAAGCGTATTGTCGAATGCACTCGTTGAAAATTACTTCATTGCAACCAGTTTTTGTGCATTTTTACGCTTCAAATTACTTCACAAATTTTTTCAGTAATAATTCGTTGTACGGGACTCTTGTATAGTTAATTTAGGGGTATTACATATTGTAATCTGGTTAGAAAATAGGTCGGGTGATTTATCCTAGGCATTTTTTGAAATAGCTTTATTGTTATGTATTCTTGCGATTCTTAGTTCCGTGACAGTACTCGAAGGAAATAGTTTTTATTATTTTGTGAGAAAAAAATGCCAAACATGATTTCCCACGGTTTTAAAGAGATATGCGTCGTTATTTCGACCAATCAGAACGGCGCTACGTGTAAGTGAGTGGTATATAAGTTGGAAACAACGGTGGGAATGGGATTATTCTGAATGTGACTACCGTCCCTTGAAAAACTACGGTAGGAGTGCTTTATAAAGTGACGTATCGGAGGTTACCTGTTAATTCATGCCTAATCCGTTATCATATCTAATTTGTTAATTTATGTTGTATGAAATACCAAGGAATTTCGCAACAAAAATTTGGCATACAAAGGATCGAGAATCCACGCCTTGCCAAAAGGTAGCAATCCAAAGGATTCATTAACTGGCTTTACCTTACAACTAAAACATTCAGATAGTCAAAGGTAAGCAGAATTATAATTAATTGAATGCTTTTTTGTTGTAAAATGAATTGAATAATTCGTTTTCAAAATTTGTGAAATATTATTGCGTCATCTTGACAAACACGCGACATATCTTTTACTTTGTCTAAATTGTACTAGCATAATAAGTAGATTGCTCTGAAATTCACACGTGATATTATCAACTTCAAAACGTCGCAAGCAGAAAGTCCTACACGTCAATTCAATTATGGGAAGAAAATGTATTGTTTCACTTATGACAATTTATTTAGAGTTATAGTAGGAAGAAGTATTTGCATGTTCTAGAACCTGATGTTTCTTAATCAATTTCTAGCATGAGAGATATGGATGCAGCTTGCGCAATAGCCAAGTAGTGCTGTTACGTAAAATTTATATTTAGGGTTCGGTATAAAAGTTAGCAGTACGTTTGGTCAGAAATATATAAATACGTGTTTCATAAAACGGTTTGTGCATTTCTCGACAAAAAATGCTGCTCCGATGTTGTATCAATTTTATTATAGGAATGTAGTTTTGAAAAAAATTACAAAGGTGAGTGTGAGTAACAGATAAAACGCTTTGTTAAAATATTTAGAATTCGTTGTAACTGTAACAAATTTTATTTACACAGCATGAGCGAAAACTGTTTCATTACGTGAATGCACGGTACAATTATGGGTAAATTACTAGAATTAATTGCTCATCAACAAAAACTGAGCTCTGGAAATACGATGTCAATTTCATTTGAAATAATTAAGTACTCTCGTAAGTGATACATATTTTCGATTTTTCAAGGAGATCTATTCAAATTTAAACTTTCAGATGACAGTCTGCAGGGAAAGTGGAGGAGGGTGTAATGCCATTTCTTATTATTAAATGAGAATATATCTTGATTCAAATTAAATAAAGCTTTTGAATTTTGCTTTCAATTTTGATACATTTATTGCATTTTGAAATACTGCGTAATTTGTAAAACACCATTTACAAAATTGTAATTGCGGCATTGCAGCTATCTGAGCACTTTTATACGAAATAAAAGATTGCGCTGATTGTCTGTTTAAGCTGAAGATAAATGTTGCACCAATGTTTTAACCTGTCATTTTAGAATCATTCAAAACCAGTGTTCCGGGTTCCTGGTATCTGTTCGCAAACTGATTCGCATTCCCGAAACCGCTGATTAATCTCGTGACGGTCAAATTACTAGGCATTGCTGCATCCGGACTTTTCCAGCAGAATTCGTCTACAGCATGTGCATAAGAACAACTAGCAAAATAATTTTTAGCAAATCACTAGTTGCTTTACGAGTGGCCCTACGAGAGCGTCACGTGAAATATATCTGGTACCAAAAAAGGTCGCAAGGTTTTTCTTGTAAAAAAAGCGCCATCGGTATGTTTTAGCTATTTAGTGATAGATAGCACTTCTTTAGAGACTGTCATTTATTTT
Organism: Platerodrilus igneus; assembly: GCA_036346225.1. Lineage (NCBI taxonomy): Eukaryota > Metazoa > Arthropoda > Insecta > Coleoptera > Lycidae > Platerodrilus > Platerodrilus igneus. The sequence goes on from JARFIW010001271.1 coordinate 4,151,721, forward strand.
CGTAAGAATCCCTCTTTCATTTGATGCATACAGTTTTTGCGACAATTGTTAATTCCTATTGGGAAATAATTTAAAATGGCTATAAACCAAACGTTATTCGAAGTTGTTTACTCTATCAATACAACAGTGGCAGCAAAACCGCCGAGGCGACGCAAAAAACATGTATGCCATTCAGCGATAACGCTGAAAGTGATCAGACAGTACAGAAGTGGTTTAGGAAATTTTGCTCGGGAGATTTCAGCTTGATCGAAGAAGCACGCTTTGGAAGGCCGAAAATCATTAGCAATGATAAACTGAAAGAAGTTGTAGAAGCAAATTCCAGTAGAACGTACTTAAGAGCTTCCACAAAGGTTCAATTTAAACGACGAATCACTCGGTCGTGCCTCCATCGCTATGGAAGACGTGGAAGTTAAGCAAACGAGACCCACATGAATTGTCAGAATATAACAAATTAAGCCGCGTCACCATTTGTTCGGCAAACTTCTCACGCTATCAAAACTAACCTTTTCTTGATCGGTTATAAACTTGCGATGGAAAGTGGATACTGTACTCAAGTTTAAGCGATATTATCATTGTCACCAACAGATCCAATACCACACACTTCAAAGAATTCTTTGCGCCCAAATTTGGTGGACAGCAGCCGGAATTGTTCATTATGAATTCTTGGAAACGGGTCAAATCATCGCTGCTGTGGTCTATTGTAATCAGCTTTGGCGAGTACTCAAACGCATCCAGAAACAACCCTGTTTGACCAATCAAAGGAAAGTGCTATTGTTACAGAACAACGTTAAATCTCATACAGTAATAGTGACCCGGGAAAAAGTTTCTGAGATTGGCTGGGAAACGTCACCACACACCTTATTCTCCTGACATTTGGTCACGTGATTACCACCTGTTCCTATCTTTTGACAATTGTACGAGGCATAAGCAGTTCAAATCTAGAACTGATGTTATAGATGCAATCCCACAATTTTTTCTATTCCAAATCCGTAGATTTCTACAGTATCGGTACACAATTGATGTCACGTTGGCTAAAGGTCAATGCGTGCAATGGTACTTACTTCGCTGAATAATAGTACACTTTTTATTAATCTATGATAAATTTTTATATTTTTCTAACAAAAACCGCACAAACATTTTTTGTTACCAAATAAACACGACAACGATATCTAAGTTTATTCTTCCACCTTGCACCCTTTTACATATACTATTGTTTGTTTGTAGACATGTCTATTTTAATATGTGCGAATTTTAATTGGTCAGTAGTAGGATAGGTAACAGAATTATAAAAGTATGGACAAATAAAAAAATATATACTTCGTGTATCTAATATCACAATGAATTTTGATATGGTTTAAATACCTCCTTTCACTCGCATGTACATATGCCGTCCTACAAAGAATTATATGAAGAAATAATGTAACCAGTCAAAATAACTAGATAAAAAAGAAACTTCAGAGCTAACTTAATGCGAGTTATAGATACCACTTCGCCGCTTGCGTTTCAATTTCCCGATCTATGAATAGAAAAAATCGAAAGTTTACAAATAGGGTCGAACGAACATATTCCATAAGATACTTAAGCAGAATTGACTTGGTTAATTCTAAATCTACTTCCGAAAATGCTTTATTCACAGTTGTCAGTCAATTCGCAAAGTCAAACAGGTTTTATCTACTCAAATATACTCCATTATGATTCTAAGATTGAACACTGCTTTTGTAGCAGTTTATAGAATGAGGAAATTATGTATGAAAGTTAGGCATTTGCTTGCTATCAGTTTCATTGCAATACTACGAGGATACGTTTGCTGTATTCTACCGGTGGCCATTAATTGTACTGCAATGGGTCAAACCGACTTCACTGAGCGGGTTCCATAAATTTCATTGTATTTAAAACAGACATGAACATAATTGATAAATTGTGCTGCTAAACTTCCTTGCACCACACCTCTTATTTGCAAAAAATACTGTACGATGATAATGATTTCAATGTGCAGTTTAAAAGAAGTAAAGCACTCCTTCACCTATAAAAACATATATCAACCCTTACACGAGAACCACCTTGGTATAAAGGTGTAAGATCACCTGATTCTAGTCTAATGCACAGTTGGCATGCGCTCGATTCCAGTTGTGGTTAGGAATTTTTCTTGGAGAGTTTTTGCCTTAGCTATAGGTGTACGTGGCGTCCTTGTATGCTAGGTAAACTACATACAACCTTAGATCTCATGAAAAACTTCCTTATCTTAAAGCATTACCAAGTTACGCTATGTAGACACCGTAACAGAAATCAGGACCTGAAATCAGGAACACTCAGCGGTTTGTAAAATGCAAGCTTGGCCAAAGAGTAAGGTCTACCACTATGGAACCACAAAATAGACGCCTGAAATTACTTAAAAGGGTCATTTTATCGGAAAATAATTAGTACAAAGATGAAACCAACGGATTCGTTCTTTATTAACATCATAATACCATAAGTATACCAAAATATGATTGGGGGACAGACGCCATTTTTTCAAAATGGCGACTAAATACACTACTTTTTCTACTATTTATTCAAATACTGCTTTTACTTTTAGCAAAAGAATGCTCGTACTTTTATTGATGTTTTTTAAAATTCCTTTCCAATGGTGCCACATATACCCCGAAGTACCTACCGAAAGTGGAATTAATAAGTCATACTCCGTACTTCGTATACCCCGTTAAGTAGAATATGATACGTTGTAATGCACTAGCAAATGAAATTGTGTCTACTTTAAATGTGGCGTCTAATATATTTCGTTTGAAGTACAATTGGCCACAGTGCAATCGCCACTGAGTCATTTGTAAATGCTAATGCTGGTACGAAAAATATCTATTACTATTATCCTTTATGTTATTACACTCTTAAATATATTTAATATTTTCATCGCATCAAAACCTAATATTCAGTATTATTTGTTGCAAGTAACTAACGTGGATAGTTGTTTAATTTGCAAGAAGAGTTTGCTACTTGGTGAAGGGCCTGTTGTGACTGGTGACAAAGGATGTGATAATATCAAAAAAGCTAGCAAACGTCGTAATGATCCTATCACAGTCCACAAAGAGTGTCTTCGTATTTATATCAACCTGGTTTCAGTCGCAACTTAATTCTTCATCTCTCAGCGACTCTGCACTTTAAAGTTGAATGCTTCTGAAACCATAAGTATGGCAGCGTTGGGGTTTAGACACAACGAAGAACTAAAAACTATGCTACACCTGTTAGTTAGTGCGCCCATTACAAGAGAGCATTAGCCGCTTTTCAGCGTCCAGCTATACTTTATAAAACGAATATTTCCGAAACCGGAAATGCGACAGCGTTGGAGTTTTGAAGTGCAAGGTAGCACCAATGAAGCATTTAAAATTAAGCTGCATATATGTGTTAGTGCTTCCTTAAAGAAAGAGTTGTAGTAATTTTCCAGCTTTTAGCTCTGCACATTAAAGTCGCATATTTCCGAAACTGGAACATTAGTAGCGCAGAGTTTGAAGCACAATGAAGTACTAACGACGCCTTAAACACTATACTACATTCGACCGTTAGTGATTTCTTAATAAAAAGGTTGTAGCCAATTTCCGGATCTGAATTTTGAATTCGAATATATTCGAAACTGGAAATGCGGCTGCGTTAGGGTTTGAAGCACAATGAAACACTAAATATTTTGCTACATATGTTAGTTAGTGCTTCCATAAGAAAAGTGTTGTAACCATATGCTGACTTTTAGCTCTGCGCTTTGAAGTCGAATGCTTCCGAAACAGGAAGTGCGGCAGTGTTGAGCACAATAAAGCAGCTACGAATCACTAGAGGTTGAACAACATATGAACGTTAGTGCTTCTGTAACAAAAAAACCTGTAAACTTCCGGATCTGGCCTTTGAAGTCGAATATTTCCGAAACCGGAACAATCGCCGCGCTGAAGTTTGAAGCACAATAAAGCACTAACGAAGCACTTGAGATTATGATGTATATGTTCGTAAGAGCTTCTATAAAAAAAGTTATAGTTAACTTGAGGGTCTGAACTTTGAAGTTGATTATTTCCAGAACCGGAAGTGTGACAGCGTTGGCATTTGAAGCACAATAAAACACTAACGAAGCACTAAAGATTTACCAAATAATATGATTGTTAGCACTTCCAAGACAAAAAAGTTGTAGACAACTTCCAGATCTGAAGTTTAAAGGTCGAATATTTCGGAAACCGGAAGTGCTGCTGCGTAAGGGTTTAAAGCACAATAAAGCTCAACAAAACACTAAAAATTATGCTGCGTTTGTTAGTGCGTCTATAACAAGAGAATTGTGATCATCTTCCAGCTCTGTAGTTTAAAGTCAAATATTTCCTAAACCGAATGTATGACAGCGTTAGGGTTTGAAGCACAATAAAGCACTATAGGTTAGTGCATCTGAAACAAAAACTTTTAAAGTTCCAGATCTGAACTTTGATTTTGAATATTTCCGAAACCGGAACAAAAGCTGCATTTGATTTGAAGCACTACAGGCTATGTTACATAAGTTCATTAGTGTTTTTATAACACAAAAAGTTATAGTAAACTTCCGGATCTGAACTTTGAAGTTGAATATTTCGGAAACCGGAAGTGCGGCTGCCTTATAGTTTAAAACACAATAAAGCACTAACTAATCACTAAATATTATGCTGCATATGTCTGTTAGTGCTTCCATACGAAAAGAGATAGTCATCTTCCAGTTTGAGCACTTTAAAGTTGAATAATCTCGAAACCGAAAGTGCGGCAGCGTTGGGGTTTGAAGCACAACGAAACACTAACTAATCACTAAAGATTATCCTATATATGAACGTTGGTGCTTCTATAACTTCTATAGCTTACTTCAAAATCTTAATATTGAATATATCGTTACTTCTAACGCCACAACAAGTAAAAATTTCTGAAAGTAATATGTGCATTTTAAATTTCAGATTATGCATTAAATGAACGTTAAAATTTACCCTTACAACTATTGTAACACACTAATTTCGGAACTTCTTAATATAATTGTATACCTATTTTTCACGGACGGCAAACAATTTTTTTCGAACATTTGAAATTTGTTGCTTTATACATATACTTTTAGGAAGTGGTTGGTTTAACATCGAGATTTTTTATTAAACTGAAGTGTAAAGGAGCGTCTAGAAAAATACAATAAGAATTTTCTATTTCAATTCTAACTCAGTAAATAGTATCCGTGTGAAGTTTGGAGGCATTATTTTCGGAAAAAATTAATCAAATTAATTTGTATTTGCAAAACATTCCCATTTGTCCCGTATCTAAATTCGCGTGCCATTGAAATATAGAGCACTCGAGAATACACAACGCTGTAAATATCTTATAAGTTGAAACAAACCGCGGCCAGCTGTAAGTGGCAACATGTTATTTTAGTAATAGTTGTACGCCACTGAGATTTGAAGCACTAAAGAGCACCAATAAAACACTATCTTTCGGCTGTATAAAATTTTTTTAACTGAAACAAACCGCGGCCAGCTGTAAAAATGTAAGTAGTTGCAATGTTATTATTAGCAGCCGTAAGCCGCTGAGACTGAAGCATTAAAGGACACCGACGAAGCACTAACTTTCGGCTGAAACGAATTTTCGAATTTGAAACAAACCGCGGCTAGTTGTGAAGTTAGCCGCAAAAATGTAAGTAGCCACCACTTATTCATTTGCACTCGTACGCCGATGAGACATAAATCACTAAAGAGGACTAACGAAGCACTAACTTTCGGCTGTAATAAGTTTTTTTAATGAAAAAAAAACCCGGCCAAGTGTGAAGTTCCGCCTGAAAATTATTCGCCATTCCTCATTTGTAAATCACTAAACAGAACTGGTGAAGCACTAACTTTCGGCATTAATACTTACAAAGTCGCGACCAACTTCACGCACCCACCTATTATCAGCTGCAGCTTCAGAGTATATTACCAAGTGCAAAAATGAACTGGATGATACTGTCTGCCTGCTACAGATGGGAGTTGGCTGGTGATCGACAACAGGCGCTGGGACCTCGCTGCATATCAAACAGACGCCTCTAGCACCAAATTCTCTCATGAAGGTTATATGCAAATTAAATTGCGGAAATAAATGGGGATGTCGAAAGAAAGGCTTGAAGTGTACTGAAGCATATTCTGAATGCAGAAGTTCCTGCCTGCGAAACATTCGACATTACAGTGGATAACCCCAGGGACTTTTAAAATATTTGAACTACTTCGTTTCAAAATTCGTTTCTAAACTGTATTACATTAATTAACCAAAACAGTATATTTAAGTGTGTCATACATAATATATGATAGTTGGTAGTGTTATAACTAGCTGGGTCGGCGTATCGATATATCGATACGACCCGTATCGACCCCCGATACAGCGAAAATAAATATCCACATATCGATACTCGATATGTATCGATACGTATCGATACGCATCGATACATATCGATACGCATCGACACGTATCGATACGTATCGATACATATCGATACGTATCGATATTCAATATAGAATATGTATCGATATTCGATACGCAAAATCGTATCGCCCACCTATATATATAGTTATGTCACAAATGTTAAACTTGAAACTTTAATTATTTTGATAACAAACAATCTTAAGTGAAAGATCGAATTGTCAGTAAATACATTATTTTAAAACGGTCTTGTGATTTTATTCCCAAAGAAAGAGTAGATAAATTATCTATGCGTACCGATTCGTACCGATACGTATCACTACGTCTCGATATGTATACTTAATCTACACATCTAAACGTTCCGATACGAATCGCTATATATATCTATACGTACTGCTACGTATCGATACGTATCGATACGTATCGATACGAATCGATACGTATCGATATGTATAGATACGCACCGATACAGCGATACATATCGATACGTATCGATATTCGATATATCGATACATATCGATATAGAATATGTATCGATATTCGATACGGAACATCCCGTATCGCCCACCCCTAGTTATAACCACTTTTATGGGATATGCAAGGAATGAAATATGACTTATTAATACCACTTCCGGTAGGTACTTCCTGTTACATGCGGTATCGTTGAAAAGAACATAAAGGTAGGGGAATTCTTTAGCTAACAGTAACAGGTATTCGGTATTTCTATAAATATTAGAAAAAGTGGTGTACTGAAACGCCATTGTGAAACAATGGCGTCTTTCTATCAATCAAATTTTGGAATACTTTGGATGTGTAATTCATGATATTAATAAAGAACGAGTCCAATTGATTTAAACTTTGTACTAATTATTTTCAGGTCCAATCACTTTTTCAGGACGCTAACGCTAAGCTGAATAAGGTGAAGATGAAGTTTGTTGGGCATGCATAATTTTAACATCACTGCTTAACTCATTTACAGTGGTTTTGTGGAACGCTCAGAAATGTTTTATGACTGTTGGTGCATATGTTTCTAAAGGTGAGCTTGTTTTGTTCCAAATACAAGTTTTTTGAAGAGTAAACAAAATAATCCTTGAATCTTTATTTTTAAAGTTCATCAAACAAGTGTGTGTGTGGCTTTTCCTAATAAATTGACAAGGTTTCTAAAATTTTATCAAAGATGTGCAAAATAATGTAAACAGCGATAGTATAAAACAGCATTACATGGCTATTTTAAACTACATTCACAATCGAATGACGAACATTTTATGTAACTGATAATTTACAACCTTATCTGTACTTGAACTAAGGATTTACCTATTCTTTCAGCCAAATGTTGACCTTATCTATGAAGGTACCCTATGGACGGATAAGCAATTTGTTTAACTACAGAGTTAAAACCGAGTTAAATCTTATCGTGTAGATTTGAATAGAGCTATTGTTTATAATAAATGCAGTTCAGAGTGTCTCAGGAAAACTTCCTGGGATTTAATTTATCTTCCGTAGATGTTTATTTAATTAATTTTTTTCATTATCGACCGTCAATTTAAGTTCTAAAAATTGCTTTCAATAGTTGTATTCTTTTTACCAGTCATCTTAGTTAATAGTAGCTCACTTCACTTGCGATGTCAATTTGACGTGTTCTTTTTAGATATCTCATACTGAGAGGATTTGAGAAGATCACTTCCGCTCTTTCCTTAAAGCACGACTTCGCATACACTGCCAAATGAAATTTCAGCTAAGTTTAGTAAAAGTGGGGAGAATTCGTGTTTCCTGAGTAAGACGAATTGATTGATAAATCAGGTTATGAAAAGGTAAGGTTATGATGTGTAGTCTGTGGCTATGATGCAAAATGTCGTTCTTTTTACGTCACTAGCGGCAAGATAAATCTCAATTCAACCAATCTCAAAATGATCTGAGATTACTGGTAAAAAGGACACAGCTAATGTCGCTTGATAAAAAGAGGTTAATATGAAATACTGTTGTCTTAGGTCAAGTGTGAAAACTGTCACTTTCAGCATGTCTATAATTGATGATATCAAAGTTATGGAATGAGAGGTGCTAATAAATTAGTTTATAAATGACGTGGGTTCACATTGAACAAGTTATACTTAAAAGCAAAATTCCTTACCATGTATGGTATAAATATCCAGAACACAGGTGCTAGTGTTTGCAATTACTTTCCAAGAGAAACTTAATTGTATTGTAGAGAACTTCGATTTATAGTGTTTTATTAGGTTTGATAGTCTCATTATCCACAAGTATTTATAGAAAATCTAAAGGCACAGAGATACCGCTACAGAGAATACTGATGATAATTACTATAATATTTATTTCATCAAATTCACACGACAATTATACTATGTTTATTACTGCACGCCGTTAATATATTTATACAAGCACTTGAAGTTAATTCTCAATTTATATAGGCATTACAGCGTATTTACTTTAACATCTCCAACAACCGTTTATTTCATATTACTTGTGGTTTAATATTATGAATTAAACTGAAACCCTGTAGGGTCGTATGGTTTATATATCGAGTTACGATACCATCTACATTATTCCAGCAGCCTCAGAAAGTTTCTAGATTTCACGTGTCATTTCTGTTGTTCGCTTTGTATAAGTTCTTTAAATACACCCTTGTAGATATCAATAAATTCATTGTTCGTTTAATGACTTCATCTTTTTAATTCTAGACAGTTCCGCGTTATTGTTATTGTATAATTGACGTATCATATCTTGCAGCAGTAACTGCGACCGATCGTATCGTTGATCGATTTTTATTCGGATAAACTACATTAGAAGGTCGTTGAACCATTTCTGTAATTCTATAACGCGGATGTGTTACACTAACTATAAAAATTAAATGGGTAAGGAAAAGCAGTCTAAAACGGACAAAATTCATATTGACATACTCTGTACATCTTGTTTTCATATATAAGCGTTCCGTAAGCAAAAAATCTTCATGTAATTAAAATTGGTAGTTTTATTTAAATAATAAACTTAAAAACCACAAAACATCATTTTGTCTTTGTTGGATACAAGTTGGGACAGAATCTAGGATTGTAAATTATTTTAATCAACAAAACTGTTAACAAATCCTCTATAATTATAAACATCCATAGTGGAAGCATGTCATTTTTACAGAATGCTTTAGAATTATTAAGTAATGAACAATAAATTTAATTATATCCATCTCAATAGATTTTCTTTAAATCCATTCCATGCAATGCTACATAGTTTCAATATACATATTTGTAATTACAATGTAAAAACACGGACATTGACTAAAAAAAATTCACGAATATTGAATTGCAGATATGAGTTAATCATTTCATACAATACATTACAATGTATTCATTTATAGTACCCAAACAAATGGAAACAAATGTTAACTTAAATAAATCACATGACAACACATGTACTTCCCTGGGTTTCTTTCACTAAATTTAATAGGAAGACTATGACAAAAAACCCTGACAGCATGCGATAGAGTTGGAAAACAGTTCGTAATTAGGCATCCGATGGAAAATGAATAATCAGTTTTAAAAAACCAAAAACGGCAATCAAGGAAATATGGAATTTGAAGAACCTGATGAATTAAATACTTTGGCTTATTTCAGAACATATTCAACAAATTCTATCCGTAATGCTGTTCAATAACTAGGCATTACACAGCATAACATATTCAAAATACTTAAAAAGTATAAAATGAAGTCATTTAAGGTGCTGGTAGCACAACATCTGCAGCTTCTAGATTTCCAAAAACGCATACCATTGTGCAATTGGTTACTACATGCAGGTGGACAGTATTTACCATTTATTTATGGACAAATGAGTCCAATTTTCATAGAAATAGTGTTTTTAATAAACACAATGCTCATGTTTGTGATGATGTAAATCCCCACAGATTACACGAAGTGCATCGTCAAGTTAAGTTTTCTACGAACATGTGGATAGGTTGCACTCTCCTTTCTTTATATCCCCTAAAATGTTGGGTGAAAGGTACCGTCCAATTCCCGTAGCAGAATGTAAAAGGGAAAATGGATTTTTTCCGTACTAGCCAGGAGTCTATTCCTGCAGTGGCATGAGATTACAGTGGTGGGTGTATATCAAAAATATAAATCTTGTAACTAAAGCTTTATCAACAAGCGCCACGACGTTTAAAATAAATTTTAAAGGATAACGCAGAAAATCCTTTAACCAAAACAATTATGTTGTACTTCTAATCAAACTTACAGAGCGTTCTTTGGCAGGAACAATCCAACTTCAACCTGAAATAAATATTCTTGGATTTTTAGATCGCAAAATCGGTTAAATGAACTGCTTATGTCCCAATGAATTAATAAGCAAAATAATGTAAACTAAATTTAGTTCAAGTCATTCTATTTGACAATGGTATATTAGATTTCCTACGGAATCAAGCAAAGATATCTTTGGTTCACCGGTACATATTTACTTATCAATAATGTAGTTAAAAAAATAATACTCAAATTTTTAAGTCAAAATCAATTTTATACTAATTGCATGAATCGAAATTATTTTAATAAAACCACAATTGAATCTAAAGAGCGTTAAAATTAATCATAACAGTTAAGTGTTATTTAATAATTTTTATTATTGCCATCAAAGGAATTTTTAAACAAAATTTCCAAAGATTATCTTTCTAACTTATTCCAGCTGTTAAATACGTAGACAACAAGATGTCTTCCTCCACATCCGTTATCCGCACATCACCAAAATGAATTTTAAGGATAATTTTCAAACAATGTATGAAACTTCCATATCACTCAGAACAAACAAAATAATGGATTTCTACAAACGTCCTCTAAATTATTATTCATACCAAATAGACGACCTCCACTAAATTAAACCAATTATGCTAATTTCAATATCATTACTTGAGAGCTTCTTTACTGTTTCTAGGAATTTGCTGTAATTACAAATTTTTATTACCAAACAAATTTAGTTAGATACTAACCGTCTTATTACATATCAAAATTTAAATAACAATAAACACATTGTATTGGAGGATTAGCAACTACCCATTGCTATCCGTAACTGCCATGCCATTAAAAATATCTTTTAGCGGCCCAAGATCGTTGCTAACAAGTCACGTGCCACGGCATATCTCTACTACGTATCTCAATCCTCAACCAACGCGCATGGTTATCACATCCAAGCTCCCTTCCAACCAAACAGATGTACAATGACAGTAAAATCTCCTGCAAGCCAGACAACCAACTCATCGCATGTATGCTATGTGGGTTGCACAACAAAATTTAATCTGCACTTTTTTATGTTAGGTAATTAACCTGCAAAAATCGTAAGAGTGCTGTGCCCGTATTTTGAACACAGTTCAAGGTGTAATAGGGGATCATTTATTAGAAACGCATTTTTAATATGGCACACTAACACAGGAACGGTGTCTATTATTTCTTCGAACTATTATACAAGATTATTTGGACAATAGCTCTGCGTAGAAAAATGTGGTTCCGACATGACGGATCTCCACCGCATAATGGTCGAGTTGTAACAAACTTCTTAAACGAAAACTTTGAAAATAAATGGATTGGGAATAAAGGACTTTATTTATGACCTCCGAGATCACCTGATCTTTCAATGCTGGATCTTTTGTTTGGGATAGAAATGTAATATTGTAAATGATATTAGAATTGAAAGGGGAAAAGCTCTAGTATGAAAAGATTATGTGTGTGTATTTCGAATTTTATATTTTGATTTGGGCAAAAATGATGTGATAAAGGAGTCACGAAAGGTCATTGAACTACAAATTCTACAAATAAATCCCACTAAAATATAAAAGAATCCGGAAAAAGATAGAAATTTTCGAAAATTCATGTTCACACCCTTCTTGCCAAGCATAAATGCAAATGCCGCGTGTATAAATAATCACCCTGTATAATTCCTATTTCCCATTGCATATAAAGTTCTATTTAGTGTAAAAACTATATCAATCTTGTTTTAAAAATAACTCTTTAATCCTACGTATGTGTATTAAACGCGTTTTGCCGTGAAAACAAATCTTTTATTACAATTATGAAGATGCAAGCCTTTCTGCAGGTGTAAAACCTGTGGATAAAACAATTAAAGTTTAAAATAATTAGCCAAATTGACTCTGTATAACGCAAATTCAATTGATAAATTCGCGCCAAACAAGCAACATATAAAGAAATTCGATTCAATTCATTTTAGTCGCGAAGATGTTATTTTGAAGTATGCAGTACGCATACTGTAACGTGTTGCGGTAATTTTCGAAATCTCAAAAAGCGAGATTAGAGGACTGTATATATTTTTAATTTGATAGGTGTGAACAAGCACAAAATAATTAAATGTCTTTTAAACAAATCACTCAGTCAAAGCGTTTACTATAGCACTTACCTGTGGTTGTTTACGATGTGGTTCCAATGCGAAAAAAACTATGTAGCATCTAATTAACTCCACGTAGAATGTGTGAACACTATGCGGCGTAGTCGAAACAGCATGTAACACGTTGAAAAAACTATATGCGGGTAATTAACAGCGGTTCCAACACACATTACATAACAAACTGTTTTTCACTACGAAACGAGAACTCTTATTCATGCAGGACGTGCACGATCGATGCGGTCAATTCAAAACCAAACGAAACTTGTAGAAACGGATTTTCCAATCGATACCCAGTTGTTGAAGGATGCGCGCTAGCAACCGCGCTCCGACACTCACGGCACTGGCTGTGTGCTATGGTAAGCTCAAGGCTTTTCCACTCTAACTAAATTTTGAATACGCGCAACGGATTTAAAAATAAACAATAAACTCAGTGAGATAAAATTTAGCTTTAATTATTTTACATAAAGACGGAACACATACCGTAATTGATTATGAAGATGTAATAGTGAATAAAGAAGTATATTTTAAACGTAACCTGCATAAATATGGAAAATATTAAATATAATTATATACAATCAAGAGGGGCAAATTCTTCGATACGACGCTACTTTAAATCAATTTAAAATAAAACCAAGAAGGAATATCTAGAATATGCATGATTTTGCAAACTGGGAATTCAACGTCAATTTAAAATAAAACCAAGAAATAGAACTGTTAATAGCGAATTGGAGAGCGCTTTTTTGGATTTTGCAAGTATTACTTTTAGATTTATATTATTTGTAACTGATATTTGAATTTTGTCATTTAGTTTAAGCTAATCATATAATTTTTTTTTTGTTTTTGTAAGGATATTTACCAAGGAAAGTGTGGTCAAACTAACCATAATAATGAAGAAAAACAGGCTTATGAAAGAAATAGAAGTTTCTATGAAATATTTTAAAGAAAAAGAGTGTAATAATAACGAAACATTCGAAAGCTAAAATCAGCAAAACTGGAGAGCGTGTGTTATGAAAACGAAATGATGAAGAAAAAAGGTTAGCAAAGTTCTTTATAAAGTATAAACTGTGTAACTAAAAACACTTTGTTCAAGAATTCAAATAGAAAATTGTTTTCGCGGAAAGTACAAGCAGATAGATGGACATAAAAGGTTGAGTGTATTGTGGTGAGTCAAACGTTTATAAATTGAATAAGAATTTCTAAACATATCCTTAAACAGATATAGATAGCTTTCAAACGTTAGTTATAATTAAATGCCAAGTAACTTTTCAAAATTTGATATAAGATCTAGGTCAAAGAAGTGAAATTTAGAAAAATAGCAAATAAAGAAAACAAAGAAAAATTTAAGGACCTTATTAACACGATCTCAATAACAAAGGAAATATAGAAAATGCAAAAGGGAAGATTTGCACATTAACATAACACCGTTGGCAAAGCAAAACGAGTTGGTTTTTGTAAGAGTATTTACCAAGGAACGTGTGGTCAGACTTCGAAACACTGATTTTTTTATAGATTTCTGTCACCGATTTTTTGACCAAACAAACCTTACAAGTAGGAGAATCAAAGCTAGGTAAACCATTCACAAGAGAAGAGATTTTAGTTCTGTAAATTGTAAGCAACATAAAGTGAGAAACATTTTTACGTAAATAAATACTTGTTAAGAATAAGTTTATGTTTGAAAGAAACGATGTTGTAAATGTTCTGTATGCTTTTGTATGAGAGAAAATACTTTAGACTGTATAAATGTTTTATGATATTGCTGTGTTTGATTTCATTTTGAAAACTCCGTCAATTCCATTGAGCTAGCCAGGCAAAGTAAATTTAGAAAGGAAAGTAAGTTAATAATTTCAAATTTTACAGTTTGCTGTATCTGTATCACAGCACACTTTTAGCGACGCACCAACGCAACCGTTATCACAGCAATAATTAAGTGACGCTCCAAAGCGGGACTTATCATAGCAAATAATATATTGCATTACTTGTGAACATATTATTTTAGTCGTTTGTAATATATGGGAATTGGTAAGTTTTCAGCAGTTGTTTTATTTAAATATCTGTTATTCAGCATATATGTGTACATTTTGAAACTTATAACCATTGTGATCAATTGCAACCACAAACAAAGAACCCACTTGTGTTCCCTAAGGTAGATTCTTATATAAGGCATTTTCTCATGTCATGGTCAGAGTTAATTAAAGATAGTTTGTTTTACCTGAAAGTCTGAAAAGAAAAATGTTACAAATTTCTACCCTTATTTCAGTTTCCGAGTTTATTACATAGCATTAGCTTAAGGGGTTATTAAATATAATCTAAAAAGATGCAGCATCTCATTCAACAAATAAATGATACAACCACGCAATTTTGTTGTTCTTTCGCCACTAACTTCTAGATTTTAAGAAATGATTCCTATTTAGCGCTTTGAAGTTTTAATGAAAATTTCATGAAGCAACCTATATTCTAAAATTTTTACAACGCCATTTTAATCAAACGTAAACATTTTTCTGTATATTTCGCAAATACTAAAGCTGACAAAACTACATCGACCAAGAGACAAGTCTTTTTACCAAGAGATTCAAAATGTAGCCGAGTTCTTGTCATCCACACAAGGCAATGTGAAATTTAGCCGAACCTTTGTCATTCCAAATACTACATTAGCCACGAGGTGTGATGTTTAACGTTGTATGACAACACCCACAACCCGAATAACAACGGATTTATGTGAAAAATGTCACCCAGCATTTTTAAAGAGAATTGGGACAGGATTTGAACGCGGACCTTAAGATTAGTAGTGATTCGCAAATCTATTAATTTACGGAGCTGCCTTAGCCACTGGATGCCGCTAACAGTGTAATGTTTAAGAACACATGCACTAAAAACAGGCTCCGATCTCGTTTTCGAGGCGCAAGCAAGAAAGCTTTCATTTCGTTCAACGTTCAATCTACGTTTGGGAATAATTACAAGGAAACCCATTTCCCCAACAGTTTTTATATGATTTGGAAGGCATGAGATTAAATTCTACAAAGTATTACATCAGTACACCGAAGAAAAATGGAATGTAAGTGTAAAGGATCTCAACCCTATTGACTAGGCACCTCTGTTTAATTAATAATAAAGAAGGTGGCTATATTTATTAAAATTCACCCCAATTCCCTTTAGTCTAATGTAAAAGTAATTACATTTTACAACGCGAAAATTTAAGTGTAGGGGTTGGTGTTTATCCGTACACCCAGGGCTGCGCCAAGAAATTCCCATTATTAAATATAACACCAAAATTCTTTCTTAAATTTGACGTTTAGATATAAAAATGTAAAATGCTTGATTTGTGCGTGCCTAGAGAACATTCTGGATATAATGGGTTATTGGAAGCGCATGTTTAAGAGTGAAACTCTACAGAAATAAAACTGTGTCAAAGGTTCTTTAAACACAAACTAAGGAATAAAAATGCGCGAAAAGGCGAAATTTACACCAACTTATATTCCGTTTAAGATTGCGTGTAGAGTATTATTCATGTATTATGTTATTTAAAAGTTAGTTCCTTTGGGTTAGAATTAATAGCTGACGTATGTGCTTGGAGTCCGTCATGAAGATTAAGCGTAGTAAATATTGCACAACCCTAAGGGCTAATCAACTTGTACGTATAACTAGAATAGACGGGCACTGTTCACATAAATACGGTTATCCTACCCTGCGACGTTAACACCCCCAGAGATTTTCCGCTGTTAAAGTCGGGATGCATTAACTATGTGATAAATTCGCTGCATACATGAGTATTTCGGAAATGCAAAGCCAATTTTCTGGGACAGTGATTTAATTTAAATTAACTGTTCTTAATCTTTTGTTTTATTAATATACAAGTTCACCCTTGATTGTAGGCCAGCTCCAGAATTCAAACATCTTGTTCATTTTTATACCTAGATAGGCAACAATGCTCTGACCAATCGCCCACTAAATAAAAGTGATTAAATGAAGGAACGAACCATGATTGTTTTTTCAAATCTCTTTGTCTAACTCTACTGTAAACGACCATGAATTTTACGATAAAAATGCATAGTATATACTTGCCTACATACACATCATACCCACCACGTTATTCCCTAGAAGGGTTAAGCAGGTTTTCAGGAAAAAAGTTTTGCTACTACTTTAAAATTCCATTCTTTTCACACCCTCAGTCAAGTCTTTCGTCGTGGCCTACCTCATCTTTTCGAACCTCTCATTCATCATTTTGTTCAATAAATTGGTCGTCACACTTCTTTAGAATAACCAAACCTGCTTTGTAAGATATGGTAGCATCGATCGGTCTGCCTTTGACCAGAATAATATCACTAGAACATAAGCGAGGCGTTTGTACCCAAAAGACGATTGACAGGTCCAGGTGGTATCTCATCTTTCAGATGGTTTTGATTAATAGATACAAGGGATTTGCATTTAAGAGTTATTTAGATTACAATAGGAAATCTAGAAAACGTTATTCACATAATTTCTGATACGTTTTAGAATAGTTTAGAAGTTTTGAATATATATATATATATATATATATATATATATATATATATATATATATAGATTGCCGTCGTGGATATTGGATTTCAGTTCTGACTGAAGCTTTGATTAATATGTTCTAAGTTAAAGCTGTCATATAATTTAATGCCGATAGAAATGGCTCTATGTGATTTCAATTACTATAGTGATTATATAAATTAATAATTACTGTTTGGATAGTTAATTACAGTGCTTTGTTAGCAATTTAGAAGATAGCGTTGCAATTTAAGAAGCTAGTAATTGTACTGTTAGTGATTAGGTGAAAACAAATTGTTTGGATAGGTTTTAGGAAATTCCATACGAGTTATTGAAAAGGCTTGTATCAGTTTGAAAATAAAAAACCGTTATTATTGCAAATACATTTTGGCTACAATATAAAACACATTCTATTATTGAATATCTCGATTATATTAAAAAGAATATCGACCTGTCGCTCTGAATTGGCTTCAGTTCTTGTAAATCACTGTAAAAATTGTCAAGTTACGAAGAAGGTCGCCCACTCTACCACAAAATGTGTGTCATTTATTTTCAGAAAGCATAAAATAAACTAGTCGATTATTAGTAAATCAATAACGGTACGAAAACTAAATTTGGAAAGGTAAATAGGCATCAAGGGACACTGCCCTGGTGCGCGAACGAAATAACTCAAACCCAACATACCCTGGAATACTTATATCATTAATAAGATGTACTTTTACTCTCAGCCTTTCCCTTATCCCTACCTTACCCTTAGCATTACTTAATTATTTCCTATTCAATTCTAACATAAAAGTAGCTGAAAGTGTACAATTTACTTACCTTTTAAAATAGTCTTTCACTAATTTTATTCCTCGACACTTTATCTCTTGCTTGAACATTAGCACACTCTTGAATTTGGTCTCTGCAGTGTGAACATCTATGCAAATAGACAGTAGCGATGAAATATTTATGAGTCTCCAATATTGGTAACTTTGCTTGCTTTCAAATAGTATTCGTAAAAGGCATTCAAAGTACAAAATCTCATAATACTTAAACGCTTAGAAGCGCTTCGTAGCGCAAGGAGGAAGCTGACCAAAAGATATTTTATAGGAGACGCAAATTGTCCAAATTTTTTTTTAGAAATTCTAAGTCTAGGTCAACAAAATTTCTTTTCGGAAGTTGGCCGGTTTCGTTAGAGTTCTGGTAGCTTTTTAAAGAGTTCTGACTATTTTATTTATGACTTGAATCGATACGTGTGAAAATGAAAGAGATCTTGCACACCAGAGTATGTCGATGCCGAATTTTCAATTATCAATTTTTTTTTTTTGAAAATCAGTTTCATCAGGGTTCCGGGGACCCTCCGAGGAATTCTATAAATTTTGTTTAGGACGTAAATCGACTCAGACGGAAATAAAAAGTTCTAGCTGGCTAAAGTGAACGGTTCTGCGAAGTTGACCCCATTCTTTTTTCAATTGTCTCTTTGACTGTTTAAACTATTTCTAAAATCGATTGAGGACTCTGGAACTTTTCAGAGGTAACTAGAACTATAATCACCTTTTCAAATTTTGATAATGAGGGGACCAACGTCACACAGGAGTACATTTGAAACCAAAGAAGTGTAGTAACTTCTTAAAACACCCAAAAGATTCAGCATAAATAAACATAGCAAGTGAGTAGTGCTCAAATAGATTAAAAATGTACGAATCGTGCATATTCAAGACTAATTTTCCCCACAAAGTCAGGGCACATTATAACCAGAACCGAATACTCATGGATAATTATGTGAATAAAACTAAAGTCACTTCTTTAAAAAATAAATTTTCTAAGAATTAAAAATATCCAGCCAAAACAGGAAAATCAGACGTCAAAATGAATTGATCCATTCATAAGGGGAGTTTAATTAAAGTGGTAAAAAGAAAGTAGCTTGAATGTTAAAAAAACTTCATAAGTAATGACCTACATAAAGTGTTTACGTGTATCATAAAAATTGTTCTTGAAGACTTCAAGTTAAATATCATTCAATCATTTATCAAATTTTTAAATTAAACAAAGAAGCCAGCATTTCTCTAATTGGTGATGGATTTTTGGAGAACGACACATCTATGCCACATGATAATTTGTTGAGTGATTGTATTTAGTAGTTTTTGCGTGCAAATAGAACTAGTATTTATTTTTGTTACTCCTTGATATAAAGTACTTTAATAATAATTGTAAGTTCATAAAACAATCATAAAACAATTTAACTTAGTTCAAATTCCTCAATTTTATAATTAACTGAAGTTAAATGTTATTAAAAATTCTAAAAAATAACCTTAACGAAACGAATGCAAATAAATTCCAAATAATTGATTGTATGCAGCATTTCAATCTACTTTACAATGCGATTCCTTTAAATAACAAGAATAAATCATAATCAATCAAGTTCGATCTCATTCATAACTTTAAATAAAATCAAAGTGACTTAATTAATTAATTTCGAATTAAATAATGGTTCTTCACCATAGAAATTCATTTGTATATACCAAAACTATCAAGCTCGTGCAATAATATTAAATTTCCAAGCATTACACGACGTCACATTCGCTGCAAATAACTAATTTAGTGTTGCTACGGTATCCTATTATACGTTTAAGTAAGTTGTATACGTGTGACGTTTATTTCTACTATTGCTGAGCCGTCTAATTTATTAAAAAAAATTACTAAAATCAAACGGGCACACAGAAAAACCAGATCGAAAAGTCGCAAAAGCATTTCTAATAAAGTATCAAGTGCTCGATGTCCTGTAGTGCCGAAAAGTTACTTGAAACGTAAAGACTTAAGAACTATACAAGCAATTAGCTACGAAAGCGAGAGAGATATGATGTAATTTAAAATTAAGCACGTACGTTTGAAGCCATATACAAATCACGTTACGTATTTATCAAATTATTCAACCAGTCGTAAAATGAATAAAATAAAGGATGAAAGAGTGTTGTACACAGCGCGCACTTTAGTAGTTAGCTTTTCTTTCACAAACAACATCTCAGATAGAATACTTAGGAAATACCTTTTTCTCTCAACACAAAATTTAATAATTCAGAATAGGGTCAAAACGGTTTTGCCTTACGAACAATATCTTAAATCTAACAAAAAATATATAATTTCTGGATAATCTCTTACGTATATTAAAATGGAATCCAACATCACTTTTATAATTAGGAAAAGCATACACTGATCTTAATCTCTTAATCTTTATTCACAAATAATTTCTTAATTAAATCTTATTATGTGCAAAATTTGTCAAGCTAAGTCAGATAACTCAATATTCACCCCTTTACAATTGGATTTAAACGTATTCGGTCAGCTAGATTTGTTATTTCTTTATATACTGGCAAAATATTCACCAAAAGCTGCCATTCTTCAAATCAAATTATCGACTTGTACATACAATTGTCACAGAAAGACTTGTGCACAAAACAAAAATATCTTATCCTATAACTTAACTAAGTAATAGATGTCCTTTTTAAAATGTTAAATAATATAATTTTATTTTACGGTTGTTTTGCGTTAACTTCAATGAACACAGCTGGTGGAGAATAGTGGATATGTAAATATGAACAAAGTTTTTATAAGCGGACCTTCAAGTACTTAGTAATACTTCAAATTTAAGCGGTGGCGCCAGGACGACGAACTGTCGACCTTTGACGAAACTCAAGTGTCAATATTTTCATAGCACCACAGCTACGATCACACCAGCCTTATTACATCAACACAAATCACTTTAAGGTTAATCGCAGTAAAACCATATATTATATTATACACGACGGAAGGGGATTGGCCTGCAAACTACATCTTATGCTATAATTAAAGTTAATTTTAACTATAATTGCAAACGGAACAACGGTGGAGATCTGCGCGCTGTTGCCTTTTTCCATATCGTAATCATCAATTAAAGCTCCAAAGTCACTCAAATTGTTTTACAAAGCTCGCATTTACATGCAAGTTCGTTCATATAATGTGTAACAAACCATTCCCATTCCATACGCTTTTATCCCAAGAAATTTGCAGTACTTCAATTATCGTTTTATTATTTATTTTCATTTTGAAACAATAAATTAATTATCTTCACTTCTGAGCATTCAAAACACCATTCCGTCGCTATTTCAATAAATTTCACTTCAGAAACTGTAATATTTTTACTACGTGTCGTATTATCAGTTTTACTGCATCGTAACTTTGAATAAGGACTGGCCAGCCGATCCAATTCTTACTTTCGATTGGGTTTATAAAGGCGAGTCTGTGTGACGTCGAATCCTGGAAATGGTTTGTTTCCGCAGGTGTGTGATGCCATATTCAGAAATTGTCGTTTTACGGTCTCGGGCTACAATAATTAGTACCGTTTACCTATGCATTATTTTATCTTTACAACTTTATCGCCTTACTTGGATGTGCGGTTACATTTCTTATTTTATCGTTACCATGCGTGATTATATTTTTCGCTTGTAATTCAATGAATAAAAGTACGCTTGTATTATACAGGGCGTAACAATGAATTTACGGAAATTTAAGTTTTTTTCAGGATTCTTTTATATTTTGGTGGAACTTATTTGTATAATTAGGGTTCCAATGACCTCTCGTGGCCCCTTATTACGTCAATAAATATATATATATATATATATATATATATATATATATTAAAATTACCAAATTTTCGCAAGCACCTCTTCATTGCGGCCCCTACCGGAGGAAACGGAATTCGCAACCTTACACGTTTAAGAAGGTCTAAGCTACAGGAACGTACTCGTTATGAATCACCTCGCGTATCATGGTAAACTTTCTAAAGATAGTAGGATGGTGGAAAGCTAACGACGAATATATGTACTGGTCAGAAAATACGCATCTCCGTTTAATAAGCAAAAATAAAGTAACTGTATTTAATAAAATTGATCGAACTTTCTACAGCCCAATGCAAATTTAATTACATTTAAAGCGCGAAAATTTAAGCACGATGTTGGTGCTTATTCACGATGTCAAGCTACGCCAAAAATTCTTTATTATTAGAAATAACACAAAAATCTTCGCTTCATATTGACGTTCAGATATGAAAATATAAATGGATTGATTTGGGTTCACAGCACATTCTTAAACTGAGTAGGTCCTTCGAAAATGTGTTCGTATTGAAAACTTCTCAGACTAAAAACTTCGTCAAAAGCTCTTCAAACTCGAACTTATTTAATTTCAAAGATTGAAAATGAGCAAAAAGTTTTCCACTTGAACTTTCTTGTAAAATTGTAATCGTTACATTTGCTAATCTAATGTTGTTGATTGAGTGTAAAGGATTATCTTGAGTTAAGGCTATTTGACAGTTGGGCTTGCTGGTTCAAAATTAATCGGCAACTATGCGCTTGGTCTAGATAATAAAGATTAAGAGTGGTAAATATCGCACAGCCCTAAAGACTAATCAACTTGTATGTATAGCTATAGTGAACCGGAAATGTTCGCATAAGCACGGTTATTATTCTCCTTCCCTACGGCGTTGACAATCCCTGAGATTTCACACTAACCATGTCGGAACACATTGAATATATGTGAAATTTATAGGAGCATTTCAGAAATGTGAAATCAATTTGTTGGCATTTAAACTAAATTTCAATCGATATTGTAGGAAGCTTAAACTGCCAGTCGTGACTAAGATCACATGTTCCGGATTTAGAACATGTCATATGAAATACTAATACAGTCGATATTTCGCTCATTCTTGTAAAAACATCGTCAGAATAAGACTTACGGCCAATTAGTAAATGCAAGAAAAACTGTTTTTGGACGAACAGACTTAGAACCCAATTTAGCCAATAGGTGCCTTAAAAAGTAATGAAAAAATATGATTTATATGGAGATAATCACTTACAGCACGAGTGATTAATGCTGATATCGTTATGCCTAAGTGTGTGATGCTCTGATTTTCTAGGGTCATCTTGCTAATACTTAGTTGCAACACAGGTAACATTTATTTACAACTTGTTAACGTTAATATTTACAAGTCTTTGTGTATGTAACTAAATTACAATTGTTTATAGAACTGAAAGCACTTTAGTTTAAATTGTGGGACGTGTTTTTATGTTGAAAAATTGAATATTGCGGTTTCCCGACGAAGACATGAATCTGGTATCATGAACTTGAAATTTTCCATCGTTACGCTAAATGCAATGCAGCACTTCGTGGCGGTGATTGCAATCGGGTTTCCAAGATTCGGTACCTTGGGGCTGGTGGGCGGAGACGCTGGCGACGTCCTTGGTTGGTAGAAATTAAAGCGGGCTGATGGCGGAAAGTTCCCAATTCTGTCGTACTTGTTGGCGTCATGTGCTCTAGAAGATGGTCCTGATGCTGTGATATCTGCGGAGGTGAATCGATCCAAGTTATGGCAAGACCCTATCCATGGCGTTGTGAGAACTCGTTTCATTTTGTCTCATTACATTTGGTGGTGACAATAAGATAATTTGAAGGAAAGCCCTTAGTTCACGAAGAGTTTGGTAACTTCCGTCATACACTAGTCTTAAATTCCATCCAAGAAGTTTGGCGGTTTTCTTAAAGAAACAAAGTTAAGAAGAAGTGATTTGCTCTAGCATTTGGAACTTCATTTATACTGAGGTTTGTTTGAATTGTACATTCGGGCGGTTCTATTTTGTATTCAAGGGGCGTTACGAGTGCCTTATTGGTTGAGGGATGTTTTAAGCTGTTTGTATGCCGCATGCTTATTGGTCAGTTACTTAGGGGTATAGTTGCTTGTATACTTCTATAAGTAAAGAAGAAGTTGGTAATATTCATCCTGTAGATGCGGTTAGAATTGTTACTGATTTCTAAAGTTCTATGATTTTTTTACTGGTCAAAATTAAAAGTGTGGCCTGTTTCGTGTTCTTGTCCGATCACTACAAAGCGACTCTTCTGAGAAGTACTCGGGCACCGTTTATGTTCATTTACTCTTGTGTGTGCCGATCGCAATATTTCCCAATATACGTCACATAACCATTGTAGAATATGTTATACCCACCAAAAATCAACACCGTTTACGGAATTTATAAAAGATAACAGTATTTGTAAGACTTTTTAAGTGTAGCGTTTATGCTTTGCATCTCCTAGCTTCGTAAGATTTTTACGGTAATTCGGCTATTCTATGTACTACTAAAAACTATGCATTGGAATTGCGATGGGATCTTATAGTTTGGGGTTAGGTGAAGATGCCGATATCTTGTCTTGTGGATGCCTATAATGCGGTAGCTGTTGTCCTCGAATCTGGACTTTAAACAGAATGACTATCCATTAGAGAGTTAACTGTTACCGATTTTTGTGAATGATGGTGTTGGAAGAAGAATATAGGTATGTATCTTTATTCGTGTATGCGAGTTTTCAGTATACAGAAAGAAGGATATGACGGTCTGTTGAACTGATAGACAAGTACATCAAGAAATTGTTGGTTCTAATTTTTCTACTTTCCATAGTAGATTTTATATCTTTAGATATATTTGTTAAGTTATGCAAGAAGTTCTGAAGTGATTGACATCGACATTACAACACCACATTTTAATATTAAGGTCTGTAGACTCTAACAGCCAAAGATTCAAACGACCCTATAAAGATGCTAGTCACAATAGTAGATACAGTATATCTGTGGGTGCGCCAGAAATCTGTAAATGAAACTCTACTTATAACAAAATTAATGGACGCCAAGTATTTTTCAGCACATCATCACGTTGTGGTGAATGTCCGTGACAAGAATCTTTATGAATCGATATGTATATCGCCAAAATCAGGAGTGATGTGTAATAAAATGGATAAAATAAATGGAGTTGAATACATACGATAAACTATTACTATCATAGAGTTTACAAACGTTAGTCAGATTTTTGCGAGGTGGTGAGTTGGTATCTATTGTACTTTACTATTAGTCGGAAGAAAGTACGTCTTGTTTGTTGATTTTTATACAAAGACGGTGGTTTAGACTCACAAGGCACTGTGCGCATTCGGTCATTGTTAAAAAATATGCAAGGATTTAACGAAGTTAGAAATTTTACGTTCAAATGATGCCATTGGTGCCATCTCCAACTAATGCGCCTAAAAACAACAAAATGCTTGCAATATGTCAAGTTTTCATTAAAATCGTAACAAAGAAAAACTACTATCTTGAAACAACTACATACAAACTCATAAATTGTAATATTTTCTACAGACAAAAATGTCGACAATCGACGTTCAATTGAAGCGATATAGTTATATTATGTAATTATTGTTGTAATGTAGACAACAAACAATAAATGCCTTCTGCATCTTACT
This sequence comes from Platerodrilus igneus, assembly GCA_036346225.1. Lineage (NCBI taxonomy): Eukaryota > Metazoa > Arthropoda > Insecta > Coleoptera > Lycidae > Platerodrilus > Platerodrilus igneus. The sequence continues at coordinate 4,177,320 of JARFIW010001271.1, forward strand.
GAGATTTACACCATTCCATTGGGATTATCTTGTTAAAAATTTCGCCACTAAACATGAATGTTGGTTACGCAGCAGCGGAATTCTCGTCAGCCCACTACAATACCGATATGAACGGTAAGTGTATGCAATATGTATGAATTAACATAAAAACCCTTCAATTTAACAAAATCAATCAATGGCACTCTTAAGACCTAGAGACTCATACAACAAATGTTAGTTACGTGATTGTACTATTTAAAAGATTAGGTTTGCCGATTTCTAATATCCTATAATTGATTTTCCAATGCTCCATCCGAAGGTACTACATTGGCCCCGAAGCGACTTTTTAACCTGGAAATTTTGAATTTTGCCGAACCCTTGCTGTTCCAAGCAAAGTGGAGATCTTTAACATGCGTAACAACATACCTGCGAGACCTAGATTTTACCTCTCAACCGAACGAGGGCGTATTTTGGTGAAAAATGTGACCGTCCATTGACTCATTTTAATTTATAGTAAACTATGAGCTAAGGTTATGAGTAGCTTTATATTTTGTGGTATCCTACAATCATCTGCCCAATGGTTTAAATCTTTTGATACTCTTCTGTCATATTATTCTGTCAATTGTTTTTGTTAGCCTTAATAATTCTAAAAGTAATCTTGTTATTAAGTTTGAAATTAAAAAAAAAACTTGCTATGGAGTTGTTATTGTTTAGTTTGGTGATGATGTGGCCGCTTTGAATGGTACCCTCTTCTTCCTCGGGCTTTTATCGAGATCAGACATAACTGGTGAATTCTGTACTTCGGCAACATTATTTGTGTGGATTTTTACAGAGTTTCACCTTGAATACTAATTTACTACCTGTTTGGTAAGGTTGATCTAGAAATGGTAATAATAGGGAAGGACCAATTGCTTTTTTGTAGCAATACCGATGACAGTGTAGCGGTTATGTAATAAACAAAGCAAATACGTCAAACTACTTAATAAAGAATATAAATACCTTAAAGCCTGTGCGGCACTGGGCAAGAGAGGTCACACACAGAAAGTAGCGGACACCAAAAAAACACGCGCACTCGTTCAACTCGTTCAACTGTCCTCTGTTACCGTCCGAGTACGACTGATGTTACTTCACGCACTCGCACTGCGGCATAATGTTTCACTCAAACTGTAGGGTACCCGCACTAATGGTATTTATTGTCACCACTATTAAATTGTTCAATGATGACGTAACACTACCACTAGATTGTTTTTCTGGTTAGTAATTCAATACGCCAAAGGCGGATTAAAAGGTTAATTCTCTGGTTTGCTTACTGACCACATGTTGGATGGATTGTTGAAACTGTCCATTTGTTGGAATTAAGTACAAATCCCACGGTAGTTGGCAAGTTATATACCTAAAGTAGCCCAATTTGTTATTTTTTTCTATTGTACAATAAATTCTAGGGATTTTATGAAGGATTTAATTTAAAGACTGGTTTATCTAAGATCCTAGTTATTCCATTCACAACGGGATCTATTGAAGAAGCTATAAATGCGTTCATTGACGGTAGTGCGACTGTAGCATTGTACCCAGGGCTGGTACCCAATGCACCTATATAGTTGGATGTCCCATCCATACATTTTTGGCTAACTGTTTCTACTTGAGCAGGCGACCTCAGGAATCTGGATCGCTGACGATTTGGATTGTGAGTTCCTTTCAGCTGTAGAGGGGACTTGCACATAATCAGGTCGTATGGTATATTAGTGATTGCTTGTGTATGTTTTATAGAACTGATTATTGCTTGTGTACATTTTATTAAGCACTACTTCTGCTAGTGTCACTGTAGAGCTAATGGTATTATTTTCCGCCTAAAATTGTAGTTAATACGACTCATCGTGTTGCTGCGTTCTACCTATTACCTATACCAGGATTGGCTAAACATTTTTCTGTTAAGCTAACTAAAGCTAATATTTAATAATTACAGCTAACAGTTAGGATTCATTTTTAGTTCAATTTGATATTGCACGTACCTATATTAGTATATAGCATGCCCCACAAATACTTGATCGTTCTGCGACGTTCAGCTGTATCCAATCAATAACTGTGACTTTTATGGCCATAAAACTTCGCTATTAAGAAATAAATTTTAATACAAGGTACTTATTGTTCTGGGTAGGTACTTGGTAGAGTATAGTACATAGTGGGTTACTAATCCTCTGAGTTTAATTATTGAAATGAATATTTAATTGTTTAAACCTCCTACGGCATATCGTTATTAATGTATATGTAGTTAAGTAGTAAAATAGAACCTATATATTTCATGTAATTTGCGATATCGTTTCCTTTATCTTGTGGCTATTTACAGTGTTACTTTGTGGTCTATCAGAGTTCTTAGACCGTTCTCTATGTTGCTTATGCTCCCTGTCCTGGCGCCCATAAAATGAGTACCTCTATCGAGGTCTAAATTTATTATCGGTCTTCAAGAACACCCCCCCCCCCCTTTCGTTTTGTCATTGAGATTTAACATTGCAGAGTCCTTGCCCTGAGCTACCCTGGAGCTTTAAGAAGTCATCGTGCTACTGAGGAACACTATAATAAACGTTAAATTCATAGTTTTCATATTGTGCCGTGGCAAATGGTTGCCTAACATTTTTCACACGGTCCGTGCAGGGAATCGAGCCTGGGACGTTTAGGCTTAGTAGACACACGCGAACAAACTAAGCAACGAAGCCGTCGCGATTTATAGTATCGCTGAATGCAATTTGTTAATAATTTCACATTCCTTTTACAATTTTATTAATAAATAAAATGTTTGTAGGTTTTCACTTTTAATATGCAGCCCGCCCTTTTCTAGCTGGAATGAAAAGAATATGTGCATGACAACGTTGAGATTCACTTTGTGTTGCGTTGAGAAGCAAAAGACTTACATGAAAAATATCTTTCAAGGAGGTATATACAGCTAAAAAAATGAACAGCACTAAATGAAACAAGACACTTGATTAAAACAAGATACTTGACGTATAATTCACTAAGTAATTTCACTGAAAGTGCATTAAGAGCTTCAACCATAAAAATACAGATAGTTGTAATAAATTTAAGAATTGGTTCCTATATAAAACAAAACTATGATTCCATATTTATGGTAAGTTATTATCACTTTATGTTAATTAAACTTAGTGCAATAATTATGGCATATGTTGACTCATCTACAAATTTAAGTCTGTAATAAAGTGCAGTAAATGCTATAAATGTACATTAATAAACAATTTATAATATATATAACCAGTAGATAAGATAGTATTTGACGAAGAAATTCATGAAACCTTTGTCTTACATTGTTTGAACTCTTTCTTAAAGATTATTACAAATATTTCTAAGGTTATTCAAACGTAGCTCATTTAGCTGCATTTTATTAATTTTTATATAAGTATAAAATTTACTAAATAACATCCAAAGAAATTATTTTAGCACTTTGAGATGTGTGCTTAGTTAAGAAAAAAAAATAAAACATACCTGAGTATAAGGTAACTCTTAGTAACACGCGCTATCCCTGTTTACTTTCTGTTGTTCAAGTAACAAAGGTCCTAATTTGAAATTGCGAGATCTTCTTTCCAAACAAACATCAACTGGTAGAATTCGCTACTCCTTCGGAAAATAAAATCTTTCGTGGTTAAAAGTAAAGAAGCATATAAGACCAGGATGCGTTTCAAATCAATGATAATAATTCTGTTCAGGTACTTGTTTCCTGAAATTTATATACGAAATCGTATTAAAGTCTATAATCAAACATTTGTGCGGACACTTTGATCAGGGATTTAAAATAACCAAGTGCTCGAAGACAAGAAACGAAAAGTTAAGAAAAGGCGGTACCTTAAACCACTTTAATCTGGAATTTAAAATAACATCAAATTAAGCCCAAAAGAAACGAAAAGGTATTCATCTGTGGTGTCTTAGAATCCTAAAATACAACACTATTAGATTTGAAACGGCAGCTGATACAACGAAAAACAGAAGTTAAATCAATGTGCATCTCACCGTTTACATACCAAAAAAGAGGTCTTTGCAGTTCTGTATACAGATACCTCTTCTTAGAGAATTGCCACATATTTATTTTGCAAGGAACTATCAAATACATACACTAACCTTCAACGGCCTCATGTTTATAGAATCAGGAAAGACTAGGTACTCTCATGTAATCATAAATCAGAAAACCAAATAGACAAAATCAACAAACAGGTATTACCAAGATAAAAGAAAGAAAATGATAGGAAAACTGGAATACTGAATGGAATTGACCGAATTCAAATACACCCATATTATGTAAGGATGACATCACTGCTTATAAAACTACAACAACACACACCTTAGCAAAAGAAATACATGGTAAATACTATTATAATTGTATAAAATAGTTAAATATAATGGAAATAAATTCTAAGTGCCTAAATTTATTTTTATTTAAGCAAATTCAGAAGTGTTTTGCAGAATAAGAGAGAAGCTAAAGTGAAACTTAAAGGTTTTCTTAGCTGGAACGTGTCACTTTGCCCTAGGCAAAGTGGCATGTTACAAGCCAGAGACGACATCCGAAGTTTAATACTCCAGTGCAAATTGAGCTGTTCTTCACGAATAATGCTCTATGACAATATAATTGGCATTCCGAACTAGAAGTTACAATCTAAATGTTTATTGACGAACGCAGTTATAGAAGATCATTACGTTATGTTGAACCTATGCCTTCAAGCGATTGCGCAGAGAAAATTATAATTTTTGTATTTGGCGTGCTACTATAAACCAGCGTATACAAAATAAAACCTAAAACAATTAATAAGATAAAGAAGAGCACTGTCAATGATAAACTAATTTCAACTGCATAATTGCTCATACAGTAGCAAAATTTATTTCCATCCATACCCAAATTCTCCGAACGAATATTGAAATGACGCTTTCAAATGCAGTTGATGTATATTCGTTCACCCAAGCCTCTAATATCATAAAAGTCTTTTTATCGTTGTATATAACATCGAATTCAGCTTAAAAGCGACATTATACTTACATAAAAATGCAGTCACGTTAATTCCATCCAACCGTCATCTTGAGCGTAATTTTTTTAAAGAAAGTATACCATAACAATTTTTTCATTAATACATTATTTAATTAAAATATTGCCAGCAGCTATTTACTTTAAATTAATCTAATTCAAAGGAATATAAATGTTTGAAACCACATCACTGTAATTTTGTGTTACAAAAATTTTATTAGACTAAGCCCCTGCTTATGATTGCGTGTAAAGGATATCATCCTGGTTTATAAGAGTTAGATCGATTGGGTTATAATTGAGGTTCAAAGGTTGAACATGTTCTACCGTCCTAAGGGCTACTCAATTACACGTTTTGCTAGAATGTACCGAAATTATATAAATAGGACTATCCTTCCCTGAGGAGATTTTACGCTTCTCATGTTGGGATGCATTAAATATGAAATAAATATGCTTAGAATACTTCGGAAATGTAAAATCTATTTTGTTAAAACAGTTTTAATTTGGACCCAAGGGCAACCTTGTATGATTTTTTAAGCAGTCAAAGAAAGATAGCATAGTAGAAGCACTAGAAAGAAAACGAAAATTAGACCCGTGATTGATCGCTTCTTCAATTCAAATCTGTGCAATCGTCAGTGGTTAGTGGTTAGAAACAGCACTGCTTAGGTAGAAAAACATTATTCAAATCATCGAAAAATATTTAATACATTATTTTAAGAACTTAAGACATGTATATATGCAGGATTAGACACACGATCAAACGCGTAAACGTCCACGGACTTGGCACACACTTCATGATATTCGCGCATGCGCGTATACGTTTGAAATTTTGTTAGTTGATTTATCCATTGGAAGCAATAAATACAGAGTCACTTATTCAATCAGTAAATAAGAATAATTACTATTTTTTGAATTTTTATTATTTAAATAAATCTTATGAGGTTGGTGATGGTTTGTTCTAAGTTAGGCACTTGTAGATTTCTGAGAAAGTTACGCGTCAAACCGCTTCATGAAATTATTTCAGTAAATAATTATTGTAAGGGATTTTTTTGTATAATTAATTTAGGTATATTACATATAGTTGGGTAATCTAGGTTTAGTAATTAGACTTCTATAAACTACCTTTTGTGTTTGCGAAGTAACCATTCTTATACCGTGGGAAAAAATTGTTAAAAATAATTTTCCGTTGTTCGTGATAGACATATGTCTCTTTCCTGGCCAATCAGGTCATAGCGAAGAGGAGTGGTGGTGTGACTAGTTGTTGGAAACGCGCCATGAAAAATTCTTGTCTTCACTGTCGTATCGTTAAATGCTTGTGCGGTAGTAGTGCTTTATAAACAATGTAGTAGAATGTTTACCTGTCGTTTCCTTCACCAACTCCTTTTATCGTACATTATTGTGTGTTTCCTGTTTATGCTTTTTTTGTAGTAGACTACCAACGAACTTCACTACGTAGAATGTTGTCTAGAAAATGAAAACTTTATCCATGCGGTAACCCTGAGATAAAAGAACAATTATCTGTTTATTAGCTTGTTAATATGCAGCAATTTAGAAAGGTGAACGAGTATTAATTAATTAATTTCGTAATTTGAAAGTAAATTATTTTATTTCCTTAGTAATCTCTGTAAAACCTTAGTATGCCATCTATGCAGGAACGCGATTAACTACAGTACCTCCACCTTTGTTTACCGTTTATAACAAGAATCAGTTATTTCCTAAGCAAAATATAATTGCATAACATAATATACAACTACTATTTTACGTACCTATCGAATAACATAAAAGTAAGTTTCGTATAACAAAATAATTTTAAAGATATTTCCCGGGTTTTTGCGAATTAATTTCGAAATACGAAGTATAATTGCAAAACAATTATATAAAACAGCAATTATTTTTGGGCATTTCTATAAATGCAAAATAAACCGCAACTTTTATTAGTAATCAATCATTTATAGTCATTCAATGTAGAATGTTGAAATATTATCGTCATTAATACTAATTCTAAAGATTCGTAAACGTGTCTTTATAAGATTCAATAAAAAATAGATACAAGAAGATAAAGATTTAACAATTTCCTAATCAGAACTTCAGTGTAGTTCAATTTAGTATCCAAAGTTTTTGATGAAGTTGTTTTTAGAGAAACTGCAAGTGTTATTCGTCGTACCAAGTGTTTGTCACGCAAATGAACCTTGTAATTGGTTCAAAATATTATTATAAAGTTCATAAGTTCATAGACTTCAACAGTAACGCAAACTAAATTCTTTAATTTTACAAAATGTTAACTGAAACTAGACTGCAAAATAAACAGAAATAACCTAAAAATTAAAAGTTTGTATCCAAATAAAAATATTTACTAATCGATAAAATTTCGTTAATATTTAGAAGATTTAATCCAACTAATTAAATTAAGATACGTCTGGTAACTATTAATAAGTTATGATACCGTTTAAATTGAAAATTATTTTCAAGAGTTATTTAAGACTGCTAATATTATGTCCACTCTTCCATTAATTTTCCTTTTTAAACTAATTGCCACTCCTATTATTTGAACACGGTTTCATCAACCTTAAATCTTTCAAGTGCTCTCTGATTGACTTCTAATAATTACGTCCAACTTCAATGAATGAATACTGCGTGTTTGTATAAACAATTTTTTCTCATAATCACCCGCAGTGTGTAAATTTCACAAAGTGCTACTAAATGTTAAAATAGAAACCAATAATAAGGCGAAACAACCCCCTGCTGATTACAATATTTAAAATTATTCTATTCTACAAATTTGATGCTTTAGGTACACACTAAATGTATAGTGACGAATATAAACTAAACTTAATCAGGCCTCTACCTCCTAATGCTGTTGTTTCGTATAAACAAGGTTGTTTGCACTGTTTTTATATAATAATTATCATTGTCCGCAGTATCCAAAGAAGTATTGTTATTTGATGTATCCAAAGAAAATTTGCGATATATAAACAGCTACCCCGTAGCTACTAAAATATATAACTGATATCAAAATTAAAATAAACCTTCACTTACATTTAAGTGATCAGAGCTCAGTTAAATTTTCAACGTTTATGAAGTTGTTTGACATACTGCACTTTCTATCTTTCTTATGTTATTTTTTAACTGTAATATAATCGTACATGTTAAACTAAGATTAAACAAATAACAAGCGTTTATTAAACGACTAAACATACAATCATTCTTAACGCCTGTAGCATGGTGCTTGTATATCTTTAAGGCAGTAACGTGGCTATCGATTCCTGCGAGTTCACACAGACGATCCTAAAAGAAACTACACCAATTTCTAATATTATAATTTATTCGGGGTTTCCATTTTACGCGTCGTGCTTGCGCGCATTGGCTCCTCGATCCGTAGAGACAAACGTCACATGTTTGATCCAACTCACCTGCTCATTATAAAATACCATACCAACATTAAATTAATCATTTTCCACGAAATGTTTAGGTTTGCGACGTTAACGGAATAAAGTTGCGTACTATTTAAAAATCGTCTTTAACTGCTTGCTATGTAATTTTAAGGGATTCAAATTAATAAAACCTGCAGGTCGTATTGAAGTTGATTAATCGTATCGTTTTTAATAGTTAAAGGAAGTACATTGTAAAATAGACCGAAATGCCACATATTAATTATTTAACACCGATCCAGACTCTTTTAAATGGTTTTTGTTACTGAAACTACTGATATACTACTTAACTTTGTTACGTGTTACGGTATTCTGTGCAGACAAGAAAAAACGCAGCACAGTAAGTAGTACAAAATTGCCTACACTGAATACCGCAACCAAATACAGGGACAAAATCGAACTCCAAAAGAATCAGAGTTTGAGCAAGATCAAAAACGTCAGAGAGTGGGGTGGGTGACCAAGAAAGAAAATTAAATTGGAAACCTCAGTAACAAAGAAATTTATATTACGTACATGAAGGAGAACCTACAATGTCAGCTGAATATTAACAAACGTCAAAAATACCGAGTTGCGTAATCTTTCGTTACAACCTGATGTACATAAAGCGTAAATTTACATAAAATATAGTATACAGTCTACATGGAAAAATATCAAGCACAAAATCTTACCATCTAAATATAAGAATACTTACAACATGTTCCAACCCTAAATATGTACAAGCAATATCAAAATAATACTATAGTCAGTAAAAAAAAATTCTGTGGGAAATGCTTCACGAATCATTAAAATTTTAAACTGTCTATTGTTGACGTTCACATTAAGCAGTAAAAAGCAAACAGTAGAAAAGCGCTCTAAACGCATTAAAATTCTTACAGTGATACATAATAAATACATAATTGTTCGAGTATTAAGTGTGCGTTAACATCGGTCTGCAATGTATTGCAAAATAAATCAAAAACAAATAACACAAACTAAAGCAAACAGAAAACATATTGTACCTGGAGCTATATTCTTTCTGGTACCATCTCAGGAAATGCAGCTGGGGCTGGAACAACTTAAGTGTACTACACTAGCACAAACGTATTTTAAAAACGCGACTTTACAACACTTAACGAGCAGTCGAATAAAATAAAGTAAGAGTCGAATTAGTAAAGAGAAGAGTCGAATTAATAAGAGACTTTTTTTCAAAATTGGAGTACAATTTATATGGCCTTGAAAACATGGAAGGAAAATTTAGAACCATTCCCACCGATAGTGGTGTAGAATATTCTGAGAAGGCAAGCGAAATTATATACAACAGCAAAACCTCCCTAAAATTAAGAAAACAAAATACTATAATTAATTCCATTGAATTTCGTTGTTCGCATGTTCGCAGAGGGAAAGCAAACTACCTTTTCAAAATGCCCCTGCGATTTATGCTATTAGAAATACTGTCAAACAAGTAGGTTGTTGACTTTTAACAAAGGACAGAGGTTTGTATGATTATCGATCTACGCTACCCGGAATAGCTTAATTAGGAAGGCAAGTTTTATTGCCCATAAAACTTGAGCAACGAACACGTGCAAATTTAACAAAATAGTAATTCACGGAACACTAGCAAGTACACATGTAAGCACTAAATCTTTTCAAAGAACCTATTTAGAAGTAGTTTCTTCAATCATCAGCAAATATAACGAGGACGGTTTAGAATATTTTACGAGGAATTGCTAAGGCGAGCTTCTCGGTTTTAGAATAGCATTTATTTCGGCGAAAAACTATTTGAAATAATAAAAGAGTATTTCAAGGAAGAGACATTATTTAAAATCGTTTTGAGGAGCAAACATTTCAAAGAATTTAACGTGTTTAGAAGAAGTAATATTAAAATAAAAATAAAATTTATGGTAATGATTTAAAAGTTTTGCTTTTTCGATTACTTCTAAGAAAAAACCGTTTGTTTCAACTTTTTCGATTGGAAGCGCTTGGTAGGCACAGATTCAGTTGATCTTGTAAAGGAAAGTTCTTTTTAAATCTTTTAATTTTTCTTACCTTGATATTGGTTTTACTGTTGGCTTTTGCTCCGATTCATTCCAGTTTATTTTCGTTTATAGATGTTAGTTTTTCTTATACGAGGTCTTTAAAATAGGCTGTAGGTTCAGCAATAGGTACTTTATGATCCTTATTTTCATTCCTTTTTTTCTAAAATTTTACTCTCTTTTTGATTATTTTTGATAAAGTTGTTTGAAGAATGGCAAGACTTCATAAATGTACGTACGGTCTAAAATGTTTGGTAGTTTCTATTATGGCCAGTTACTCTCATTCAATGGTAGAGTAATTTTTTTCTGCGTTGTTAAGGGTTCTCGAATAAAAACTAACAGGTTTAGAATTTTGAGATAGGACGCCGCTAATGCCAACTTCAAAGGCATCTGTAGTTATTTGAAATTATTTTTTGAAGTAGGGATAAAGAAGCATGGGTCGTTAATCAACATTTCTTTATAGTGCTGGAAAGCAGACAGATAGCTTTGGTCGTTAAGATCAATTTTTATTCCTTTTCTTAAACATTTTGTGAAAGATTGAACTATTTTTGCACTTCTTTACTTAAAAATTCTGATTTGTGTAGTAGAACTTTTAAATTAAATTGCCTAAATTTTTGGAAAATCTTTTTAATGTAAATAATGTGTTCTTGTGGAGATTTTGAGAATATTATGACGTTATCCATGTACACGTTACAAAATATATAAAGAAACTCTTTCAAGATGTTATCCATAACACGCCCAAAAGTGCTTGGGGCGTTATGTAAACCGAAAGGCATTTTCGTGTATTCGAAATGATCATTATTGACCATAAAGGCAGTTTTTTAACGAAGTCAAGGTGCATTTCCAGTTGATGGAAACCGAACGTGAGAGCGTCCGTGGAAGAATATTCACATTTACCAAGATTATCTACAATTTCTTCGATTCTGAGTAACGGATATTTATCTTCTATAGTATTTTGGTTTAATTGTCGATAATCTATAACTAAGCGTTGTTTCTTTTTGCTGCTAGAATCTGATTTCTATTTGACTATCCACATGGGCGAACTGTATGGGGATATGCTTGGACGTATAATTTTGTTGTCTAAAAGATTTTGTATTAGATTCTGGATTTCACTTTTTAAATGGCAAGAATAGCAAAATAATTCGCAAAAATACTGATTCACTGTCCGTTGTTCTAATGTGGTGTATACAGCATTGGTAAAAGTTAGCTACAATTTCGGTTCTTTCCTTTAAATTAAGATGTTCTGTTCTGATTAAAGTAGAAAGTAGAGAGTCAGGTTTAAGATTAATTTCTACTTGACGTTCTTCTTCAAACGGTATAGTACAGAATCCGTTTTTACAGAAAGAGATTGATTCCGGAATAGTAATTGTATCTATTTTTGTTTCGGAATTTAAAACTTGCGTTTGTGTATACTGACATGTATTTATAGGTAGTTTGTAACTTGTTTGAACGGATGGCAGATTGTAGGGTTTAGTTCAAGAAAGAAGTGTATGTGGATTTTTCCTATTTCTAGGACTTCTTTATTATAATCAATTTTAACTCCTCGTTTTTAAAATCGCCACTTCCTAATCAAGCGTCAAAACGTTCACGCCAGTGAATAACATGAAATTTTATATCACTTTTAATTCCAAAGTCCTGTTGTAAAGGGAATGGTACGTTTTTTGTCATTGCTTAGTTCGTTATTTAGACTTTGAACTGTAAAGGGTTCGGTAAAGATAAAATTTTTAAAATATTTGAATGCCGCTTTGGAATTTATAATTGAATTTGATGCTCCCGAGTATATGAGAATTTAAAAGTTGAAATTGGGGATAATTATAAATGGGAGTTTTGGACTTATCGTGTTTATATGTCAAGGATGATAGTTCTCAGACTAGTATATGAAAATTTCATCGTCGGCATAGTCAGGTTGATAATCATAATCTTTTTTAGTATAGTTTTCATATGAGTCGTTATCCTGAGGTTGTTCTCCATTATAGAGTTCTTCTGAAACAAAATTTCTTTTGGGGGATATTCGTAAAATTGTTGTCACTATTATTATTGGGTAGTTGAAATGTATTCCCTGTATTTGTGGACATAGGTTGGGGTTCAGGTTTCCTATTGAATACTTGAGAATTAATAAAAAATTTTTTTTGTATTGGTGTAGTTTGGATTTTAATCGGGCCGATTGGGAATGACGCTCGCTGGTTGTGATTAAAGGAAGGCCTTTTGAAGTTTGGTTATTTGTTTGTTGAATAGGTCGGTGCCTATTCAAGTTTTGATTTGGGATTTCATTGGGTTATACTTTTTGAAGGATTTCTTTGCCAGATAAAATTGAGAAAATTAACCTGTTGTTTGTGGTTCTCATGGTCTCTTAAGCGTACAATTTCCGATTTGTACGAAATAAAATATCTATATGGTTCTAACAATCCCGCCATAAAAGTAATTAATGCTCATTAATTGTAAAGATTAATTATATAAGTCTTCCCTAATATTAATATGTTCTAATAGGCTTTGTAATTTGAACTTAATTTTTTCGTAATAATCGTTATAATTTTTCGTTTGGTAGTTAAAAACAAGTTATCAGATCAATTTCTAGCAGTGTTTCATTTCTTTGGTAACCAAATCTAGAAAGCAATGGTTCCTTGATACTACATGGCTCTCCTTCGCGGCACCAGTAAGTTTGAAACAGCAGAGTTCAAACATTAATTTATTAAAAAAGCAATGCTTCTGTCCTGGGTCCGTAATCTTATAGGTATTAATAAATTTTTCGCATGGTTCAATGTAATGCGAGAAGTTTTTGCTTCCATTTTCGTATTGTGGAATTATTTCACGTGCATTGATTAATTTATAATAACGGTTATTTCTAAGTTTTCTAAATGATAATTTTGAAATTGAATAGGAGATATATCACTGTTCACAGATTTTAACACTAAAAGCTATGCGAAAGGTACTTAAGGAATAAAATTTGTTGATGCACGAAATTTCCTGGTATTTCTACGTAGGTAAGATACGCTAAGGGTCGAAGTTTCTTTGTAGGTCAAGTGAATCAATCTTTCGTTGATTTATGCAAAGTGGTTAATGAGGTTCTGACACTCAATAAAGATTTGAAAATCACCAGCTACGAGAGTTGAACTTTTTGAGTATTCCGTTGATCAACGCCAATTACATTTAGAAGTAGGAAATTTAACATTTTTAAAAAGCAATCTATATACAACTTCTACTTTGAACGTACATCAAAACTTATAGCCTAGATGAGTACTAAGATAATGAGACTAGGACTGATTTGCTTTTATACCCGAAGGTAATTACATTAAACTTAACTTAAGTGACTGTTAAAACGCACCTAATGAAAAGAAAACGACATTTTACAATATAATTTGTTAATAATTATGATAGCATGGTCATACAAAGTAAAAGGCGAAAATTTTCCTAATGAAGGTAAAACAGCATTGAAATACAAATTAACTTTTACTTAAATTATGATTTTATGCGGATATAATTATATGTGTGGAGCACAGTATTGTATGGCTGTGAAACGTGGACAGTAGGCGAAGCGGACAGGAAATAATAGAAACATTTGAAATATGGTGCTGCAGACATTATGAAAATATCATGGGCAGATAAAGTTACGAATAAAAAGGGATTAGAAATGGTAGGGGAAGAAAAGAAGTATGTGGAAGCAGTAATAGGATGCTAAGACACATCTTAAGGCATGACGGATTAGCTCGGCATACGTTAGAAGCAGAAAAGGAAAAAAAAGGTAGAGGTATAGCTAGATTAAACTAGCATACAGATAGTGAAATATGTAGACTGTAAAAATTTCAGGAAAATTGTGTAGGTTAGCTCAGAATGGAAAACAATGGAGGTACGCGTTCAACCAGTTCTAGGGCTCGAGCATACCGTTGCTGCTTCTTGGTTGCAAACTCTATGCTGTTGAAGTTGGACAAGCACCTTCTGTGTATCCAAATTCCATAAACTGTCTATTAGGAATATTTATTAATTTGTCAAAAATCAGAGTGAGTGCTGTGGAAATGTTTCTCCGTGTTCTACTCAACGTGTGTGCGTGTGTATGCGCGTGCTTGCGTGTGTGCGTGTATGTACAGGTTTGTATTACTTAATGGTTGGATTTGAGTTTATATCCGTTAGGACGATTAATAATTCTCTTTTTAAACAACATTTGCATTTTAGAAGATGTAAGAAAGGGCGTTATGGCACTAATCTCGCTTGTATGTAAGTACATTGACAATAATAATAAAGACATTACTATACTATAATATACTGACCAGTTTTATGTTCGACGCCAAAACTTAGAATAAATTGGTAAGTGAGAATATAAACAAGCGTTAATTAGCTCTTAGCCATTAGGTTTTACACTAATAGATATACCAATAACGCTGTTCACTTGATCATTAATGATGGGGAATAATCGTATAATACAAGTTTATTATGTAGAAACCAATATTTGACATAGTGTTCAAAGTAATATAATCAGAACGAGCTAAAATATGCATTAAATTTACAGTCAGTTCCAGCACATTATGAAATGGCGGAAAGACTAAGTCGCTCCTTGAATATTAAATACGTACGTATAGTGCCCATTAAATACCAAATAACTTCGGCTCTTCTTGTGTGTGCACGAAATTAATTAACATTGTAATTTTCACGTCAAATTTAAACTTACGGATGCTATTCCATATAAGCAATTAGATCAACGTAATGATAATCTAACTAACTACACTATTTGAGAAAGATTCGTCTTGAAGATAATTTCTAGCTAACAAAAGGTTTTTTAGAAAACTATAAACATTAAGAAGGACGTATAATTATTGAAAAGACGCTGCTTCCTGTGCTTTGAACACTGCTGTTTTGTTAGTAAAGCTCATCTCTATTGATAGTTTCGTAATAAATTAACCATCCATGAGTTTTCAGTTTCAAAAAAGATAGTTTTGAATCGTTAATTTTCTAGAAAGTTTTGGTGCAATTGGAAACGTTCAGCTTTGGATCTGCTTAACCATCCTGACAGAACTATCTACTTTGGCTGTAGAAGTTATATAGTATTATTACTTTGTGCGTTGCAAGCGATATGAAACTGAATTCAGTGGTATTATTTAGCATTGTTTAATTAACACTTCTACAGTTTGAGATACGAGGGCGGTTTGAAAAGTTCGCGAAATGGAGCACAGATGGCAGCATCAGTTCGAATAAAATATATGCAAGTGATGAGTCCAACTATCTAGTGCGCAGATGTTAAATTTGACAATATTTTGTTAAGTAGTATTAATTTGGTGCCATATAAAGTTAGTTAGTTAGTTAGTTTTGTAAGTTTTTTAAAATGGATAAAACTGAAACGCGCGCTGTTATATTTTGTAAAAAAGGGTTCGAAAGCAACAGAAATACATAAAGATATGCAGAATACATTAGGAGACTCCGCTCCATTATTTAAAACTGTGCACAAGTGGGTGACGGAATTTAAACGTGGTCGCGAGGGCCTAGAAGATGACCCGCGCAGCGAATGACCAAAAACTGCCACCACGCCTGAAATAGTCCAAAAAGTTAACGATATGGTTACGCAGGATCGTCGATTAAAGGGTCTCCGAAATTGCTAAGGATGCAGGTATCTCAGATCAAAACCTTCAGAGGAAAAGAATTTGTCAGAGTTTAGACCGCCTTCACTCCAATAAAACCGATTTCGTCCGACGATTTGTTACGACAGATGAAACTTGGGTTCACTATTATACCCCTGAAACCAAGCAACAATCTAAACAATGGAGACATAGGGGTTCTCCACCACCAAAGAAAGCAATGTCCGTGAAGTCGGCTGGAAAAGTTATGGCATCAGTTTTTTGGGATGTTAAAGGCGTTCTACTAATTGACTATCCTCCCAAGGGCCAAACAGTAAACGGTGAATATAACGCTAAACTTCTAGACCAACTGGATAAAAATATTCGTGAAAAAAGACCTGCATTGCGTAAGAAGCAGATCATTTACCATAAGGATAATGCACGTCCCTATACAAGTGCAGTAGCAATGCAAAAATTGAATGATCTAAAGTACGATCTGTTGCAATATCCACCTTATTCGCCTGATTTGACTCCTTCTGGCTTCCACCTATTTCCACGACTAAAAGTTTTCCTTGGATAAAAACGATTTTTCACGGACGAAGAAGTAAAAGTAGCTGTCGACGACTATTTTGGAGGTCTTGAAGAATCGCACTTTCGTGATGGCATAATGGGTTTGGAACATCGCTGGATGAAGTGTATTCAACTTGACGGAGATTATGTTAAAAAATAAACTATATTTTAAAACAATTTTTTTTCTGTTCTTTATTTTTTTTTTATTTTTTACTTACATTAATGCTGTGCGGTTGCTAACTCTTGTTATAGTTAAAGATAAGCCAGCCCTATTTATGATTATTTGTATAACTGTGTTTATAAGATTTATAAATTTGTTATATTGTTTGAATATTTAACACCTACAGTAATAATTAAAAGTGTAAATCTACCCACGAGTACACTTAGTGTTTGAAATATTGGCAATCAAATTTAGTTATTACTAGTACTGTCGTTTTGTGGCTATAAAATCTACATACTCTTTTGGTATCTATTTATTTATATTTCTTTCTAACCATATCCATATTGGCTATATGTGGCCTGACTTGCGTCTAGAAGATGATCTTAGATACTGTAAGCATTATTTTAACACAGTTTAAATGTAAATTACTATCTTATTAGAAAGCAGTAAATATTGTGAATATTTTATTATTGACTTTACATTAAATCGAAACATTCTATTCAAAGTTTATTATGTGTATCTGCGCTTTATGGTACGAGCACAGTTTGACAAACGTAGTGTGCCATTATATCTATTTGTGTAAGTCTGGTTCTTGGTTCCTGTGACGGATTTTGTCCTGATACAGTGACTTTATTGGGGTTTGTGCGAGAACGTTGGAGTACTTCTTGTTGTACCCTTATGCTCCCTATTTTTGACTCCCTATTATTTTTCTTAGCTCTTACGTTTTGAAACCTTCCGACATCCCTCGCGGTGTATGTATTGTTTACCGGATCCCTACGACACAGAGTCACATTTGAGCTATGCTGGAGCACGTTTTTGTCATCGTAACTTTAGGAATCTTGTATACCGATAATTGAGTAATTTTCCGTGACACTATATTACACATGTTTATAAAAATCCACCAGGTAAGGGAGCCATAAACATAAGGTTGAGTCAGTCAAGGATATTCCTAATTTATTGCTTGTAAGAAGAGTATTGTTTCCGTGAGCATTTCGAAATTTGTATCGAAAGAATAAATGGAATGTTGAACGCAATAAAAGGAACCTGTAAAGCATAAATATCACATTAAAAGCAAAATAAAAATAGCCGAAAGCGTTGATAGTCTATTGAAGAATAAATATATCATTAACTGAAAGTGCTGACTAAGTATAACCTCCGCTCCTTGAAAAGGTAGCTAGTTATCTGTACTTTCACTAATTGTTTAATAACGTGGATTCCATTTCTTGAATATATACAAAGTTTTTTATGCAGTAAATTTTTAAAAAGGTTAAACTGCAACATACTTAATTTTCACTAATAGACTTGATAGTAATTTATTATTACGAAGAAGCGATTTTGTTGGATCCTGGAAAGCTTTTCCAACTATAAAGTACGTATAATGAATAAATGGATTGTTAATTGAATAAATATGTAAATGTAATTTACTCTCGAGAACGCTAAGACAACCCTGTAACTTGAAGGTAGCGTTTTAATGTATAATGCGAGTGGAACTCGAGTCTCTAAGTATTAACGTCAAAAATTAATTCTCCCATGCTTAGTTAATTGACAACTATATTAGTTATTTCAGTCTTGAGTTTGGATACATAAATTATTGTTTACGGTTAAACTTTCACGCAGTAGCGCACTATTCTGATTTCGTGTTCAGATAACCTTGACATTGTATGTATTCCTGAGAAAACTCGTTAGCAGGGTCAATCCGTATCAAGTGAACCTAAGGAAATTACCTCATTATTTCATATAAACTTAAGACTTTGTCCTTTTTTTGAACTACTTAAAACAAACAAAAATCTAAAGAATTTTTTATTTGGTGCTGTTTTGGATTTACAAATTTTTAAAGTTAGATAAAAACGTTAAATTTTGGGCGAAAACGGTTTTACGTTTATAGGGATATCTCAGCGTAAGATAAAGTTAGGCGAGTGAAACAAACACCATCGTCTTAAGAATATTACAAGTGTTAATTTGATATATTACAAGGGTGTGTTTGAAACATTAATTTTTTCAAATACAAACTAAAAATTTTTAACGACAATTGTGACGTTCCTTAGAAATACGTAAAATCACATTTCATTTTAATACTCTCTGTATTGGTAAATTCCACCAATAGGATTAAATTATTCCCTTTAAGAGATATAATTTTTAAGTTACTATAATTTTCATCTAAAGTACAATTATTTTGAATCATATATGATCCATCCTCAAAGGTTGTCAAATTCATATGTCAGTTTTAAAGATTAGAGATGATGTCATTATTAAAATTAGTACAGTTGTGATTCAGTTGTTTTGATTATCAAGGAACTATGTTGGCGCCAGATGACCTCATCGTCTGAGAGAAAGACGAGTCATACAGTTTTGTGCTAATTCAAATAAATGTAAAATCCCGATTTCTGGTTCTAGGTCTACGATACGTAAATTTAAGTAAATATATATGTTGATAAGAGAAAACGACATGAGGTATATTTTATTCGCTTAACTTGCCGGTCCAAAGGTTGGCGAGGAGGCCTAGAATGATTTAGAATGGGTAGATTCATTTTTTATAGGGCACTTTGTACTCGACATCCAAACCATCAACATGCTGCATTGGTAGGTCAATTACTTTGGCTAAAGGTTATACAACAAGGCCGAGTAGTCGTAAGTATGTTCGGATAATTCGCCGCCAAGTGGGACAGTTTCAATTTTAGGGGAACATTGCTTCCCATATATCGACCATTGTATTGAAAATAAGTATGTTGGGGTAGACAAAGTCGGTAACAACATAGTATGGAACGATAAGTCAATCACCCATCAAGTGTTTAAATAGAAGAAAATTCTTGAACTATACCAGAGTGAAGGTTTCTAAATAAACAATTAATTTCATGCATAAACTAACTGAACAAACACATAGTACGTCTGTGTTTAGATTAAGTTTCTTTCCGTTTAAATAGCTGTACGATATATTTGATTTTTAATGCTTGCGTATGACTGTATTATGTATTTGACATGAAAACTAAGTGTAGATAATTGGTTTTGTTTTCCATTATTGTAACGGTAAAGATACAGTTTTGATGTAATAAATTGTTGCGATTACCTACAAGCGTGATTGAGTATTTCAGATCATTTAACATTTGCTTTTAGGAACTTTCTTTGCAGTTTGCAGTCTGAAATGGATCTACGTGTTTTTAGGTTTCATGTTTATTTTAGATTTAAAGTAATATTGTTTTTAATGAATTTTCAGGTATATTTTTAAGCTAGAATCACTCTCCTGATCTCAGATTTTGGCACCCTCTTGTTATTCTTTACAGGGCTTTTCCCTAACAACCCTAGATTAGGTGGCATCACAAGGTATTTCCCGATCAAGACCATATTTCATACCCGATAGCATTCTGGAAGCCTTGTTAAACACTTACACCACATGTCCCACTAAGTTAGTCGGCAAACACTTTTGTTAGTGCGGTCTAGGTTTTCGGTATTTTAACAAAACAGGATTTTTAGCAGAGTACTTCACCAGGCGGTTCAGTGGTGTAGTTGGTATGCGTGTGGCTACTATACCCAAGGTCCCGGGTTCAAATCCCGACACGGTTCGCCTGAAAACTGTTAGGCGAGCATTATTCACAAAAATACGCCCCCGTTCGGATGAGAGGTAAAATGGAGGTCCCGTGTGCCAGTGTGGTCACGCACGTTAAAGATCCCTACCTTGTTTGCAACAGCAAGGGTTCGGCAAAATAAAAAAATTTCCAGGTAAAGAAAAACTCGCTTCCAGGCCAATGTAGTACCTTCGGGTGGAGCATTGGAAAATCAAATGTAGGGGAGTTACATATATTGATCTGAATAGAAACGTACAATAACTATAATAAAAACTATTTATGGCAGCTGCATTGAAATCTTTCGCGGTACGATAACTTTGGCAACCGTGCTTTATGGAAAAATTAACATTTTGTCTTGTTTACGTTCTAATAAAATGTCAAATGACCTTTTTACATCAAACATTTAATTTTCATTAATTCTTTTAAAAGTATATTCCATTTACAAAAACCAAGAAAGATATCCTATTTTAAAGAAAAGGCATAAATTTACCAAGCGTTAGCCTGAAAAGTTATAAAGTTCAAAACATAGGGACATATACTCTTCTCTGTCGTTTTCCCAGATGAAGGTGTTCACGTATGTCTTTATTTAAAACACGTACAAATAGTATTGCTATCTTTATCATATATATTAGTTAAGCTTTTAAATAATCTTAAGCGTATGTTTTGAATTGGGTTAGACACTTATGACGTAGAGGACTTCTTTCGTGGTTCCTACTATATAAACTTCATGCTCGTGGTTACCGATTGTCATGACGATACGTTACTCTAGGGTTTCTGGGCAAAGCCTATATTAAATTCTTTTTATAATTTGCTTGGGTGCAGTGGCACTCAATATTTTTTATCATCATTGTTTTTTTCGCTTCTCCCTGCCACTCTGCTTATCTCTCAACCACTGAAGCAAAGTTCAGAGCTAGTTCGTAAGGACTTTTCAACCAACCGTCCACCGGCAGCAGTAACTGGAGCTTTTATTCCACTGGCGCCTTATAACAACATCACAGAAAACTTAGCTGCAAAGCAGAGATGCCAGAACCTAAAACACTTTTCATCGGCCTTTATCCTAGTCTGCTTTGGGTAACACAACTTCCAGAATTTATAAATCTATCAACAACATAAATATACGATTCTCACTAAGGGTGACTCCTTTCTGGGCACCATTTAACGTACAAACGGTTAGCAAGCAATGCACTTTTTGGGCTTCTCTAAAACTAAAGATAATGACAAATATTTCTTCTTTAGAAAAATTTGTTTGATCAGAATTAGATAATGAGAACCACAAGCGGATAAGACAAAATGGTGTAGATTATTCGAACTGCGTTAACAACGTTTTTTATAAATATCCTTCTACCACTAGAAAAGGTATGAAGAATAGAATAGGGGCTGCGTTTGAATCAATTATACCTGAATGACTGTCACAAGTTAAACCTTTTTTTCTGACCGTAGCCAAAACTGTCTAAACACGACGAGGCATTTGTTTGAAATGTATTCAGTTTTTAAGGACGATGTACTTTTGTAGGATTGCTTTTACTTTATAACTTTTGTATCACACTTATTTAATCACTTGTTTTATGTTTTTCTTCAAGTTCTTTATTTGGGTCGTTTAAGTTACTTATTTAATAAATCTGTTTTCAGTCTTTCCTGCTATTAATAATATTTTGTAATTAAATATTATTTATCAATATTTTAAGAACAGCTCCTTTTATGCCTATAAAACCTGATATCATTTATGATCTATTTTCCACTAGAAATCAATTCGTAAAAAATATACATGGTATTCAGTTTGAAAAAACCGAGAATAGTTTTCGTGTAAAGTAATCGCCCAGTATAAAGTTACTCTTTTTGAAAAAGCGTTAAACGTATTTTGTACGTCGAATATTGAAAGTCGATGACGCAAACATTTCAAAAATATTGAATAGCGCCATAGCAACAGGGTTCCAAAGTTGGCTCGATTTCAACATTATGATGACAATATTTCCAGAACGGTTACACTTAGCTGATATGAATTCTATACATTTCTAGTTATATATTGTCACGGGAAATCAGAACATGCAAAAAATATACAAGGTATTGAATTTAAAAAAATACAAGTTTAGGTCAGCATTTTTTTGTGAATTACCCTACACGCATTTAAATATTTTTTAAATGTAGATACAATTAACATGTATAATTTTACCAAAGTTGGTTCTAATATCTCTAGTAGTTAAGGAGCAACCTGTAATGCGTTTGTGTTACGTTAACCATAAATCATATAAGATGAAAATATTAAATGTGGACGAACAGATTAAAAATGGACGCACCCTGTACAGTATATCTTATGAATAGTCATGATATTTCAAATTTTGTTTTTAAGTAATTCAGATAATAAGATATAACATTATCTCCCTTAAATACATTGCAAACGTAGTAATCCAAGACGATGACTTAAATTAAAATCGCAAACGTATCTTAATATTACAAGAAAAATACGTATGTATTCACCATGAAAAGATAATTTACAAAAGGCAAATGTCGCAAGTCACGACCACAAAGGACAGTATAATAATATCATATTACAACATTAATAAAAATCACATACAAAGTAGCATGGCAGTAACATATTATTCAGCATAGATAAAATGCTACATTGTAAGAACGAATATTTACAGAGGGAAGAAGTGTTATTTAAAAACATTGATATGTAGTAATACTAGCAAGTAGGGGAGGAGTAGAGTTGAAACAGCTTCAAGATGTAAATACAGGCACCCTCGCAAGGAAAAAATATGCGGCGTGTAACATATTTTTTAACTGCGCTTGCAAGGGTAGGGTATGTTTAAATCACAGGTTCGAGGAAATAACGTCGTAACACCGGTTAGAAGGGGTTATGATCTGGAGAGTTCACATCTCTAATAATTTGGATTTAGTGTTGTATTAAAGGAGATGGGTTAACTGAAAAGAAAATTTAAAAGACGTTTCTGGACATTCTGCATGTTTTAAACAGGAAATTGGAATTTAAACAGTGAGTAAAATATGAGCTGTCATGTCTATAACTTATAATTATGTACATGTAAAATTTAAATATAAAGGGGTTTGCACTTATATATATATATATATATATATATATATATATATATAGAATATAAAAGTAGTTATTTGATTGGGCTATGAATTAGCGACGGGACTAGTATTGGTTAAATTTAAGTATGATAGTATTGTGCAACAATGTTGGAATATTTGAAAATATTAAGAAATTTGTGCGTATTGATTTTACACGTAAGATTTATTGATGAAATTAGTGTTAATCAAAGAACGAAAATTTAGTATTTTTAATGGACAATGGAATGATAACCGGAAAAGTTAGCATTTGACTGTCTTCTATGTATTGTTATTAAGGGCATTTTCAGAAATGGAATTTAGAATTCGACGTATATTAATATTGCAAATGGGAACAATGGTTTGACAGTATTACTGATTATACTTGGCCAGCTTGATGTTAGGAAATTGGGTTTTTTTAAGGAACGTATATTTATTTGTATTTACATTGCAATAGAGCTTAAGTATAGGTTGAATTTTATTTGCATTTACTTAGGAAATAGGTAGAACTACCTAATAGTGAAAGAATACACCCCAGTAATGAAGTGATGTTTGGGAGCGGCACGTTATATTAATTTCTTTAATATGAAAAAATTTAATGAATGTTTTACAAGATTGTAGAAAAGGTAATGTATAAATAATGCAATTGATAAATTTAGGAAACCAAAAGCAAAGGATGCCTATTCGGAATAGCCGTCTACCATGTAGGGAAAATATCGAAGGGGTTACTCTCCTTAATTATGAAAATAGAAAAAGCTTTTCAAGGTAAGTGAATATTGTAGCGTAGTTAGTTTGTATTTCAGCCACTTTAAATGTATATTGTTTTTACTATTTTTAATATTTCTTCTCACACCACTGCAGTTAGCCGGTGCACCGTTAAAATTGTTATTGGGTCTCCGTCCCCATCAGGGCAAATCGAAATTTATAACGTGCCGTTTATTTTAACCGTAAGAAATCATTTGTCCACGCACTAAACACCCACCCTGCATACCAGAGTAACAAAATAATACAATCTGTAGAAAACACCATCTTCACATAAACTATTTCTGTTTTGTGCAAATATCGTTTAATTATATGCACTATTGTTTAAAATAACAAACTGTTAAGTATTTAATTGTTTAAATATACACAAAAGTCACATATTAATACAACCAAATGAGATAATTTTCTTTTTAATAAAAAAAAATGTTCTACTAAGTTGAAAAGCTCTGAGAAATAAAGGCATGATACAAGAACCGAATGCGGTTCCTTTAAAAACATTTTCTTTATTTTCGCCATTGTATTTTTGAATAATTGTTCTACATGCACTACGAATGTAAGTTGCAACAAGGCATGTTCAAATTTGTCTATCCACTAATTATTTTGTGCTAATTGATTAAAAATGCATACCCGATTTCATTATATGCGAACTATTGGTACGAAGTCATTAGTCACAGTGAAGTCAGCAGCAATACTTGTATACAGTATACACTACAGTTACAAAATTTAGAGAAAGTATGTTAGAAATTTTGCAAATGAATTACTAACCAATAAATATTAATTATTTAACGAGAGCTTGCGAAACATTAGCGGTTTTGCTGCATCGCATCCCCTATAGAAACCAACCCCTTTAAACATATAAATGCAAATCTTCTAAAAAATACATTGTAGGAGCCAGGAAGGATGCTATAGAGGTGTTAACGAACCCGTGATGCATTGTCAACGCATCCCAGAGTAATTAATAATAAACAAGGTGGTTGAGTTTATTAAAGTTCCCCCAATTTTCGTTAGTCTAATGTAAAAGCAATTACATTTTAAAGCGGGAAAATTTAAGTAAAGGGTAGCGTTTGTTTATTCACACACTAAGCGTTACACCAAATACTTCTGTTTTACAAATACAACATTAAAATCCTTATCCAAAATTGTTCATAAGGTTAGGAAAATGTCATGATTTTAAATTACCCTTGAAAGTTATTTAAAACGCATGTTCAAGTGCAAAAAGTTAACACCTATTCTATGTCAAAAGCATTTTACATAAAAATTGTAATTTAAAAAGTAAAAATATTCAAAAGGTTTTAACTTGACGACCTACATAGGCTTAGTTGTTACATGCGTCAATCTTTGCTCTACTTATGAATGCCCCAAAGCATTCCTTTGAATTACGAAACAAAAAACAATTCGCCAGCGTTCAGAATTAGTAAACAAAATATATTTTCCTTCGCTCATGGAGATTAGAGATGGCAGCTTACACAATCCAACAGGTTAATGCATATTTTATATTCTATATGAAATTGGGAATATTCGTATAAGCTCAGCAATCAGTTTAGGCATCGCAACAATAAAAAATATATATATATTTCTAATGATCAAAACGCAACAAATAAGTGGTAAATTGGCGATATCGAATAATTCAGAAATAGGAAATGAGTAGACAATTTCTATGATTACGACGCCAAAAAAGCGCCTATAGCGAATACGTTGCAAAACAAAAGATTTGCGTTCATTTGTAATATTTGTAATTTTCGATATGTGGATGTTATACGGGTGAAGGAGCGATAGACGTACTTTCACTTAATTAACTTCTCAATTACATTTGATTATATATCTCACACCTAAGGAGAATACATTCATTTAATTAGTTTTTAATAACACTGGCCTACGTACAAATTAGGTAAGAAGGCCTTTCTATACTTTCAGCTACCGTTATTCGGCTATTTTTCAAAGCCCCATATCTAAATATATGTCCTGTTGACTGTTACTACAGATATCTGATAGTTTAAATTAGAAATTCCACAAATCCAGGCAACATCAGTTTGGGTCCTCCATCTACTTGCTCCAAACTACAACCTTTAGTAGTATACACGCTCCTTTATTTCTTGTTTAGGAATTTACGGTATCTGTTCCACCACTTCCCGTATAAAGCATCAAGTCCTCATGTTTTTGGCAGACTTCGTAAATGAATTGTAATACCAATAGATTTAAATTTCAAATCCAATCCGTTGAGGAACCAAAACAAACCCCTTTTTTCTATGTTCCTCCCTTGACCGTACGACTTAATAAATTGGGCCGTGTAAAAATTCCTTAAAACATACACACCGTTAGACCCATTTTTCTCTGCACACGTGATGAGTCTTTCTTCGCCTACCAACTGTGAATGCAGAAACATTAAATACGCCAATTGTATTCAAATTTTTCCAGACCATCCGCTTCCGTTATAGCTTCGTAGTTTGGGCTTTAGGGCAGCTTGAATGGGACAACAATTTTGGGCGAAAAAACATCTTTTCTGACGAGACGCATTTTCATCTTGGCGGCTACATTAACAAAATTGCCGCATCTGCGGCTCGGAAAACCCGCAGGTTATTGTCGAGAAGCCAATGCATCCACAGAGAGTGACAGTTTGGTGCGTATTATGGAGTGGTGGCATCACGCGAACTAACCAAACCACGGAGCCGCCACATTTAAAACCCCACGGAGTTTCAATACAAATGCAGAACCATGTAGATATTCATATACATATCCTTTAGACAGCTTATCACTTTATCATTTTCAGAAGTTACCTGGTCAATAGTCTAAGCCTGGCCTGTTTACACTATGAACTCGCTGAATTTTGATTATTTAATACTACCTATAAATAATATGGCTTTTTTGACATGTTTCATCATCGCTCGAGGGTTTCAGGCCTAAAGTCTTAAGAAAAAAAGACACAAAATAGCGGCATAATTAGCTTCTGACTAGTAAATAAAAAAAAGATCGGAAAAAGTTGGCAAACAACCCGATTGAACCTTTCAGTTATCACATTTTCAAAAATTGGACTTCACGAATTTAAAAATAGCTGAATAGAAATGCAGGTTAAAATGTAAAAGAATTTCTGACTAACCATTTATAAGTTCATTGGGTATTCGATAAACAGTAAATGTATTGATCAGAAATTTTTGTCAAATTTTCCCTCGACCAGTTAGCCTTAAAAAGGTTTCAATCAATAAATATAAATTTAAAAAAATGTAAATACTTTAGAGCTACCTGGTGAGGGTAAAATTTGATAAAAGTATCCGATCAAAAGTTGTCTGTTTATTGAAAACCAATAATCCTATAAACGATATGCCAGAAATGATTTTTATAATTTACGTTGTATTTGATTTGCACTTGGCAGAAACTTTTCGCAAGATCGTGTTTCATAAATTTGAGGACTTTTTAATAACACGTTGGAAAAAATCATGTGTATTCACTTTGGAGCAAAGTATTAATCGCCTTCTCTTCTCTTAGATTATAAAGTTTTCATGGAAACTCACTGTTTCCAAGTCAGATTCATTGTCGTACATATAAAGCTTTTGATGCAATAAGCAATATCATTAAATTCGTGTATATTTGCAGCATCTTTGGTCGTTTATGGGCTTTTTCTGATTAGTGAATATTCTTTTTAATATATCGTATAATTAATGTACCTATTAGTTAGGTAAATTGCATTCAAACTATGAAGCCTAACCTTAAATGTATAAATCGAGACCGAGACCAACTCGAGACTGTGACCGAGGGTTCGTGACCGAGACCAAGGTCGAAAGTCGAGACCGAGACTGCGACCACACTGGTTTCGGTTTCGATCTCGTCCATCACTAGAAGCACTATACTGGGAAAGAGACGAGTTTTGTTTTTGTATGAAAATTTGCATTTTAACCAAATCCTTGCCTTACTAAGCAAGGCAGGAATCTTTAATTTGTGTGGTAACACCGTTGGAAAAAATCATGTGTATTCACTCTGGAGCAAAGTATTAATCGCCTTCTCTTCTCTTAGATTATGAAGTTTTCATGGAAACTCACTGTTTCCAAGTCAGATTCATTGTAGTACATATAAAGCTTTTGATGCAATAAGCAATATCATTAAATTAGTGTATATTTGCAGCGTCTTTGGTCGTTTATGGGTTTTTTCTGATTAGTGAATATTCTTTTTAATGTATCGTATAATTAATGTACCTATTAGCTAGGTAAATTGCATTCAAACTATGAAGCCTAACCTTAAATGTATAAATCGAGACCGAGACAAACTCGAGACTGTGACCGAGGATTCGTGACCGAGACCAAGGTCGAAAGTCGAGACCGAGACTGCGACCACACTGGTTTCGGTCTCGATCTCGTCCATCACTAGAAGCACTATACTGGGAAAGAGACGAGTTTTGTTTTTGCATGAAAATTTGCATTTTAACCGAATCCTTGTCATACTAAGCAAGGCAGGGATCTTTAATTTGTGCGGCAACACATATTCACACTGACATACGCTTAACATCTCAGCCTAACGACAGCGTAAATATCCAAAAGATGTTCGATTAGTGGTCGCAAGCGAACCTATCTAATTCATGAAGTCGTTACATCATCGCACACAACAGCTCTAAATCCACATGTCTGAAAACATTATAGAAGTAAGAACATGCAATCTGCTCATTTGATTTGTCAATGTGTTAAGTTTGGCTGGTTTATCAGCTTTAACGTCATTTGCGAGGTAGGAAATTTTCATCTGAGGAAAAAGTTAAAACGACTTAAGCCTAATTGGTCAAGAGAATATCCTCAGAAGTGACATTAGCTTTAATTTCAGTTTAACTGTCAGTTTAGCTGTTTTCTACTTTTATATTAGACATCACGTCACACGGTTCCTTTGATATTTCAGACTATTTATAAGTTTTTTGTATGTACTCCAAAAGAAGATTGATTGGAGGACTTTAAGAATTAGATGGGGAAAATGGCAAAATATGCTATCGCTGAAAGGATTACTTTGAACGCATTTAAAGTAAAATTCTAAAATATATTGATCCTTTTCGTGTTTTCAATAATTTCAACGGATCTCTTGTACGCTAAAATTATTTATTGTTAGAATACCTTGCTTAAAAACTTCCGAATACGAAAAGGTTACATGATTGATTCGTATCTTAAACGCAGTAGGATCGTTGGAAACACATGTTCTCGCATAAAACTTTTAGAAATATAACTTTCCTAGAAGTTTTTAAACACTAACTTAATTTCAAAGAATAGAAATACGTAAAAAGGTTCCAACATCAACTTTTACTTTTGCTGTAAAATTTCGTAAACAGGAATGTAATTCATACGCGTTTCATGATTGCCTGAGAAGTATTATTATCTTTGTACTATGAAAAGTTGAGTTTTCAATTAATAGCTGACATAGGCGTTGGGCGTAATGATGAAGGTTAGAGGTGTTAAATATTGCAATAAACCCCTCAAGCTGAATCAACTTGTCAATATTGCTAGATTGAACGAGAACTTTAATATTATCAATATCATTTCCTGCTACCTTTCGCACTCTTCCAAAACCTACGCAGCTAAAATGATGGTGCATTAAATATGAGATGAATTAGCGCTAAGAGAGTAGTTTGAAGTGTGGAAATTAGTCTAATGGAAATATTATTTAATTTAAATTGAAATATAAGATTTATAACTGCGACTTTGGAGGAGCGATCAAAATTGTATTACCACCTATACATACATGGAATTGGAATATTTCTGTTTTGCGCTACAAAAGCTACATAAGCAACGATAATTAACACCTTTATGCAGTTTAATATTTAAAACAATAATTCCAAAACTGGACAAAAAATTCAAATAGAAATAAAGATCTTCAAGGTAACCTTAGAGAACGTGTGATATTTCTTTAAAATGGTTACAACCATATTTCATTTTAACAGTTGTGTATTAGTAAATCCCACCAATGTGGAAACGTTACTTCCTTTAATAAATTAACAGCATGTATACTTTGTATTCTAAAATTTATTAGAGCTTTTTCACTCATTTGTTTTGATTAATAATGTATCACACTGGCGCCTATCGCCTCATTGTTTGGGCACGAAGACACTCACATGCAAAATTGTGCTGATTAAAAAATGGGAGTCTTTTCTTCTGAGTCTAGAAAAAGGCGTTAAATAAGATAACATTACATATATTACATAGAAAGAAAACGACACAAAGTAACTTCAAATTGCAGTCTTATATTCGTTGTCCAAACTCTGCCAACAATATCTCGCATTGTTTTATGGAAGTAAGTATTTCTTTGACATCGAACTGTATTCTTCCATTTGGAGAAAAAAGGTA
The DNA here is from genome assembly GCA_036346225.1 of Platerodrilus igneus. NCBI lineage: Eukaryota > Metazoa > Arthropoda > Insecta > Coleoptera > Lycidae > Platerodrilus > Platerodrilus igneus. Next base: position 4,207,716 of record JARFIW010001271.1, read on the forward strand.
GAACGGGTTTGCACTTTTTCCACGACTAAAAGCCAGGGGAAAAGATTTCCTCCAGCTAGCATCAGGGTCAATTCCTGCAGCAGACAATGAGAATATAGAAGTAGATTTATGTTCAAAAATGCTCAATACAAAATAAAAATGTAGAATAACCTAAACGCCACTGCGTCCAATTTAGACAATAGCACTGATTAAAGAACAACACGGAAAATCCTTATAAGCAACTCGATTTTGATAATATACGTTGTTTAGTTTATGCTATATCTTCTTGCTCCAAAACCATTACCTGGAATAAATGTACATGAATCCTTAATGATTATGACAAAGGGAGTACGATTTGTTTCCCAAGAAATTTATCATTAACATATAGCACACAAAATTCTTTCAAACACCAGTATTATAAAGATTGCTTTTTGCTTAAAGTTCAATATATTTGAAATTAAATAATACGTTCTTTGAATTTTATATTATTTTTACAAATTACAGAATGTGTATAAGTCAAATAATTAAAATATTTGTGCTTTCCCATTCATCACCAGTCAACAGTTTGATAATTCATAAGATTTAAAAATATATTCAATATTCGAACAACAAAAGAAAGTGGACTTACATTATCCTCGATTTTCACTGAAATTCCTAAGCATTGACCAACGCTCTTTGATTGGCCTTTTACAGAAGTGTTAATTAAAATCAAAATATTAGTGTAACCATACTAATTTAATCACAACGTTTGCGTTATCAGAAGATAATCTTTGTCTAATATGAATGAGATTGAAGTTCTTTTCTTGCAGTGGAATCAAAAATAGAATTTCAATGCCTTTGACAATTACATTTGACATAATGTCTCTTTCTAAGCTTGTAATTAATGGATTTATCTTTCGGTTTATATACTACAAAAATTGAAAAAGACCCATACCTCAGTTATTATTAAAGCATTAATTTTGAGTATTTCTATATTTAGTATTCTGGATTTTATATTTTCTATACAAAATCACCTGCATCTGAATTCTAGACTAAAAGAAATTTCGCATGCATAATAGCAAAGTACTCACCAAATATTTAAAAGACCAAAATTAACCGCTAATTACTACTTATCTCAGCTGCACAAATGCTCTCAAAACCTCTTTGATATTTATCAGTATAAACAGCTATCTACTAAACCAAAGCAAGATGGATACTGCAAGTGGCCGTGCTGCTTATGATAAATCACATTTTATTACGTTGGTGGTTGAATTTTTTACTTATTCAAAATGAAAGAACTACAAAATATCCATATACAAAAACACTGTTGATCATTATTATCTTTAGAACCTTTACTGACCCAATAAACAACGGATAAAGCCATCATTTTAAGATTTCAATCTTCACATATTAAGATTTGCTAAAAGGAACCCTGACATTATTACTGAAATATATTATCAGAAAAATACTGATAGGTATACATTATTTCAGGTACGTCGATAATTCTTCAATCAACGTGTAGGATGCACTACATATTTTCGAAGATTCCTATTCTTAATTTCCATGTCTCTAAATACATTCTTCAATTTAATCTGCTAAGCACTTGTGACATTACGCGATCAAGACATCGCAAAAGAACATTCGCTATTAACAACCACACCTATATATGTATAATGAGAACGTTACGCCTGGATTGTAGGCGACACAACGATCAAACTCGTATGATACGGGTCGCGTATACTGAGACATCCATCTCAAGATAATTTATTCCTAATTATATGATGGTGTACAGTGTAACATTTGGAATACACTTCAATATAAACACTTTGTCTTTACGTAACAAAAATAACACTGAGTTAGTTAATCATAAAGAAGGTATTGAACTCATTAAGGCAGTTAGTCATTGAAATTTGGATAATACCCTACCCAGTTGATTGCTTTTAATTTTAGGGACACATTGGTTCCAATTAAATTGACAACCTCATTTTGGGCAAAAACATGTTGATTCCGAATATCTAGTTTTCCTTACGAAGTCTCAGGAGGATGTAGTAAAAACAAAATCTTTAATTAATTGTATGAAGCTTATAAACGTGTCCACACTACATTCCTCTTAGTAGATTAAGAATTTGGTATAGTAATTTTGATCGCCCAAAACGTTTTCCATTAGGCTAAGTAATTTTTGATACCTTAAATTTTTAAGTTTTGCTTAAGAATGTACATATGTACTTGTATTGAAAACATAATTGCGCAATAGAGTAAAGACTTTCTTATGGCGTTATTCGCAACTAATGTGAAGATAACAGTTCCAGTTTTATTACAATAAATTATTGTGCAATTGCCTCTAGGCGTGATTGAAATTCATAAAATTTTTAACATTTGATTTTTAAAAACCTTGTTTTCAGCTAGTAGTTTTAAATAGATATATGTGTTCTTAAAGTAAACATTTGTTTTATGTTTGTTTTAACAATAGTGTACTCAATGATTTTTCATGTGAATTTTAGGCCAGTCACTTTTCTGATCTCAGGCTTTGGCATACTCTTGTTATTCTTTCTGGCTGTTTATGTGTTTAATTCCACTCGAATAATTCAAATTTGACGAGGTTAAGTAAACTAAACAGTTTCATCAAAAGTTGTTTTAGCATTAAATGTTAGCATAGACACTGTAAACAGCATTGGGACTAGGTCCAATAAGGGTGAAGCGCTAACAGCCCAAAAACAAAATGCGTTCAAGCAAGAAACCTATCGTTGGTACAGATGGTTTCGACAAAGATGCAATTACAAATGCAATCTACCAGCTGTACAAAAACCTTAGGCGGCTCCGTGGCGTAGTGGTATGTGTGTGACTACTACGCCCAAGGTCCCGGGTTCGAATCCCGACACGGTCCGCTTGAAAAATGTTAGGCGAGAATTTTTCACAAAAACACACCCTCGTTCGGATGAGAGGTAAAATGGAGGTCCCGTGTGTGAGTGTTGTCATGCACGTTAAAGATCCCTACCTTGCTTGGAACAGCAAGGGTTCGGCAAAATTCCAAATTTTCCAGGTAAAAAAAACTCGCTTCCTGGCCAATGTAGTACCTTCGGGTGGAGCATTGGAAAATCAAAATGTAATGTACAAAAACCTTGAAAACTGAATAATTTTTTGTATTTCAGAGGAGAACATTACTGTAACAACGCTACAAGAAAACCTTACTGGACGAGACATATTTAAAAGAGGTAGAACTTCTTTGTGAACAATTTTAAAGGATACGGAATTTCAATATAACAAAAATGATCAGCATCGTGGATTGATGAAGCGCCTAATGTCGTTTCAAAGAGAGTGACATTTTTAAAAGAATATGTTCAAGCTAAAGCACAGGGTAACGGCAGTTTGCATTTGTTGAAGAAAGCAGAATTTTTCAAAATGGCAGTATTGGAAAATCGTGGCAGTAATCTGACGTTAGGTGTGTACAACGCTTACTTGTGGTGGTGTACGGTAATAGAAATATAAGATTTTGCTAAGTAGGTATTTCTTTATTAGGTACATAGTTCTTCACGCTGGGTGCGAAAAGGGATTAATTCCTAATGCCGAACTCGTCTTTGTTTCAAAAATCACGGAGAATGACTACCATGGCGAAATGAATCAGGACAACTTTTTACATTGGTTTCAATATCAGCTTTTAATTAATGTAAGCAACTTATCGACTACCGTAATGAACCCTAGTACGCAAATCAATAAGGCACCAACGGGTTCCTGGAAGAAAGATTATATTCAAAAGTGGCTGCAAGAATATTTAATATAATATTTTAACCAAACTCCAACTATCTATATGTTTTTTAAAAGAAGAGTTAATCTATCGGGTAGTATTTATTTAAAAAATTAGACAGGTTTGTCCTTGAAAAGGACCCTGTTTACGAAACACCCTATGTGAAAGACTGTGGTTTAATAAACAAATATTGTAACGTATTTTTTCTTGTAATATATTTACATATTCTCTATAAATTTAATATTATGCTTTAATAAAATAAAAACATAATTTGTAATTGTCTGGTGACAAATGATAGCTTGTTATGTGTAAAAAGTATAATGGGCTCGTTCCCCTCAGATAACTAAGTTGTTATGCTAGTTATTTATCTGTCATTTAGCGAACACTTTTCGATTAGAAGTTGAAGGAGAAGTCAACTCGACTGGTTAAAGAGAGTCAAGATGGTACTAAGCGAGTATGCTTGGTGCCGTGTTCAAAAAAAGGTTTTTAAGTGATTAAAATCATCGTGTTATAGTCTGGTTCCTGATGGCTTTTATTGTTGACTGATTTGTCCACTATTGGTGAAGTTCAGTTTGATTCCTGCCGATACGATAAAATTTTAGTGATCATCATTAATACAGTTAGTATGAAATAATTTTATAAAATTTATTAATTCGTTTTCAGTAATGCAATACTAGAGAGGTAACATTTTGGATAAATTTTGGAGCAATGAAAATTGTTGGACACATCAAGTGAAGATTTTATTTAATTTGCTAATATTTCATTAAAAATGTTTTTATGGGCTCCAACATAAGTTCAACGTTACAATATGATTTCTTTGTGTGCATCGCAGATGTGTATAGATTGGTCGACATGTGGTGTTGCCTTGTACTGGTAAAAACATTCAAGTTTTTTTGGTTCAACTGTACTTCATGCACGTGAGTGATTTTAACGTTAAAGTATTTTGGATTTACTTAGAAATCCCAAGTTAGATGAAAGGTTGATATTTTATTTTAATGTTATCTGAAGTGGGTTTTGTAAAAACATCCCATAGTTGTTTTAGCAACTTTACAAAAAAAATTTCAAAGATGACAGTATTGTTGCCTTGAATATTTATTCTTTCATCATCATTAGGTCTTCAGTCCTAGAACTGGTTAGACGCGTACCATCATTGTTTCCTATTCTGAACTAACCTACAGATTTTTCCCTGAAATTTGCACAGTTTGCATCTATAACTATCTCATCCAGGTCTACATCTACCTCTTTTTTCCTATCTCTGCTTGTAATATATCCCATACTATTTCCCAAAATGCCTTAGAACGTATTCCGCCCTTCTATTTCTCTTTTTCCCCAGATATCCTTGTTCCCCTACTATTTCTATAACTTATTTGTTATTATCTTTGTGTGTCCATGCTATCGTCCTCATACATCTGAAGCACAGCATTTCAAAAGGCTGCTACCGTTTTTCTGTCTGCGTTTCAGACTGCCTGTATTTCATAGGCATACTGTGGTTTGCTCCACACATATGCTTTCAACAATTTTCTTCTTGTTCTATGTTTGTTGTCTTTCCTCATAGGCGCTGTTCTTTCTTGTTAGATGCAGTTCGATCACCTTCTATCGTTTTACAGTTATACGCCCTATTTCTCCGACCTTTAGTGGTTGTGAAGGGAAGTAAGCAACCTGTGGCTGCCAAGTTCCCCCAACACTTAACCGTTTAACGATTTAATATATTTTCCAATTTATCTTTTCGCACAGCCAACATTAGTTGGAGATATTTCGCAACCAACAACTAGTTGTTTATACTAATCATCAGATTTATCTGCGCTTATTTTTTCGTCATTAGGTTTTCCGTCTCAAAACTGGTTGGACACGTGCCTGCACTTATTTATATTCTGAGCTAGCCTACATAGTTCCCTGAAAATCTTACACAGCATGTGTATTCAGCTCGTTCCCCTTCTATTATTTTTTAATTTTATGCCCTATTCTACCGAGATTCAGCGAAGGAGGTTAAGCAACCTGTCGCTACCAAGATCCCCCAACACGTAGACATTTGCCGAAATAATGGTTTTCCAGTAAATCCTTTCACACACTTAACATTATTCGAGAATATTGCCCAACCAATTCTTGTAGTTACTTATACTAATCATGTTTAGGCACAGTTATCTTTTCGTCATTAGTTTATGCATCTTGGGATTGGTTGGATGCGTACCTCCATTGATTTCTATTCTGGGCCAGCCTACACATCTCCCTGAAACCCCTACAGCCTACATCTTTTACTATCTGTGTGCAGTAGTCTAACCTAGGTCTGCCTCTTCTTCTCTTTTTTCCTATCTCTGCTTCTGATATATTTCGCACTATTCCCTCATGCCGTAGTATGTGGCCTATCATCCTATCTCTCCTATTTTTTACCGTTTTCCACATATTTCTTTCTTCCCCTACCATTTTTAGTACCTCTTCGTTCTTAACTTTGTCTGTCCATGATATCTTCATCATACGTCTGTAGCACCACATTTCAAAGGCTTCTACCTTTTTCTTGTCCGCTTCTATTGTCCAGGCTTCACAGCCGTACAGTGCTGTGCTCCACACATATGTTTTAAGCAATCTTTTCCTTGTTTCTATGTTTGTGGTCTTTGAGCACAGTAGTTGCTTTTTCTTGTTAAATGTAGCACGACCTTGTGCTAATCTTTGTTTTATATCTTTTGTGCTTTTTCCATCTTGCGTTATTTGGCTTCCTAGGTAGCAGAAATCCTTAACCTCTTGTAAGTTTGTGTTACATACTTGTATTCTTGTTTTTGATTTATTTTCCCCACCTTTGCATACTAAAACTTTAGTTTTAGTTTTGTTAATTTTCATACCGTATCTCTCTGTTAAAACCGTTTCCATTTCATTAAGAGCAGCTTCTAACTCTTCCTTGCTAGACGCTAATACCGCTATATCATCTGCAAATCTAAGCATATCAATTTTTTGCCCCTGCATAGTAATTCCAAATGTCTTCCTGCATTTGACAGTATTCATTGCCTCTTCTATGTACAAGTTAAAAATCAATGAGGATAGGGCACATCCCTGTCTCACTCCTTTCCTAATGTTTACTTCTCTACGTTCCTGCTCTAATTCTATTACTGCTGTTTGCTCTTTGTATAAGCTATGTACTATACGTCTATCCCTATAACTCATTCCAATCTTTTTGAGTATTTCAAACATTTTTTTCCATTTTACATTGTCGAATGCTTTTTCCAGATCTACAAACCCTATATACACGCTTTCCCCTTTTTCTATTGTTTTCTCCATTATCACTCTCAGAGCTAAAATAGCCTCCCGTGTTCCCCTGTTTCGCCTAAACCCAAATTGATCTTCTCCTAGTATTTCTTCCGCCCGTTTTTCCATTCGTCTTTGCACAATTCTAGTTAATATTTTTGAAACGTGTGCTGTCAAACTTATTGTTCGAAAATTTTCACATCTATCCGCGCCTTTCTTTTTTGGTATAGTTACTATGATGCTACGTTTGAAATCTTTGGGTATCTTGCCTGTCTCATACATATAGCTCACAAGTTGGAAGAGACGTTCTGTTACTGCTTGTCCAGCTGCTTTTAGAGTTTCTGTTGCACCTTATCTGTACCCGGAGCCTTACCATTTTTCAGACTCTTTAATGCTAATTCAAACTCGTCTCTAAGTATAGGATATCCCAAGTCCTCATTTTCAATGTCTGATTCCTGTTCCAATGTAGTTAGTTCCTCTCCTGCATATAAATTCCCTATATATTCTTGCCATCTACCCACTTTCTCTATGTTTTCTATGATGACGTTTCCTTGTGCGTCCCTTATATTTTTGCCATACGGTTTTATATCCCTAAAATTCATTCTAATTAATTTGTCTGCTTCGTCTGTCTTTCCTATTTCCATCTTTGTTTGTACCTCTTTGCACTTTTCATCAATTCATTGTTCTTTAGCTTTCCTGCATTTTCGAATAATTTCCCATTTTATGGTTTTGTATCTCTGTTTTCCTGTTTCGTCTGATTTATTTTTGTATTTTCGTCTTTCTTCTATTAAATTCAGGATATCCTTTGTTATCCATGGTTTCTTATTTTCTTTTTGTGTATACCCCAGAATATCTCTGGCCGCCATGTCTAGGCTGGATTTAATGTTATTCCATTCTGTTTCTACTTCCTTAGTATCAGATATTTTCCCGATATCTTTGAGCAATTCATTTGACTTTTTTTCGAATCTTTCTTGAATATCTTTATCTTTTAGTTTCTCTAAGTCCAAGTGCCTTTTTCCGTTCCTTTTTTTTAGATTTTTAAATTTAAGTGCAGCCTTCATAATTACGATGTTGTGGTCAGTATCTATATCTGCTTCTGGGTAGCTTCTACAGTCTTTTACTTGATTCCTAAGCCGTTGTCTAACAAGAATGTAATCTATTTGATATCTTCCTATATCTCCTGGCATCTTCCACGTATATCGCCTTCTAGCATGATGTTGAAATAATGTGTTTGTGATGATTAAATTGTTCTTGTGGCAAAATTCTACCAGCCTATTTCCCCTGTCGTTTCTCGTGCCTAAACCAAATAAACCTACTACCGCTCCTTCCCTACCCTCACCTACCACGGCATTAAAATCCCCCGTAATTATTAAATTTTCATGTCCTTTTACGTATCTTAATATGTCTTCGATATCTTTGTAGATGGCTTCTACCCTCTTCGTCACTGTAACTAGAGGTGGGCATGTATACTTGTATTATTACTGTGTTTACCGGTTTAGATTCTAATCTAGCCATGAGTACTCTTTCGTTCTTTTGTAAGTAATTTTCTACACAGTATCCTATCTTTTTCCGCATAACTATCCCCACACCCAAATTTCCTTCCTCTGCTCCTGTATGAATTACCCTGAAGTCTCCACTCCAAAAATCCCCCGCCTCTGGCCACCGAACTTCGCTGATCCCTACTATGTCTAGTGATAACCTATTCATTTCGATTTTTAGGTTCTCTAGCTTACCTACTTGCTTCATAATTCTAACATTCCACGCTCCGACTCGCAGAATGTTCCCGACTCTTATTTTTACCTTTCTAATCGCATCCTCCGAAGTAGTCCCCTCCCGGAGATCCGAATGGGGGACTATTTTACCTCCGGAATCTTTTACCCCAGAGAATGCCATCATGTTTATTACAATTTAAGTACGCTGTGTACTTGGGAGATAATGTGGTGGTTTCCTGTTGCCTTCCACATCGCGGTAGTGTGCCTTAGACTGCCATACCGACCCCTATGGTCTCTGCCAATCTAAGTACCGAAAGAGCCGCTGCCCTCTTTCGGGGACCTGTCTTAGTCTGGTTCCTCACTAACGACCCTACTACTTTGGTTGGACCTGTAGTTTGGCTCTTTAGCTCATTAGAACACGCAAGCCATTTCACCTGTTCTAGTAATTTAGAACTTCGGCAAGGTGCAGGTCCATTCGAAATTTATTCTTTAAGGAAACAATTTTTAGCTTCACTAAATATTGTTATTGAAACTTCATGTCAAAATATTTACAGTTTTTAGATACTATTACCACATAGTATTTTTAAATTACATTAAAAGTATTTTTGCCTATTATTGAGGTCATGTAATTTAACCTTAAGACATGATAAATTCTTGAAAGACAAAATGTTAAAGTTTATTCTTTGTCTACAATGGTACAATTTAGTAACACTTAAAAGAAAAATTTTTGATTCTTAATTGTAAGTCTATCGTAGTACTACTCGAGACTATTTTTAATTTCAAAGTGTAAAATTATTAAGATAACGAATATCTTAGAGTTATGACATGATGAGATACTGAAAGTCTAAGGAAGTTTATGTTATCGAAGAAAGAACACTATTAGTTTCCTTTCACATAAATTTTTTTATTATGATTGTAAATATGTCCATTGAAACAAGATAAACAAATTTAAGTGAATAGAATTACATTTTTTGCTTGTTTTTTTTATTATCAAAAATTTAAAGGAGGAAATTTCTTGGTTCTTATTAAGCAAATGATTAATTCTGTCTGATGTCAACAAGTACATTGGGTACATATTATTTTTGGAGCTTAAAGGCTTAAGGACACAAACGGTGTCTTATTTGTTTGTTCACAGGATAGACCGAGACATCTATAATACATCTGGTAAGTGGTATTTTGGTAAGTGTTTTGCAAGATCGATATTTAGGTTTTGTGATTGTTTAAGCGGCATAGACTTCATGTTTACGCATTCCCCTAATACAATTACACGTGTTTTCATATGTCATTGTATTGAAAAATACGATGGTGCTCTTTATCTATATTTTCGGTCGGTTGTCAACCCATGATCCAAGCTCATGATCCACCCAGAGCTAACATTTTACTAGCCGTTTATCTTTAATGAGATTTCCTTTTCCTCAAGCCGTTTTCCATCCAAGTTTACCTTGGGCTTCTCTCTTTAACAGGAAATTCTCGACCTTGTGATATCAGGTAAGGTAGGCATTTATGTTATATGAAGGTCCAATTTGCTATATCTTATATACACGAGGAAATTATGATTACAATATATTGGAAAAGAATTTCGTAAAAAATGTATCATTGAAAACCATATTCCTGTATCGTTTATCAGCCGCGAGATATTTGCAGCTAAAATAGGTCAGAATCTTCTGGACGCCCGGTATACATAACTCCACTCAAAAAACCCGCCACTTCTTTGTTTACTGGAAGTAACCATTAATTTAGCCAATCACACCTTAATTTGAAAATCTACGTTTTTATCGCCAATACTTGTAAAGTAGTCAAAATTTCAAATATTGGCGTTTATGTTGCTTGTATAAGGTACATGTATAAGAAATTTAAATAAATGGAGATTGTATGAATATTGATCATTTCTGAATAGCTATCCTCACAAGCACACTAGTGGCATCGCTAAAGATGCACCAATAGTCTGTGATTATTAGATATACCGCTCTAATGTGATATAAAGTGGGGTTATTCGACGCTCGACGGTCGGTGACTGTGTAGGATACAAAAATTAGACTTATTTAAGACGTTCTACGCGTAAGAATGACCTAGCGGATCCCATTCATAAGTAACTCAGCTACTTATCTCTTATATTAATACTAAATAAAATGTCAATATGTAATTTTCTATATAAAACATATTTCAGTCTAGTAATCTTCCCACCAATTTCAGAAATGATACAAAATTTTTACTAAATGCCATATACATACAAACAACAAAAATCCCAATTTCCATGTTGTAAACTAGAAAAAATCCAAACATTAAGAACGAAACGAAAAATGTTTTCTATACAATTCCCATGTTTTTAAAATAGACCACGAGTTGTGAAATCGTTGGTATCATAATTGGGTTTGTCGCGTTATTACCTTACACATTGTACTTATTTGACCTTTTATATTACATCACCTTGCTGTTCATAATTTCCTTTGTAACCCAGTGTCAAGATCGTTCAGTTTAAAGGTTCATTAAAACTCGAAAAGAATTTTAATAATGCCTCTAACTTTATTGGTGATTTACAAGAATTTTCAATCCTTCCCCATCTCCTAATATTTGCTTTTATTTCGAAACATTTTATATTAAGAGTTAAACTTTTCGAATTAATTTCACAAAGAAGTTTAACAACTTTCATAAAGAGTTTTACCGAAAAGAAGCGAATTAATTATAAAACCTTTTTAGATTCAACGAGCTTTCAAGTAAGAGATAAAAATATTAAGAAACTTCGTCGATTTAAGTGTAATCTTTTGTAAAAGTATTATTAAGGATTTATAGGAACGATTTTTAAAAGAATCACTTGATTGTTGCTTACATTTAAATTGCTAAAAAATATAATCGATGTAGTTGAAAAACGTTCTACCAAAAGAAAAAGAAAAGTATCTTCGCACAACCGTCCTAATGATAGTCGAATTTTGTAAAACTCTACACAACGAAGCTTATGGCCAATAAGTATTGTTTGGATTTCGTATAAAAAAACCCAACTTCAAATATCCTTTCATTTTACCTTTTCAAACAAATACGAAGTCGCCTTTCAAATCACAAGGAATTCGGTTAAAGGCTACAAATATCCTTAATATAATAAATCATATAAATGGTGACATATAACTAATAGTGCTTGAGAATTTCAAAACCCTTATACAGGACAAAAGAATTAAATCTTTCCAATTGGCCTTGAAAATATTAATCAATGCATGCGTGTATGATATTTGAACTGTACAAAGTAATCGTTTCATCTAACAATGTGTGTTCTTACATGGGTGCGTAGTTCTAGGAATATAAGAGTTTGTTATCCAAGCGATAAAAGTTCTTAGCTGTCTCTCATCCAACGCCTGCAGTGTTACCCTAAAGACTGACTAGTCTCGTATTATATACGGGGTAGGTTCGGCAAGTCAAACCTTTGTTTTGAAATGCACTAAATAAATTCCCTGGACATTCTACTCCGTTTTATGGGATCTCGGTAATTCAAGCTTTTCAGAAATTGTTCAGCTTTCTTGATCCGCAATATAGTTTCGTAAGTACTATGCCAAGTACAACTGTTCTTAATGTGACCACGGTTACATCAAGGCTCATTTGAGTTGTTTGAGGTGAGTACCAACTTCGCCCCTTCTCTCTATTTGTGCATTTTTGTGCACAAATCTTTCCAAACTCACGGTCGCGTTCTACTAAAAGAATATTATTTCAGTGTTCTGCTTCAAAAGCTGAGTTTCTTGAACATATTTCTAGTTAATTAATAAAAAGTGGAATGTAGTAAGTAAAATCATTGTTATTTTAATACTTTTAATCAATATAATTATAAAACATTTTAAGCATATTCGACGACATTAGCGTATCGTTCATAGTTGTTTGGTACATAATATTGCATGACTTGTAACTACCCAAATAAAAAACGACTCCACCTTGCTATTTACACAACTAACTTACAGCTTTATTTATAAAACTAGTTGACAGTGCGCTTTCCGGTCCTTTGACGATTTTCGGTATCTTTCTCAACAATTCCATTTTCTACAGTTACAGTTTTATCCAGAGAAAACGTACGCCGAAGCCATTGTGTTTTCTCCTTTACCAATGCTTATACTTCACTGGTCCGCGTCAAGTATTTTTAAATTGAAGCTCCACACATATACTACATGAACAGTATATACTGTCATGCCTCTTAATTTTATTATTACTACAAGATTAACTCGTTAGTCCTGAATTACCTATACATCCATTTTAGAAGAATGGTATTGTGTTCGTGTAAAATGGATCGAAATAAATCACAAAAGGTTAACTGGAACTGCAACTCGAACAAAATTAATTTTGTCATGTTCCAATAACATAAATGTATCTATATATGTTTAAATTAAGAAGAATTAGGCACAGACGTAGGGAAGAATGGTTTGAAGCCTAGATTACCGACGGGCGAGGGGGTCTCTAACAACATAAAGTACAAAAACCGTAGACCAGTGGCGTGCATGTAATTAATATAGGCAAAAAGGTAATGCCTACCCTAGAAAAAGTACGAATTTTTATGTATATTTTATATTTTTTATTTTAATAATACATTATCAAATTTAATTTAAATACATTTACATTTTCAATAATGAATAGTTTATACTAATTTTAATACTTCTATTAACAAATTAATTTATTACAAATATTATTGTCAATATTCCACCAAAAGAAGTTAAGCGCGCCCAAAATAATCGAATAACTGCATGCACAAGATATTATGAAAGATGCAGCGTGTAGGTATACCATAAGATTTCCGTGAAGGCACAAACAGATGATCCTATGCGTTTTGCGGGCATTCATAGGTAGTGCTTTTCCTAGAAAGCAAAAGCGTAAATCTTGGTCGCGCATTATCGTTTACTTTCGATGGCGATTGTTGCAGACTGGTAACGAATTGACTAGTCTTGACGCGTCCGTGAAGTAACTTCTATGTGTTGTATTTATTTTATCAATAATACAATATCATATACATAATAAAGAATAATGAATGCTTCTGTGGCATGTGTTTGTGAAATTGTGAGTGTAGTGCAGGTATGAATTGCATTCGGGAGACTAAAAACAAATATGTTTGATACTAAAACGTTGAACGAAAAACAAGTAGTAAATTAATTCGGACGACCTACTCCATCTTTAAAATTACAACAGAAGATATTTCATGAAGTAAGTTTTATTATAACTATAACTTTACAGGGTGTCCCACATTGATTAGGCTACCATTGGGATTTCGAAAACTATACGAGCTACGAGGTCGGTTAAATGGGAAATGTTGTACTGTTTTTGGTGCTCGTTCAGATTCCGTTGAGAAAAATTTTAAATTCTGAACCGTTTCTAAGTTATTCAAAAAAGAAATATAAATCGCGATTTTTAAAAATGTCAAATAACTCTATAATTATAAGAGATATAAAAAAAGTTTCGTATAAAAGTTATACTATTTAATAAGGCAAACTTAAAAATGTTGCCAGTATAAAATTCAAGGTGGCGGTTTTCAAATATTAATAGCAACTTTCTTATTTTAAATTGGCGCCATATTGGATTTTACATGCTTGAATAGAACTTTTCTTTCTCTTTTCAACGATGTACAACAAAGTATGTTTACATTAAAATTTAATAAAGATATTAAATATTTCAATTTTATAACTAATCAAATAGGCTTAAACAAATGCAAGTGAAAAAGAACCCAAACAAAATTTGACATATTTAACATATAATCGATGGTGCCAGGCGTATGTATAAGTCAAAGTCACATTTAGATACTTAAATTGCAGAACCTATGTACACCTATAGTAAGTTTTTTGTTTTTCATTTTTTGCCTACCCTACATTAACAATCACTGCACGCCACTGCCGTAGACAATGTACAAGTAATGAGAATCATTCTTTGTATAGACGCAAGTGTATCAATAATTTTCTCAGAATGTCAAACCAGCACATCTTGCAAAAAAACAATTTGGATCTAATAAAATTTCGCTCGTGTAGGACTAAAAAGCCGTCGACTAGTAAAAGAGCTTTGCTAGGGAAGTAATAGATTATTTTAAAAAATTTCAAACAACCTGGTTTCGTTTGAATGGTATCGTCACCTGGTAATACTGTCGTATCTGAAGCGACACAAATATACAAAAGTAGTGTAGTTATTCAGACACCATTTCACAAAACCTGTTGAACACATATTTGCTTAAGAAAAAAAACCTGAAGTTCGTTCTGATCATTTTTGGGGAATATAAAAGTCATTGATCCTACATAACGTACTACACACATATTTGTGTGCCTACGTCACACGAGACACGATCATACGTAATATTTGTATAAATATATTTATTAAGTATTGTTACGCGATATAAAGCGCTTCACAAAAGATTCTAGTAAATAATTATGATAGAGATTTTAGTCTGTATAATTTAGGATTATGAAACATATTTGTGTAATTTTTTACACCGTAGGAAGGAATATGAAATGTAACTTCTCACGGTTCGTAATAGACATGTGTCGCCTTCACTACCAATCAGAACGCACAATGTAGAAGGACTGTGTGAACAAGTGCTGGAAGCGCGCCGTGATATTTATTCTTGACACGACTATCTAAACCCTAACTACTTTTGTGGAAAGTGCATTATAGGTTAGAATATGGTGAAGTTTTACCCGTCTATTTCCTTATTTAATTTTCTTCTATCATACATTCTCTTGTTCCTGTTTACGTTCGCCACAGAAATTGGATTAGTAAAGAATTGAGAACACAAGCTCCATAAACCAACCAGAGATCAAAGGTCATTATTGGTTAATCAACTTGCTAATATGCATTAATTATAGATAAGCGAACTATTAATTAATTTAATTGAAATTTGGAACGTAAATTATTATCCTTTGTTAGTAAATTCTGGTAATATAGTACGCCCTCTATGCAAACACGCGATTAACTACAGTATATTCACCTAACGTTTAACGTACATAACAGCCTTCCACTTAACCCGGTTAATCCTATCACTTATTTTCACTAACTCTGGCTAGAATACGTCCATCACATAATATATGTATACTATCAGAGAAAAAACTTATTAGATTAGAACCATATCGTCAACCACCAGACACTCAGGAAATATCATACATTAAGATTATAACATATATTTTCCTTATTGGAAATTTTAATGCTCACGTACTTATAAATTTTTAATAATTACTTACATATGTATGACGTCCCCAAACTTAATTTATATTCGCTTCTACTATTGGTTACTGATATCATATTTTTAAACAGAATTTTTCATACTGAAGCAACAATAATCGAGTAATAAACACTAAAACTCAAAACTAGCTACGATTTAGATTTTGTCTTGCTTATGTCGTTTAAAGTTTAAACGAAGATTCCTGGAAGAAGTATGTTGTTTTTGCTAGGCAGATTTGACCTGGATCGCATTTTCTGATGAAACTTTTAACGTAAAAGCAAGTCCGCTGCCACATTGGAGAATGAATGGAACTTCCCATTTCTCAAAAGTGAAAGCTTAATAATAATTTCTGAAGAATTTAAAGTTCTGAGAGTCGTCCAAAAGCCGATGTTTTAACCTTTTTTATAACACAAGTGGCGCAAAGATCATGTGACAAAGGCAAGCAATATGTGTGTGATGCAAAATGGTCACACGGGTTGAATGACATTTACATCTCCCAAAAATGCCAGAATCAGCCTTAAATTTTCTTATAAGAAAACGTGTAAAAAACCGGTTTTGTAGAATAATGTCCTACTCACAACCCATATACTAAAAAAATTCAACCGCTGTAACGGTTATATTATGGACTGTTATATCAATGCCTAGAAAATTCGGCGCGCACTTTATTGAAAGAGTCAGAAGCGAAGATACGGTAATTTCTAAACACTTGTGTAAGAACGAATAAAAAACCTCTTAGTCACCAATAATGCACTTTTTAACAAGTTATATTTTACTATTTTGTTATTTGATAAAATCGATTTTCATTTAAATGGAATGTCAACGAGGAAAACTGTTGCTACGAGTAACAATTAACTGAAAGACGATCACAAAACACCTCGGCACACACACACTAAGGTCGCAGTGTGCTATACCAGCCTGTGAGTGGGTCAGAGATCATGTAGATATGGTAGATAACTTCAAAGCGACAAATACAAATGATTGCAGATTTTTAACAGTTGCATTGCAGCACTTTCAAAAAACGTAATGACATTAAAATTCAGCGTAAAACACTTTCGATGAGGTTTATGTCCCATAATTCTTATTCATAAAATCAACAAAGAAGGTTGCTAATATTACAGCTTTTACTGGAAATAAGAAATGATAATGTGAAGACTTTTAGGTTCGAAATTTAAAAGAGTTGGAAGGAAATGTGAATTTTGATCACCTAAAACTACAAGTCCAATTTATGCCTTTTAAAACATAGAATCTTAAATTTTAAACAGTAACGTACTAAACAAGTTTTGTAGCAAGAAAGACGACTGAAAACAAAGTTAATATATCAGTGATTTAAAAAAGATTATGGAAAGCTTTAAAGTCCTTATATTTGTAGAGAAAGGCAACCCTCAAAGCTAAAACGCAATTCCAGGAGGTATATATAACCAATCCCTTCCAGTTGATTTTGTAATTCAAAATAACATTTGTACATTTTTCCATCAGATTTCTACATTGAATAGTTATGTCGATGCTATAAAAAGTTAAATACATGTTTCTGATGCGACTTGTAGTATTGATGTGCAGTTAGAAAAAAAAAAGCAGCTTTTTGGAAAATAAATAACTCGAATCGAAGGTGCTTTGATGAAAAGAAAATATTCATAAACTCTTTCTGTACGAACTACGTATTTGCGGTGTTTCATTCTAATTTGGGAATCTCTAATCTGCAAATTATATTTCATGTGTTAAATTAAAATTATAGAGTCAGGGGAATATTAACTTATTATATTTACATCCGTGTGGATATCGTTATTAATTTTTTTATTAAAGAGAATGAATTGATTTATAACTGAGCTATTAAGAAAAATTTGTAAGCTTCGAGTAGTTGCTTACAGTGAAACGAAGGAGGTTTTATTTTAAATTTGTTATTGCGAATCGATAAATCATATTGTTACGGGCTACTATTAACGCGTTCACCAATTTAGAACAAGCAATAACAAAAGTTTTTATTATTCACTATTCACAAATTTAATTATCAGTATATGCCTTAGTTATAGATGTTTTCAGTCCAATTAACAACGAATCACTGATGCTATTTACCAGCACTAATATTGTCTTAACTAAATCCTTAACCATAAGTCTTCTTAACAACACTAACACTACTATAATTTATTTATTACCCTTTTGTGTATTTATGTACAAGCTGGTGGTACAATTTGCACGTTCACATAACATAAATTTATATTTGCTATAGGACCTTCAAAATGCAATGACCAACTAACTATACACGATATGATTTATATACGACATTTGGATATAGACTAACTGATGTAAACTCATCACCGACCTTGTAAATACCCTAAAATTAACTAGATGATTCATAGTCTGGTGTTTGCTTGAAGATTCTAGACTTCTGTAGAATACACTTCGGTTATGCAACTTGCGTGTTTGACGGGTTGCCTAATAGCTCGTAACAATATTAGTAATTCATGCTACTACTCGATTAACTGTATAAATATTACATGAGAATATATTATGATAGAGATCATTACGTATAATTAGTTTATGTGTGGAAGGTTATTTTACCTAGTCTTCGATTGTAGTTAAGCCGTTATATTCAAACGTTGAGAATATTGGCTTCACAGACTATTGGGTTTACTACTAAACATTATTTGATCATAAAACGTTTTCCTACAACGGGTAAGTTTGCTGGATTCATTCCATACTCTATGGTAGTATGGTAAGCCTAATTCCACATATACTTGGTAAGAACAGTAAAATAACGCTATCGAGTCTCATGCTTTGATCCATAAATATTTTATTGTAATAAATAGCGCTACAAAACTTACTAATAAGACGGATTATTACTTTAGTGCACGCTTATTTGAAACACATTGTAAACACATAAATCCTCATATGGAGAAGTTCACGATTGTATCCGCATAATTCATACACAAAAATTAACTTGGTTGAATATCTATCGTTGATAAATTTAAGTTTTTTAGCTACACGCATTTTTCACCAATTAGGGGTAGATCTTAGTTTTCTCTGTTATTATTTACTATGATAATCGTGTTTGATAATATAAATTAGATGTACAAGAAATGGAGTTTTTTATTATTATTTGTATTTATTTTAAACTAGTAGTAAGAAGTGAGAAATTTGTAAGAGAAGCTCCATTAACCTGTAACTGCAGAGGAAACCGGTAAACCGTCTTTCGGAACATCCACGTTCCGGGCAGGCTTTATTTAGGGGTTTCTTCAGTTCGGTTGGCGCTCAATAGCTTTATTAGTCAAAGAAAGTTTAAAGAGCTTCAAGGTGAGCGTAAAGGTATTGAGTAAGCGTGTTAGAATTTGAATACCCCTAAAAGTAGTATATTTGCTTTGATAGAACCCACCTCGCAGCACTGAAAGCTAGCCGGTACACTATTTTACTGTTACGTCACTTCGCCCCTGTAGAGCAAAATGAATTCAGAAGCGTAACGTCACTTCGGCACGTAACAACTTTAGAACATAATAAATTCATGTCAACAAGACGTGTTAGTTGAGAAACGCTAAATAACTATTCATTGTAACTTTCTATTCTGATAATATCATTAAAAGGAAAGTAAAAATGTACGTTATAAAAAACGTTCGTGCTATGGGGACAAAAAATAAAAATTACAATTCAATAAATATTTTACTATTATTTTAAACGGTCAAATTTCGACATGTCTAGGGTTTTATTTATAGAAACAGTTGATTTCGGTATGGAGTATTTTGATCGTAACGTAGCGGGAAACAATGTCTTTGATTTTATTAAGAAAAATTCCAATAATACATCTTCAGTTATTATGAAAACATTCCTTGTACACCGTTGGATGAAATTTTCGTTCGATTGTACCGGATTACACGCAATATCTGCAACCTCTTCAATGAAATCCGTTATAAGCTAAATTATGACGAAATATTCAACGATAGTTGATAAATGTCAAAAAATTTTTTTGTATTGTTACCAAAGTAACGTTAAAAACAAGCCTCCTCATGCTAATTTTATTATATTGACTCAATCATAGAATTTTATTAAGTATCAAGAGAGAATGAAAAATTAAATACATGTTGCGTAAGTCCTAGAGCGGCACCGTGGCTTAATTGGTATGCGTGTGACTACTAAGCACAAGGTTCCAGATTCAAATCCCGACACCGTCCGCTTGAAAGATGTTAGGCAAGCATTTTTCACAAAAATACACCCGTATTCGGATGCGAGGTAAAATGTAGGTACGGTGTGTGTAAGTGTTGCCACGTACGGTAAATATCCGTACCTTGCTAGTAACAGCAAAGGTTCGGTAAAATAAAAATTTCCAGGTAAAAAACACTTCCTCGTCAATGGAGTACCTTCGGGTAGAGAATAGGAAAACAAAATATAGTGCGTAAGCTCCCTCAGGTGTTCAAAGTTTTTAAATAGCATCATCTACGCCGACGCTTCGCCTCACCCATTCAAAAAAACCTCACACATGAATGTAAGTTTTCGCAGCTTGTAATGTGAATAATTATTTGGCTCAAGTATTTTAACCATTTGCACGTCGCAAAAGTATCAAAACGATACAAGAAACATTCACCACAAGGATCCCCCCAGTATCTGCTTCCCGCCCTTTCAGCTACTTTGTTTATATTTAGCAGGTAATCGGTAGACGTAATTTTGTATCTAACTGATAAATTAAGACGTTGAACTTGAGCAGTTTTGTTATTTAACTTTAGTAATTTAAACTTCTAAATCACAATTATCACATATTGCACTTTTGTCTAATTCTTCAGGTAACAAAAGTTGTATTCAAGATTTGTGAGTCCTTCAATTTTTTTCAAAGTATAATGAATCTAAAAGCAGTTATGATCCTACAAACAGAATTTCAAAATAAATATATTTTTGATAAAGAAAAAAATAGAGGATTTTGAAGCTGTGGATGCTGAAGTCAGTTGAAGAGAGGTAGATCTGCTGGTAAACACTTGGAAAATTCTCCAAATTATATACCCTCAAGAGAATGTATTAACACGTACTTCAATTAACACTTCTTTATTCGGCCCAATACAAGTCTAATTATTCACAAATGCATACAGAGAAACGTTAGTTTATTGAAATACCGCTACAGAGATCATTAATAATAATTATTAACAATAAGATCTCTATGAATACGTTGAGAAGACTATATCTACTAAATGGGTACATTGTATTGAATTGAGGCAATATTAATTTATCATTACACAAGCACCAATCGATCACGTATTCCACTTTTGTATCAGTAAGTATATTTATTTTCACAACTTGGTGGTTCACGCAACTTATTCATATCACTTGTGATGGGATAGTCCGACTGACTCCA
The DNA here is from genome assembly GCA_036346225.1 of Platerodrilus igneus. NCBI lineage: Eukaryota > Metazoa > Arthropoda > Insecta > Coleoptera > Lycidae > Platerodrilus > Platerodrilus igneus. The sequence continues at coordinate 4,228,850 of JARFIW010001271.1, forward strand.
AATCGGTTTGCATGGTTTATAGATTGAATTATAATAGCTTATATGTTGCTCTAGAAGTTACTACAATATATTTTGGTCTGCCAATAGGCCCTTTAAATACACACTTGTAGTTGTCAATCAAATTACCGTTCATTTAATGGTTTTATTCCTTTCATTTATAAAGGGTCCGGCGACAGTGTTACAGCATCGTTATTGAAGGTGGAAAGGCTGTTCTAGATTTTCATTCGAAAACATCTTGCACTTCAAAACCTCTTAACTCCACACAAGTTTAAGCATTTAGGAAAAATAATAACTTTTGTTGCGAAGTTTGATAAAATTCGACATTGAGTGTTATGTAATTATGATATTGCATTCATATCAACCGTGGCAGTTTGAGAACGAGTAAAAGGTGTTACAATACAATATTACAGTCGCACAAATGTTTGCAGTTTTAGCTCTTAACGTGCCAAGACCGCACACAATGAATACAAAATGTTACGAAATGCATCACGTAAACGACTGACAAAAGTGTCTAGTTCAAGACTAAACACCTACCGTTAAAAGAGTCTTATTAGAACAGTTTTGTATACAAACGTTTCATGCAATTACGAAAATAAAATTTATATAACGCCGCGAACTAGTTTAATTCATGTACAATTCTTAATTTATAATAGAGACTAATTTCAAATTTATTTAAACCCTCCTATACTAATGTATTTCACTTTACTTATTAACACGATATTACAGCAGCTATTAATTAAATTTGAGGTTTAGGAATCAAAAATCTTCGCTGATCTATATATCTATATACGTATCTATTCTGTTCTAGCACATTCGAAAGCGCTTCTGAGAGATATTGATGACATCTATTGTTGAGTGGAATAACTAACGAAAATGATTACCGATTTTCAGGCTGTTGAGGGTTGAAAGTAAAACACTGCAAAAATATGTAGTGACATCCATGTATGACAAGCTGCCTATATCTCCACTAATGACACACTAGGACGCAGTTAATATTAATTGAAGAATTACGCTTTACGTTGATTACTATAGAATTTAAATATAAAATAATATAAACTCTATAATTACAGATTATGTATCAATACTAAAAGTTCTTACATATTTTGTTTTTATATTTTCTAAGGTATACGTCAGTGTTTAATTAGTGACAATAAATAGTTACTGGTATGAGCAATTATTTGTAACGCTAGCGTATTATTTGTTATTAAACATAAGTCATTAGAAAGGTTTTTATTAGTGAGGGCGGATCATTAAAATTTTAGTGAGGGTACACCCTGTATATTAAAAGTTTGCAGTAATTAAGATTTAGACAGTATCAACCTCCTTTAAAAACGATTAATTTCAAAATTACGTTGAAACAAAGAAAAGGTGGCTTGACTTGTTTAAATTGCAACCGGACGTGATAAAATTAATTATGTTACAACGGATTAAAACATGTCTAGACGTCAGAAATCACAAGTATGCGAAATACGCGAAAGTAAGATTAGAATAAACGCGAACGGCATACAATAACAAACCCGCAGATGATGAACTAATAATGAAACCACATGCAACATATGATAAGATAGCGTGCAACATAATGAAAGAATAATATCAGATTAATAACGGTATTACAAAGTAGTGATAGTAAAAAGAAAACCGCGGAAAAATCAGATAAGACAGAATGCACGCGCTTATAAGGGGTAGACCATTTAGCGGCGTCCTTCTAAAAATGCAATAATATAAACACTAATCAATATTTTTCAAAATGCTATTGCTTTATTGGCAAGAGCAATTCTTCCAATTATTAATGGGATACAACTTCATTCAGGTAGCTAGTCCGGTTAACTTGACAGTAGCCTATCAAGTCGACCCATTTTTCAGTACATTTTCGAAGTTTTCGCGCTCTATTTTGCGAATAACTTCAACAATGTTGTGTTTAAGGGCCTGAATCGTTTGTGGATTGTGCGTATAACATTGATTTTTCATGGCACCCCACAAGAAGTCTAACAGCGCCAATTCGCAGCTGCACGGAGGCTCGCTGATATCACCAAAACGGGTGATTATACGATTACCGAATTTAGTGCGTAAAAGATTGATTGTTTAATGGCTCGTGTGGCACGTCGCGTCACTCTTCTGAAACCAAAAGTTGTGCAAGCCCATGTCTTCAATTTACAATAACAAAAATATGTTTATCATTGCTCAGTAGCGCTCTCCGTCGATTACAATGGTGTTGCAAACAACATTTTAGAAAAGAAAATGGAACAATCGTGCCGTCACTCTACAAACCATACCAAGCTGTTACTCGTTGAGGATGCATTGGCTTCTCTAGGATTAAGTGTGAGTTTTCCGAACCCCAAATTCAGCAATTTTGCTGGTTTATACAGCCGCCGAGATCGAAATGCGCCTCGTGGGAAAAAAGATTTTTCGATCAAATTCGACGTCAACTTGAAGTTGCCGTATGGCCCAAACAGAGAAATTAAGTATTAAATATTACCATGCCTTTACGTGTGAATTTCCTAAGTACTGGCAGACCTATTGGTCACTAAACTAGCAGATTAGAATACTTCAGGTACTGAAAGAATTTGAGCTAATTGTACGCGAAGTAATTTTCTATGTGGGTACTTGGTACATGATACCTCAAGTACCTTTTGCGTACTTGAAGGATTGTAAGGTATTTAAATATGGGAACAATTGGAATCCATATAAATAAAGGGCTTCAATTAGTTCTAATAAAAATTGTTTGAATATTATTACTGTTTAAGAATTAAAACGTTGCTGCTAGTGAATTTCTTCCAGATATTATTATTCCATAATAATAAATCAATAAATTGACGTTTTTATAAAAAACCTAATCTCACATAATAACGTGTGAATTGAATAGTATGAATAAAACCATTTTTTGTAAATTAATATGAACACACTAGTTTAGAATTCTATTAATTGTATTCGAGGACAATTTTAATATTCTGCAGTTGCCATAGTGTTCATGCCTCTCAACTGAATTGACAATTTTTTTGCAAAAGATAAATGTATCACCTGAGAAATCAAGTTGCTTTGCTAAATATATACCTTTAGCTTGGAAGGTCAAATGAGTCTGTTCGTTCATAAGTAACTTTCCTAGCAACCACTACTATACTAGACACTAATCTGAGATAATTGGGGGGTGTGATAATTGATCAATCAATAAATACTCCCTGTATGTTTGTTATGTATTTTTCTTAATTTTTGTTGGGTATTAAACCACTCAGAGTTTTCAAATTGTCTTTATTTACGTTTCGATCCATGACAGGATCGTTGTAAAAATAATAAAAAGTTTAACACTTATGACACAAATTGAAGGTGACTTTGATTTATTAATCTTTGATTTGATTCGAAGTTTAAGTATCTGTTTGGGAAAGTTCACTATCGCCAATTTTTAGCAATATATTCATGGAGGAATTCGAAAAAGATGTAATATTCACACAAGAATTGAAAACACTAACCTTGCAGAGATACGTAGATGATGTCTATATGCTATTTGTCCTCATAATACCGAACTGATTAAAAACTTTGTAGATTCAATTTGTTACGTTCAAAACCCTGCAAGTACTTTTTTTCTGCTTTCATTTTTATAACGCCCAAAAATTGCTCAACAAGTTCGATTTCCTACCATTTGAAATTATTATTTAATAGAGTTTCTCAAGTAATTATTCTATGAAATTTTGCCTTGTAAAATCAAACAGCCGCTTAGGAAACTTTACGTTACAAAGTAGTTGCGATATTTCCTAGCACCTGCAGTGATTAATTTTAATTAAAAGCTGCATGTAAATGCACAGCTTTCTTCTAAAAGATAAGAGCAGACCACTTACCACCTGCCTACATCTGTTTACAATGGACTTGTTATCTGGTATTCTGCAGCTGTTAAGATGTTACAAAGTAACAAGGTTGTTTTCCTTTGTCTACAAATCCTTTGATAATTGCGTTATCTGCTTGTTGGCAAGCTGTTACAGTTTGTATTTTGGCAGCTGTTGTCTGGAAATTCTGCAGACTTGGTTCTTCGGCGATATCTTTGAAAGCAAAATACCTACCCCATACATGATTCTGTCCTTATAAAATAGAGACCGGGTTTTGAAAGACACCATTAAAGACAACATCTTCTTACCGAAGATACATGTTGTGAAGTCGCGCTACTAAAATGTTTTCGGTGTTAGCATGAGTTGTGTTAATGATTCCGGCAGCCAGTCCATAGAGAAAGGCAGCCGCATTTTCCCAGCCTTAAGATGAGACCAGCACGAAGCCGATTGCTCAAGGTACAGCTTCCTGTTTTTATAATTTTGTTTTGATGCTGTTGTGGAGGATAGACATTTCATTTGCTGTTACTAATAAATATCCAATAAATTACCAACACCACGTCACCAAACACATTCACAATGCACGAGCGACGATGTAATAATCATTCTTCAAATTAAAAATTAATTATTCAAAGTTTGTGTTCGAGTCCGTTTTACTGTTTCTTTTGTCTTTTTGTATAAACATTAACGAAAAGAACTTATGCCTCAATTTAAAAGTAGTATTTGATTAATTTAAGTTAGGGTGTCTAATTTTAAGGTTATACTATTTCTTGAGGAGGTGCACTTCACAAAGCAGCATGTATATGTATGTATATAACTTATGTATATTACTTTTCCTGAAGTACTGTATAGTTTATTTTTATTTTCTTTTGTATGTATTTAAGTGAACCATTAAGTAAGTATTTAGATTATAAAATGTTATAATTATCGTGCTTACCAATTTTATATGCTTATGTTATGACGCTTTGTTTACCATCACCTAACAAACGATTACGCAACTTATTGCATTTTATTGTTTTGTAAATAGTCTTTCGAGATTGGATGTTAACAATATAGTTTTATAGAGGTTTCCAATGTGTTCTTTCTATTTCACCCACGCCCCTCTACGACGTTTTTGAGCTAGCCCGAATTCTACCATTCTGTCCCCGTTTTGTTGCGGTATTCGGCGTAAACGATTTCTTTACTTACTTTTACGTTTTCTTTTGTGTTTGCGCGGAATACCGTAACAAATTAACCCACTATTAAATTCACTTATGAAATAGAGCAACATAGAAAACTTCCATTTTTAGATATTTTAGTTAGCAAAAATGGTACAACAATTAATACACCAGTACACAGAAAACCAACACACACACAAACAAATACTTAAACTTCGATTCAAACCATCCACACTGTGTCAAACGAAGAATTATCAAAACCATGTATGATAGCGCGAAATTTATATCATCAAACGAAGAAATTTTAAAGAAAAAGAAAGACCTAATCAAATGCACTCTAATAAAAAACAAGTATCCTAAAAGAATAATAGAAAAAGAAATGAATAAAGTCGCAAAAATAGAAATGAAGAAAATAAAAGCAACGATACACATCAAAAAATGCTCTCAATACCGCATATAAAAGGATTCTCCGAAAAAATTCAAAGAATAGGAAACGAACTTGAAATCAAAACAGTATTTAGAACCAACAATACACCAAGAACACAACTAATAAAAACAAAACCTAAAAACGCTATACAAAATTCAAAAACTGCATCTACAAAATACCATGCGAATGTAACAAATTTTACATAGGGGAAAGTTCCAGAGCATTTGAGATTAGATTAAAAGAACATAAATCATACATAAAAAATAGAAAATTTGAAAAATCCATGATTTGCCAACATGCATGGGACTTCAGTCATAAAATAAAATGGGATGACGCAAAAATTATTGACAAAGAAGAAAATCACCAAAAACAAAAATCAAAGAAGCTGATTATAGGACCCTACATAAAAATAACTGCGTAGCAAACAAATCTGTGACTTCCAGTACACAATGGATTCCACTGCTAAAAGAAATTACAAATGAAAATCAAATACCCCTAATATCTAGGTAGCATTGCAAGTTTTTCCTGGGTTTCCTTGCGATATTAATATGAAATACAGCCTACATATGTGATTTCTATTGATACATACCACAACTAATTACATAACAATAGGCATATTAGCAGCCCCCGGCTGTTTGATCCTTATGGTAACGTAATCACACGCTTCTTTAGTAACCATCTCCTCAACCGTATAAATAGAAACATGTTCCAATTCTCAAGTTATTGAACTTATATGAAATTTAACTATATAAAAGTTAATCAGCTGATTTCACTTAAGCGTATTGGCCATCTTCAAAAGCAGCTCCCAGGGCGCAACACAAATTGAAGGCACTCATTCCACTCATTCTTCTAAACTTTAAATTTTCACTTAATATATTCAAATCAAAGATTAATAAATCAAAGTCACCTTCAATTTGTGTCATAAATGTCAAACTTAAATTTTTTTATTATTTTGACAACGATCCTGTGATGGATCGAAACGTAAATAAAGACAATTTAAAAAACCCAGAGTGGTTTAATACCCAACAAAAATTTTAAAAAAATAGTCAATCAGTAGTAGTAATCTGTGTCAGGTGATGATGTCCTTTACGAAAATGGGCGAAACGTAGGACTTCATTAGCATTTATTATTATACGCATTTAATTCGACACAAACTAGTACGATAACTATGTTGTAACGTTTTGTTTTTCCTCTCCAGCAATAACGCATATAAATCCTGTATTGTGTTACAAAAATTTTAGATTCCCTTTTTAATTCAATATAATCCGTATGTCAAGAACTTATAAATAATTAAAAGAAAGTTATCATAATTTTGAAGGACTTTATTTATAGTCATTTTATTCTAATTATGTAGTAAACAAATTTATCGTTAAAAGTACTCCAGTTTTGTGTTTAACATTATGTTACAAGTCGTACGTGCTTATTAGAAATTCCATAAATTATCTTCAAGGCGATGTAATTTAGAGCGATTATGCGCACCTGTTGTTTTGAATACTCAAGTATTGAGGCGCCGTTTGTTCACGGACTACGACAGTCCTTTACTGTCCTTGTAATAAGATGTAGAGGTTAGTATTGAAGGGTGAATTGCGACTCGCATTTCAGTTATGCAGTAAATCGATCCAAATGAGTTAGGTAGTTCATCATTCGCAACACGGAAGTTCCTAGTCAACATGGAAGTTTCTAGTCAACACGGAAGATCCTAGTCAACACTGAAATTTTTAATTAACACAGAAACTTTTAGTCAACACTGAAGTTTTTCGTCAACATTGAAGTTTTTAGTTAGCACAGAAATTTTTGGTTTATTAATGGCTATGCGTAACAGCTAATTTATAGCGTACAAATTGTATACAAATGGAAACCTACAGTTAAGAGACTTCAACGATGGCTCTCCCCTAATGCGGATTCCACTTTTTTATTTTTATGGTTCTGATCTTCAGGATATTGCCGTAACAAAGTGGACAACGAGTTTTTGCTGTCATTATGCAGTATTAGAGGCGCACACATGTTTCGAGTTTATCTACCAAAGGGTTTGTATCAACATGCAATCTACGTTCGAGGTAGGTAAGTCGATTTTCCTTTGTTATGAAAACCATATGTTTGACGTACAACGCTAGTGACTATTTGTGTCGAAATAGAAGATATCCAAGGTTAGGTTGTAATATTTGTAGCTTAAACTATTGAAAACTAACACCTTAATAATCACATTTAAAAATTTGGACTTTTGAACTTTACACTAAATTAAATTCTTGCTTTATAGGATTGTTAATTAAAACGATCTGTTTAAGAACTTAGGTTATGAATCATACTGACTAGATTTCATTATTAGCATTTGCTTATTCACATTGATTATTTATCATACAGTTGAGTAGTTTCTTGATACCTTTTTTAACAAGGCTTAAAATTACTATTGCATAAGAAACTTATTAAGAATGTATGTCGTTTGATCAGTACTGGAAAAATGACAAAATAATTTTGTTAATGAAATATATAATACCTAATTACGTTAGAGGCTAAGATACAATCAAGTTTATTATAGAAATAGCAACGAGTAACTAAACACTTACAAAATTTATTGTAAATTCCTGTCAGTTTGAAACAAATATTATCTTTAGTTAATATGTCTTGTTCTCTAACAAGTCTAATTTTTTTATAACTTTAGAAGTGGTTAATCACATTTTAAGAGAAACAAAAGAGGTTGTGTTTATACTACCTCACACATATTTTTGGATTCTATAAATCTTATATGAACCAAGAGTGCATAAATTTAGTAAGTAGAGTATCCATGCACCAATGGCCAGTGGCAAAATCTATAAGTACATATAAGTTGTCTGATTTATTGATTTTATTATTTTGAGACGCAAACTGCTGTCTCCAATGCATTTTTATGTATTTTATTTTATTTCAGGATAAACGTTTTTACCATCTACGAATACAAAATCTTGTATTCCAATAACAGAATATATTCGTTGAGGTTCCTGTATTTTTCTTGGCGATATTCCTTGTTCTTATATATTGTATAAGTACAGTGGTGCCATACCCATCCGTATTTATTTAACGACCCCCCTGATAGTCTCTAAAAACCGCTAAAGATAGACTTCAGAGCTAGTACGGAAGTCTACAAAAGTCAGTTTATGTTAATACGGATAAATCAACATCTTCTGCACGACTTTTGTTAGAAATATGTTTCTCTGTCACTGACAAGATGGCTTGACAATTCTGAGAAAATAAAAAGTTTAGTTTCAATGTAGTACAATAGATGTATTTAAAGAACTAGTAGATGTACCTGTTCGACACTTGAAATAGTTACGTACTTCAAGTACTTTTAAATTACTGTAAGTACTGTACTCCAAGTATCTTTTTGTCTGGGTACTACATACTTCAAATACAGGGTGTACTAATAACAAATTTACTTTTGTTGTAAAAAATAAACATTAATCGATTTTTAAACTACAAAGTTTGACGTTACATTCGAAAAGAATTATATGGCAAACAGCTTCCAAGATAGCGTTGTTCACAAAATTTTTAACACATTTTGGCAAACGGTATGCGCTAGTTTAATCAAATGGAGTTGAATTTCACTTTTATTTCTGGAATTGTTTGAGGATTGTTCTTGTAGACCTAACTTTTAAAATACCCCCAAAGTAAAAACGTCCAAGGGTCAAATCGCACGATCTTGCCGGCAAATTCTGATCTCCAAGAATTTGTATGCCTAGGAAATTCGCTGTGCAATAATTGGGCGGCTCCGTGGCGTAGTGGTATGTGTGTGACTACTACGCCCTAGGTCCCGGGTTCGAATCCCGACACTGTCCGCTTGAAAAATGTTAGGCGAGCATTTTTCGCAAAAATACACCCTCGTTCGGATAAGAGGTAAAATGGAGGTCCCGAGTGTGAGTGTTGTCACGCACGTTAAAGATCCCTACCTTGCTTGAAACAGCAAGGATTCGGCAAAATTCAAAATTTTCCAGGTAAAAAAAAACTCGCTTCCTGGCCAATGTAGTACCTTCGGGTGGAGCATTGGAAAATCACATGTAATGTGCAATAATTGCATCATCTCTATCAGTGTGGTAAGTAGCACCGTTGGTTATCACTTCACGATAAAGAACACAATTAATTGTAACCGTCTAACCAGAGTCGCTTTGAAAAATATGGCCCAATCATACTTCTAGACTAAAATACACACCAAAAAACAGTCACTTTTCAGGGATGTGTGGGGTAGCTCATGAACGATATGCAGTTGTTCTTTTCCTCAAATCAGGCAATTTTGTTTAGCAATTTATGTGGAAATCGGAGAAGACATTATTCTATGATGAAAATGTTCTCCATTTTGATGAAGTGATTTAATAATTAATAAACGTTGATCAAGAGAATAGTGTTTCATTTTGTAAATGGCAATACTTTAACATGCCATTTATCAAATAGAACCGCTTGACGTTTACGGTAATCCAGGTAGTGGAATTAAAAAAAAATTGTTACGTGAAATACTACTTTTAAAACATTAATTAATTTGGCACTTGATTGCTAGTTTTCTGTGGTGTATTGGTGGGTCAATCAACATTCGGTTTATAAAACTGGAAAGATCGGTGGAATAGTTGAAAGTGTATTATCTGCATCGCAAACGGAACAATCGTTAATGGTTAAAGTCAATTCATGACATTAAAGTTCAAGGATAAAGTTATATTCAATATTGCTTATTCACTCCATCAACAAAGCTAGTTTCTAAGTTAAAGCTTTTACTGTAAAATAAAGTAATAAAAATTTTTTTAGGCCGGAAATTAAATCTGTATAAATTACTTCCAATCTAAATGGGAATTTAAATCACTATAAAGCAGCGGCTTTCAAATTACTTATAGAATAATTAATTTTTACCTTTACAAAGAATAAGATTTTAAATCTCTAAAAAATGCATCAAACGGATTTTGTAGGGAGAAAAAGAACGAAGACAAAGCAAATATATCTGAAAAAGTAGTAGTAATTTAGAAGCGATTATGGAACGCTTTAAAGACCTATATATTTGTAGTGAAAAGCAATCACAAAAGCTAAAACGCAATTTCTAAGGAGGTTGGTTTATATAACCAATCTCGTCCAATTGATTTTATTTGTGTGAAAATAACTGGTGTCGCTTCAATTTACATTTTTCCATTAACAGGATGGTGATTTATTAACTCTGTATACGTCCATTAATCAAAGCTCAAATCTGACATTCAGCGAATTTCGGAATTTAATAATGTTATCAAGGTTATAAATAGGTAATAAATATTACTATTGAGTTTTGCGGTAATGATGATGGACAGTTGAAAAATGAATAATTGTTTTTAGAAACTAAACAAGTTATGTATCATTTAAAAAGCTGCTTACAGGTTCGCTTCCTACATTTCCGAACTTTGCAATATTCCGGGACGTACAAAATCCTGGAAATGCTTAATTTTCCAAACTGTTCTAATCACCATAAATTTTTAGAAACTGAATTATAAAATTAAAATTCTATTTACAATTATTTATAAAATCATAGCGCCATAGACAATTGATCAAAAGGCAAAAACGTCGTAATTATTTAGTCCCAGAAGTACCACGAATAAAAAATAATTAGGAAATAATAAATCCGTATGCACAACATGGATTAGTTGTGAAAGGTTAGGTTAAAGTTTTTTCTGTCCAAGTAATGTAATAAAAATGTGGTTTTCATAAAGGCAAGGCAAAATTGAAGATGTGCGCGCAAAAAGTACCACAGAAGGTCTTTCTTATGGAAAGAATGAACAAGACAGATTCTTTATTCTTTACTTTTTACGTTCATTGTGTCTATAACACTCTTTTCTGCTTAGAAAACTCTCTTTTACACAATCTTTTTTGCCGGTGCACATAGTATCATTCGGCAAAAAATTTAAATAACATTCGCTGCATGTTTTGTTAGTTCACTATTTTTTATTTACCTTTCGTACTGACAAATTTTTATTTGATCGATGTTTCAAATACAATTTGTACGACACAAATGGTTGCTGTTTGCCAACCATTCTATATTTTTTGACAGGTCGCCACTAACAGCTTTACAAAACCGTTATTTAATTTGCAAACTGCTCATAAACTGCGCTTTTATAGAAAGTTCTTTCCCTATGACTTCAGCAAAAAGTAAGTGTGTTTTTATTGCAGCGCCGACTTTTGAATTTCTAGTTAGGTTCTGCATCTTGGTGTTGGAGCAGTCTTTCGAACTTGATGTGCAGGTACTTGTCCAACCAGTTTTAAGACGGAAAACCTAATGACAAAAATAAGCGCAGATAAATCTGATGATTATTATAAACAACTACAGGTGTTGGTTGTGAAATATCTGCAATAAATGTTGAATGTGTGAAATGATTTATTGGAAAAAATATTAAATCGGTAAATGTTCAAGTGCTGTGGGAACTTGGTAGCCACAGGCTGCTTACCCTCTTTCACAACCACTGAGTGTTGGAGAAATAGAGTAAACACTTGTAAAACAATAGAAGGGGACCGAACTGCATCTAACAAGAAAAACATCGCCTATGATGAAAGACAACAAACATAGAAACAAGAAGAAAATTGTTAAAAGCATATGTGTGGAGCACAGCACAGTATGCCTATGAAATACGGGCAGTAGGAAAAGCAGACACAAAAACGGTGGTGGCCTTTTGGAATGCTGTGCTTCAGATGTATGAGGATGATAGCTTGGACAGACAAAGTTAATAACAAATAGGTTATAGAAATGTAGGGAACAAGGATACCCGAGGAAAAAATAGGAGAAATAGTAAGGCAGAATGGGCAGAATACGTGCTAAGGCATTTTTGGGAAATAGTATGGGATATATTACAATCAGAGATAGGTAAAAGGAGGTAGATGTAGACCTAGATCAGATAGTGATAGATGTAGGCTGTGGAAATTTCAGGGAAATGTGTAAGTTATTTCAGAATAGGAAATAATGATGGTACGCGTCTATTCAGTTTCTGAAGACCTAATGATGATGAATGATGATGAATAAATGCTAAATACAACTCAAGGATATTATAATTACACAGGCATCATTTCGGTAATATAAATGTCATTTCGGTGATACATGGACGATTTAAAATTATTACCGAAATGACGATTACACGTGTTAATGCATTGAACACTCCTTCATCGATCAAACTGGTTAACCAAAATGTGAGGTTTTGCTTGTGAACGCTAGGTATTGAAAACTGTTAAATAGAATTTAGAAGTTCATCTCAATCAATTATTAGTAAACCTTGTTACCGAATTGATGCTTAATAAAGGCAATTTTCAATTATTCGATACTATTGTATGAATTGAAGAAAATCATGCAAATTATAAAAAGGTTTTACCTACTACACACATCAACACATGCAAGCACTGCCAAACAGTGGCAAACATTGAGTTAGTTTAGCTTGTTACTAAATGGCAGGGTTAGTGACAAGTACCATTACCGAAATGACTCAAAAACGTTAGGGCAGTAAATAATGCTAAAGAAAGTAAGAAATAGGAACTGTATGTGGAATTTATATTGGCATCAATTGAAGGTCAATATATGTTAAACAGTTATTATTTAAATCCGAATATACTAAAAATATTACGAACGGTCATTACTATCATATCCACACACGTTACCGAAATGGCGACCATTGAATTGGAGTTTCGAAAAGTATTGAAACACGAATGAAACTACTCCTGTAATATTTTGTTTATACTGTAGTATTCATATTTCCAGCTTTAGTATGATTATATTACAATTGTACAGTTATAATCAACTTGGGACAGCAATTCTCCCGTTATGTAAGAACAGTCCTTAAATTCTGCCGAATCCTTGCTATTCCAAGCAAGGTAGGGAAATTTAACGTGTGTGACAACACACACATGGGACCTATATTTTACCTCCTATCCGAACGAAGGCTTACTTTTCTGAAAAATGCTAGCCTAATATTTTTCAGGCGGTGCATGTCGAGAATCGAACTCAGTACCTTGGGCTTGGTAGTCACAGCGAACCAATTAAGTCACAGAGCCGCCAGTAGAGCATGCCTGCAAGACTACCCACAACTATCTACTACATAAGTGTGTTCAATTCAACCTTGTAGTACGTGGCTATATGTCTTTCTCTACTAAATGGAGCTATATTTCCAATGAACCGCGACGCCTACTTCTATAAAAACCTCCCGAATATTCTTCAACAAAAATAACAACAATGGAACGTACCATGTTCAATATATTCATTATAGGAAATTCCTCCTAGGTAAGTACCAAAACTGGCAAATATGCGATGTGGATAGCAAGCAGCAGGTGTCTTCCATACAAGTAATCAATTTTGCCCAAGTACAGAAGTCAGAAATAGTAGGGGAACAAGGTTACCTATGGAAAAAAATAAGAGAAATAGAAGGGCAGAATACGTTCTAAGGCATTTTTGGGGAATAGTATGGGATATATTACAAGCAGAGATAGGAAAAAAGAGGTAGATGTAGACCTAGATCAGATAGTGAAAGATACATACTGTGCAAATTTCAGGGAAATGTGTAGGTTAGTTCAGAATAGAAAACAATGAGGGTACGCGTCTAACCAGTTCCATGACTGAAGACCTAATGATAATGATGACAGAAGTCAGATCTTATAGACAGCTAATCGAATACCTCAAACTACGTTAACCATTTTGTCGATCGTTCTATTTTTACCTTTATAATGTATTAATTGTTGTGTTAAATAAACTTATCACACACTTATTTCAGTGTCTCAATCTCGCCGCCATAATTATGCCAAGTGTGATACTACTGAAAGCGTGTTAAGTACTTATACTTATTATGTTTGTGCTGTGTAAATGTTACAGCACAAGTACACACACACGCCGCAATTATATGTGACCGTACTCATCATGTTCTTAGAACTCGTCTGAAAGAGGCCGATATTGATTTAATACGTCCACAGTAAAAAGCCCTGTTCATACGCCTTGATTTGTTTATGATTAACCTTCAAAGTGCAAGCAAAGATTTGGTTAATCTTACCTGCATGAGCAGTATTGGTATAGCGCAAAAAATTAGTCTAATTAGCAGCATAATAAAAAGTGCTTGTTTCTGTGGAATTTAAATAACGTTCGGTTCTATAGTGCAAAAGACAGTTAAATATAGAAGGTATTATTTGTTTACAATTGCAATTATTGATCGTTTTTGTTAACAAAGTGCAATTTTTCATGGTATACAGAAATAAATTCTTATGCGAAAAACTTTAGCCAAACTTGAACCGTATTTGCTAAATTTATTTGTAAGAAAAAGGAAATTAAACTACATAGAACAGAGCTTTATTAAAACTACAATGCAATTGAACAAAACCACAAGCTGGGTCATATTTTTGTTTGCTTTCATCAAGAAATAAAACAATGAAAACATGCTAAATCTAAAAGTTTCAGGTTATTTATTATTTCAGTTTAAAACTAATGGATGAATACGTATCTTTGTAAAATTTATAAATTCTATGAAAGTTCCTAAAACGGATGTGTAGAAAATCCAGTTTCCGTACAACCGATAGCGAAGAAAATAAGAGTCGAAGAATTAATATCATTATTTCCGGCATTATTGTAACCGCAAAGTCATCGAGAGCTTATTTGTCATGACCCTTGAATGTGAATAAAGTTAATCGAATGCATATTGCTCGTAATAAAGACTGTCAAATAAACCTAAGAATATTTAAGAGCATTTTCCCCATTATTTTAATATTGATTTTAAGCTACCAAATAGCGATGTATGTGGGTACAAAACTTAAAGTAAAAAAGTGCAGTAATTGAATAAACAGGTGTCCAGAAAATAGAATGACAAACGGATTTTTAAGAACGCTCGAGATGAAGTCTGCAAATTAGCAGAGGAAAACTCCAAAAACTATTTCTTTTGTTTTCAATTTTCAGCAAGTCCATCCGCCGTACCTGCAATCACCAATTCACGACGCTTCCTTCTAGTTACCTCGATAAATGCAGTTCTATGCATTTGCTGTGCAGATATATGGCAACGACCTTTCATTTTATATATGGACTAAACCGCAGGCCAATTGATATTAAACTGAGGTTTGTTCTCCATTATTATAACACCGGCGATTGTTTGACTAGTTGATTGTGAAACAGGGGTAGGGATTCTTTGTGATGACTGTAGCGGCTAAAACAAAAACTTGTTCATAATACATAATATAACCTAGCTATTAGAATCTCCTACATTAATTAAAAATAGTGTAAATACACTTTCCAACGCGAGAACACTTAACCATCTCCATGCTGACAGAGCATCTGACAGGGAAAAAAAGTTTGTAGAGCAGAATTGCTCATGAGAACATAATGAAGTGTAGTTTTTCGGAGACAAGTTTTTGGATAACGTATACAACATAACTGATTAACTTTATATCAAAATACCTGTCATAAAAAATTCAAAACACCTCGAACTGCACAAATTTGTTAAAGATTACACTAAAACTGCCAAGTACACATGTAATGAATTTTATACTTTTCAAGTCTGTAGGATCCAAATTTACCACTGATAGAGGGTGGTATATAAGCAAACAGTATCCAATTGAAATAATACTTCCTTCTTGAGAAAATAAAATTATAAAAGTAAGTGTATCAAAATGGGAAACAGTTGCTGGAAATGTAGTACAAATTAAAAGGGAGTCTGCCAAAGCTTAAATTTTTCCAAAACGTTAGTGGCAATTGGAAAGCTCCAAAATGCCGCAAAACAAAATAAGGTCGATCAGTAGGAAACATGCGATTGTGTGGAAACATATTGTAGAAGTGGACACATTTCAACACAAATATTTTTTTGATCTGCATATTTTACATTATTTATGATTTTTAATACATCATACATCCTGCGAAGTTGCAAATGGAACATCGTTAACTTGATACTTCCGAAGCAGCAGTTCATAGTTTCTTCGCTGTCTGCTTTCGTTTGTTATCGAGTGTTGATAGCAGCAAGCACTGTTTCGTAGTAGTGGCGCGATTATAGTTGACATAAAAATCGAGTAGCAGATTAACCTAAAATTCCTTTCAAAATTAAAAAAAGAATCGCCAACAGAATGATCTTCAGACGAGTGTTGGTTGTTAATATTATGTCACGTGCATGCGTTTTTAATGGCAAAAAGATTTTCTGAAGGCCGAGAAGAGAGCAAAGATGCTGATCGTGTTTTTTGTCAATATTTGCAATGTCATCATCACTGTTTGGGTGCCCTGTGAGCCAAATTGTTAACCAAAAATACCAAAAAAAGTCCTAATCAAGCTAAAGAAGAAAAGACCGGATTCGTGGTTGAACGGCTTACAGATTCTGCACCAGGACAATACGACATCTCACAACGCAGTATCTGTGACGCGGTATCTAAAGGATAAACGCCAGACCTTGCACCGTATTATTTATACCATTGAACGGAACGCATTTTCAGTATGTTTGTTCAGCATACAAAAGGAAACGCGGTAGAGTTGTTGAAGAACCTTGTGACATATTAAAATTCCTGCGCAAATTTTTATATCGCTACGTTTAAATTATGCATAATTGATTGCTTCGTATTTTGTATTTTGCTATTGGATATAATTTCTTTCGCATCTGAACAGAGCTGAATTTGAAAGAGGTATTCAAGTATGTCACTTTTCGAGGTGAACGTCCGGTGAGGTTAACGCCGGCTCACAGCGTCGGAGAGTCAATAAAACGAGAAAGCGACACGAAGAAGCTCCCTTTTCTTTATGGTGTGTTTTAGTAAGATATCGGGTTAGTGATGCCGGAAATACTTTGATTTTTGAAAGTAATGTATAACGAATTATTTAAGAGTTTGTTTGATGTTTCCAGTAATTTGTATAATAATGTGTAAAAAGATATTTATGATCCCGTTTTATTTGTTGGGAGTGATTTGTTTACAAGTGTTTAAAGTTAATTGCCGTGCATTTGGAATAAATCTATATGAATGTTTGTGCAAAGCATGCGGAGATTTGTTTAAGGCCGTTTATAGGCAATTGCCGAGTGGGTCTGTTCCGATGCAATTTGCATCAGGCAAACAAATTTATATTTGTCCTGTAAAGCTGTCTGGTAAATCTCAAATTTATTTGCATAAGTGGGTAAAAGGTATACAACTAGTTAATTAAAATTTTAAATTACCAATGTCCGTATTTTCCAAGGTTTTTAATTCATTTTTATTAGAAACTTGCTTAGCTACAAAGAGAAGAGGGACAAAATGTGTTAAGGTGTTGTGATAGTTATTAACAAAACACATTTCGTACTGTTTAGAATGATCTACTAAATTATTATACAGTCATGCATGGTTATTTTCTTACTGTCCATATTTTATTTGCAGAAGTAACTAAAAGACTGACTAATATTATTGGTAATTAATTTTCTATTTTTAAAGAAAATCGCAAAAAAGGTTTTCTTATTTAAAAGATATTTTCATGCTATTATTCAGAAAATTCATACGTATTTTCAATCTGCACACAACCAAACGTATATTTCACATAATCGCATTTTTTTTGAGGTCAATATCATACGTAAATTAATATATTGAAAAGTATTAAATTTTAATGCATATCTAACATATGAAAGATTTTGTATTATTTCTGACTGTATATGCAAAAAACATGTGTTGTTGGTAAGTAATTTATTTGTGATCCAAACACGTCAGGCCTGTCTGATTGGAGTCCAAGATAATTTTTGTAAATACCTTAAAGGACTTTTGATCCTTAAATTTATTTGTACTTCTTAAAACATCATATCTTTAATTTCAAACATCCAAATTTTTTATCGTTGAACTTGACAAATTTTTGAAAGCACAAGTATACATTTTTTGTGAGGACACAAATTGTATTTCTTTCTGTAATAACTTAATTGTTCTATGTTTCAGGTTTACCTTGGTATGTCGTTGTAAGTACTCTAGTCGTGGGTCCATTGGTGAGATAGGTAAACCATGAATATTTTTTGTTATACCAGAAGGTTTCTGCGTTTCCCTTGTGGTTTCTCCTTTTCATAAGCGCAGTGGCGCCTACAGTTTTTTGATAACAAAATTGCCCATGGCCCTAGCTCATGTCTCCCGCATAAGATATTTCTTAAGCTTAGCCTGCAAGTAACAAGTGTTCCTATAATTTTGTAGTTACCATTCAACTTTTTGTAATTAGGCCCATCTATGATTATTAGAAATCCCAAGTGTCGGTATTAGCGTTTGACACCTGGGAACAAATCTTGTAAGAACCTGACAACTTATGAGCTACATCATTGTCTTGAAAAATAGAAGACGTGTAGGCAACGGAGTACAGTTGGGGGAAAGGGTTATATTGGAGGCTATAAAAGTTAAATATAAGTTGTTTGAAATAAATCATAAATTCGCACGCCTCATTATTTAATTATCACACCTCGTATACTCTGTTTAATACTACTACATAAATATAATCTAGAGGATCCCAAGTTGCAGAGAAACAACTTAGACTAACTTACTTGTGCTTTATTTCTAGCACAAATCATTTTTAACCTCAAACGGTAGCAATGAAATATGGCAGCCATCAATTTGTAGCGGTACCTCCGAGATGCGTAAAAATAAAACAAAGTTGTCGGGTGGCACAGAGCCATTACAGACATATCTAAAGTTATAATCTGAAAAAATATGTTCATAATTACATAAAAATCACACTTCTACCTGGATAAAAAAAATTCCGCATTTACGTTTCTAGCTGGTGTTTGTGAAAAATGATTATTAAGAAAAAAGAATAGAAAAAATTGTTTATTGTAAAAAAAAGAGGAAATATTGTAGATGCACTTTACAAAAAAATAATCTTCATAATACTGTTTGCAATAAGAACAATGTAGCACAATGAAATACAATTTATATGATCTATTAGAAAACTTAACATAATTTTTTCGTCTACTGCAAATATATTTGTTTCTTTTCATCTGGATTTTATTGTAAATTGAGTGCAACAAAATCATTATCTAAACACGCGCTGCTTCTGTAAATTTTCTATATTATGAGTAATCCGTAAATTTTGAGACTTGTTTACCACAACTGAGGGTTCCTACATTTCTTTTAAAAGGTTGTATTTATTTTAGTTTGTCGGAATTTTTCGTAAGTTTAAATAATTTACAGCGATTTCAACACCGAAAAATCTTTGGACTGCGCTTGAAAGAGGGTTCAAAAGAATCTGACTCACTACATCCTAACATACCGCCGGAGCTAAAGCTCAAGCTAGACTGAGAGCATGTGTGGCTATCTTTAGTTGGCCGTACGTGAGAATTAAACATATTGTAACAAAACGTTTTCAAAAGAACACAATATTTACAAACAAAATATGTGTTTTGACAATTAAGTGGTCTTCATCAGTAGAGACTCTTTAATCAACTAAAATAAAGAGAATTTCGAAACCCTTCTGAGAATATTTAGAAGAATATTCTAGTAATTTCCACAACACAGGTCAGCTGCAGACCTGACTATCACTACTAAGTATTTCTAAAACTCCAGAGTCAACACAAACTTTGTTTCCTCATTGGTTGTTAAACCAGCAGCGAGAGAAACCCAGATGAAGCTATGAGACCTGTAGAGTTTTTAACGGAGGTCCTTTGTAAACACCTTTTTCTATTAATTCTTAAGCATTCAATAAAGAATATGTTGGATCCGCTATTAACTATTTGGAATTTTTCACTCTCACTTCTGTTAGTATGACCAATGTATTAAAATATCCCAGTCCCAAAGAACTAATCTCGTAAATTCCCGACTTTAACATTTGTTCACCTTGCCTTTTCAGTTATCATTCAAATCTTTTATCTTATTTGTACGTTGAGGTTAATTTGTTCACGTATCTTATTAAGAACCTTCATAATTTTAGGAAAGGAAAATTTAACATATTTAATACTACCGTTGGTTGTGATTGGTTGCAAAGTGGTTGATTACGGGTTTTAATTCAGTATTACATTTTCTAAGCGTTATCTGTAATGGTAGATTGAATAGTCTTTCAAATGATGAAGACCACTTAGTGGTGGATATGTTTTAAAATTTTAAATAATTTTGTGCTTTGGGAAATTGTATTATATATTATTTGAAACGTGCCAAATTATTCTTTATGAGTTCTCGCTGCACTTCAAATGCGTGATACAAACTCCTTTTGTATGTATTTCCGTTTCGTTATTTCATTCAAAGACATGAGAGTGACAGAAGTTTATGTTCTACAAAGCAATTTTAGGCCGATGATCTCTTTCCCTTGTATTAAGTGCTTTCACATTTTCCTCAACTGCATTGACTCAAATTTATACTTTGAACAAGCGTTATCATTTAAAAAAAAATTAAAACTTTCCAGTACCTCAATTAGGAAGTTTATACACCATTCAAAATCTGGACCGAAACCTTTCCTACAATTACAGCGTATTCTTCTTGAATAGGCTTTTCTCTATAATCGCTTTGATAACAAAGCTCACCAAATGTGTTATACATTAGTTGCCCATGCATTATTAATAAATTGGTGACCCGAGTAAAATGGAAGTTCACATTTAGCATGATAACGATCTACCCCTATGTTGTAACTATTGACCTGTATTTAATTGACTCCAAAAGGCCGAAGTGCTCTGATTTAACCACAAAGTGCTAAATTGAAGGTTTAGCGTTGGAATTTATCATATGAAACGCTCTGCAACCTAGTGCTTTATAGTCGGGCTACACGCAAAAATAAGAATTTATGGAGCGTAGGGATAAAGATATATGCGATACGGCTTTCGGTGATTGTTTATTTCAGTGTTTTGAAATAGATTAAAAAACTTTTACTTCAATCGATGCGCGAGTTTTGAATTTGAAGTAGCTCTTTAAAATTTATGAAAGCAACTGGGAAAATTGCAATACTTCTTAAGTCATTCTATGAATTGATGTTTGAAGACAATGCTGAAACTATCCATGAGGTTCATTTCCTCTCTATTCCTCCAAACAAATTGGAAATTTATTGAGATTCTCTCGGTTTTACAGGAACCAGTATAGCTGTCTGAAATTGTTTGGAATTATTTGAATGGCTGCACTGGGAAATTTGAGTATTTTCCATTCCAAATTCAATACGTTGTTGACTTCCGCGAATGTGAAATAAATAATATTTTAGATAACACGTTTCTAAATAAATTTAGTGAACTACATTTATTTGTCTTGGTAATTGATATTACAGAAACGAAATTCTGACACTACTCAGCCCCTTAGCTTAATTTGTCAACTCTGATTTTGAAGAACCTTTGGTAAACAAAGAGGCAAATCCAAACCTATTATTTCGTGTATAGGCCATCGAGGAAAAAGTAAATTGCTCCAGCAGAACGTTGTGACATTAAGACGATTCGAGAAAAGCGGTAATATCGAGAAAGACCATAAAACCAGATAAGATAACAAGATTTAATAACTATAATTATTACAGAAGCTCGTAAAATTTATTATAAGGAGAGATATAACCAACTATTAGCTTCATTCATTAATAAAAAATATGAAATTTTGTGATCGCTATAAATTGTAAACTGACTACGCGAAATGACCGTTAATTATTACATCATGCGGATAATTCATACTTCTAGAATTTAATCAAAATTCAAGAAAAAAAGACGTATTTATAATTTTATTATGTAAAAACGGTGAGGAACGGCCAGTAAAGATTTGAACCAAGTCCTTCGACATTCGATCAATGATACATTTGTTACTAAATAGCTTTTTATCGAGTGACCCGACGATTAATTTATTGCTCCAATAAATGATAAGTTTTCTTGGTGCAAGGTCACCGGCTATTTTAATCTATTAAAAAAGAAAAATACTTTCGAAAACTGATATACTTTAACGTATGAAAACTGATTGAAATGAAAATCTAAAAATTTGGGACCAGGAACTTTCGACGCAGTTAATTCTAATGGAGACAATATTATAGATAGCAACTATAAGCAAAGACAGATGGCCATAAAGATATTAATATCAGCGAGAATTTGACGATCCAAAGCGCAAGACTAACTTTGTTTTAAACCTAAAAAGACGATTTGTGTATTAGTAAGTGGATTAAGCTGGTATGCGTTTTTTGCGTATATAAAATTATTTGTGAGTCGATAGTTTTTTTAGCAATTTTGAGGTCAGATCCCGAGATGATTTGACCTTTACAAAAACTTCTGCTCAAGTTCGCTCATCAGCTACAATGAGACGAAGTAATAGAAGAATATTGAAATTATCCATAAAAAACAAAGAAATTATTGCGACTTACATATGAGTTTTGGGGTTTTCTAATTATTAACAAGAAATAGGTATAGATTGTACTATATAAGTAGTGGTAAAATGTTGTTTCTTTCTAAACTTAAACTGCAAATTGCATTTATAAGCGTTATTTATGTGTGTGCGTGTAAGTAGATCTGTTAAATGGGTGTAGAAAAGATATGTTTTTGAATTTATCAAATCTTGTTCATAAAATTATACCGTAATGTTGAGTTTTCTTTCATTTTCGTTAATTCCGCAGCATATTTATTGTTGAGCTTGCAAGAGAAAACGGACATATCAAGGTAAGAATTAACACATTTTCTAATAAGCTAGCATCCACTGTACCTTTATTCGTTAGGGCGGCTGTTCCCGAATATTCATGGCAATATATATTGCTGTGATAAAGGCCGCATGTCGGAGGGCTTATAAAGAGTGCTGTGACACCTTCTCTTTTGGTGGAAGCTAAAGAGTGCTGTAACAAAGGTACAGCAATGGGAAACAAAATTATTATCCTACCTTTCCTTTGTTTTCTTTGCCTAGCTGGCTCAATGGAAATTTTTAGTGTGGAAGTTACCAAATGAAATAAAAAACAACAATCTCAAAAAAACATGTATACATTCAAAAACATTTTTCATTCATACAAAACAGTTTATAAAACAATTCACAGTTCCAGTTCATACAGAAAATAATTAAAATTTTTACTTAATCTTAGTTAACTGATTGGCCAATAACGGTCACTTACAATTTATTAAAGTCGAGATACTGCAAACTGTGAGCTCAAAATTTGATTCAAATTATCACTTTCACAAATAATAAAATGAGAACTTATTCTAAATTTCAATTGCAAAATATTCAATTATTTTTACCAATTAACAAACAGAACCAAAGTTTTATACTCACGAAGAATAGCGCTTTTCAAAATTTTATTTCCATCGCAATAAACGGTATTATGTTCCTCCAGATTCCATTTTTAAATTGACGTTAAAATCCCATTGTACAAGATTACCCATTAATTTCTTAAAGTGCATCTTTTTTTTAATTAACTCAGCGTATTGTTTTGCATCGGGATTATCTATGTCGAAGATTGTTCAATTCTCGTAGTGTTTTATAAAATAATCGTGTTCCATATTTATTAAGAGTTATGTTCTGAGAATTAATTCTTTACTCAAAGTTACATATTACTTGATGAAGAATTCGGAATTATTTGAATCTTGCATGGTCGATTTCGTAAATTGAAATGAATCCATAAATGTGGATTACTTCCGCTTATATACATAATAACCTAACTACGTCATCCTCCAGAGTATTTGCGATTTAATTCGAATCTTAATCACCGTTGAATGATATAATATTTCCGCAAATGGCGCGTTTTATGATCTAATTAGCGTCAAGTTATGCTTTATGTTTTATCGTGAAGCAAGCCATTTTTCCTTGTGTAAAGCATAGAGTTAATGGTTGCGTCGTATTCCTTCTTATTAAAATGCGGGTTCGTCGAATCGGCGTTTATTCAATAATTAGCTATTTAATGATTTCTCAGAACAGATGACGCATTTTTCTTTAGTAATCACGAAAATTCTATAATTTAGGCTTCAGATACGTTCTCTATGCTTTTAAGACACAATAAGGGTAAATAAAGCGAATATTTTATGCACGGAAGGTGTATTTTCTTGAAAAATGAATAGCTTTATATCTTAAAATTGAAATTCGTTTCTACTAGGAAGGCATTGTTTACACACAAAGAATAATAATTAAAGCTCGGGATTGTTCTCTATATGGTTGATGTGTATACTAATAATGTTAATAATGAAAACGCGTTTTTTTACTTATATCTTAAAATTAATTTGCATTCTAATAAAAGCACGGATTTCAGTAATGACATAACTAATTAAAGCTATAATTGGTTTCTTAACGGTTTTGCAAATGCAAAAAGATTTGCATCTTCATAATTGTAACAAATAGAATTGGTTCATAGAATGATTATTTACATACGGAAAACTATCTAGTACTTTAAAACTACATGCTATAATATTTATTTCATACGCGGAAAAATAGGGTTTTTATTAAAGCGAATGAATTTAATGGCTTTGTAAATGCAATGCGCTTATTTTTATAGAGTGGAACAATGAATAGTCGGAAATTTCAATTTTTCCAGTTTCCTTCTATTTGGGTGGCGGGTTTTATTTATAGAATTTGGGTTTCCATTACCTCTCGTGACCCATTTATCACATCACTATATATATATATATATATATATATATATATATATATATATATATAGACACACACAGGGGAAAACCGTGACATACTTAAGTCGTAAGGCAAGAGGAACTTATAGTGTATATATTTATACACAAAGTAGTTCAAAGGTATGACATTTTAAAATGACGTAGTATAGTGGTATCTTGAAAATTGTGGAATTGGTAACTGCAATGTACACAACTGTTGATCGACATCACGGGTTTTTCTGCAAATGAATGAAAAATGGCAAAAATAAAATAAAAATGTTATGGTTATTTTATGCAGACTAAATAAAAACAGTAAGATCGTTTAAAGTTGGGAGTTGGGTGTAATAACTGGCGTACTTGATTATACGCAAAGGACATATGTACACTAATGTGTGGATAAAAGTCAAAAATAACCATATAGGAAAATTTTCTGACGTTATTAGTGACGTATCTTCATATTTACAAAGCCCTAGCATAAATTGTATGTTATACGGACAATTTTAAATTACCTTTATAGAAAATTAATTCAGTTCCAAAATCATTGCAATGTTAAAAAAATATGATGTTGTAGGATTAAATGTTTTAGAAACTAGTTATCTATGTGTAACTGATGGCTATGATGTCTGGTTTCGACCCCAGGAGGAGCCCGGGTTTGTTTTTTATTGTAGTTTCTAGCCATAAGGGTGGCATTAGTTTTGTCATTAAATTTAGGAGGTGATCGAGATTGATTGGCTAAACAAAAAAAAACCTATAAATTATTATACTCTTGGACCGCTTTTTAAATGTACGACCTAGGTCAAATTAAGTAAACGTTTTAGAACTGATGTTTCGTCATATGCTTATAAGAAATAACTTACCTATGCAAGTTCGTGGTTCCCATAACACCCGGCCATCGTAATTTCAAATCATAATTCACGAAACTACTATGCGACAAAATATCTCTAATTATCTACAACCAATTATAATTAAATCACAACACAGGGTTTAAGTGTTTTACCTAAGCAGGTAGTAGAATACAAGTGACAAAATCAAACAGGAAAAACACTTACGAATCATCTAACTCAGGTTACGAACTATTTCAATGAAAAAGCAAAATCAACTTAAAGTAGGTTATCGTATAAAAGCTGCATAAAGCTGAATTGCAAGAATCTCACGATTACGGTATCAGAAACCCAATACAGTCGACCAAATAAGCGTTAGGGAATATTTCAATTGTTTACTATAGTTCAACTTTTTTGTTAATAAAAACGTTATTTATCTTTGAACATCAACATTAAAATTTTAAGAGTATGTTATACGAACCCACCCACATAAGTATTTGTAGCCTAAATAATGTGGCGCCAATTGGTCTGCTTCGGACAAGAATAATTACACTAGAATGTAAACGACGGGTTTGTGCACAAAAGATAATTGATAGGCCCTGTGGCGCGAGATTTCTAGATTGAGAGGTACAAGACTTTGCAATTATAAGATTACAATAGGAAATTTGCAGAATATTATTTGCATTTTACGGTTCTCGAACGAGTGGGTGAAACATAAATTACCCGGAGGGGCGTTAGTTGGTAGAGTGCAGTTATGATTAAGCTTTGATTACAATATGTTCTAGTTAATAGCTTTGAAAGATGTGATATAAATTTTTGTGAACTGTCAATATAAATTATTCAGTGATAATATAAACTAATGCTTGGTGCTTGGATAGTTAATTGTAGTCCTTTTTTATAAGATAGAACCGTAGTTTAAGAAGCTAGTGCTTGTACTGTTAGCGATTACCTGAAAATTAATTGTTGGGAAAGCTTTTACCAAATGCCATTAACTAAGTGTTGTTGAGTAGGTTTTTAATCAGTTTGAGAATAAAGAACTGTTGTTATTGCAAATAGTTTTTGTTACAACAATGTTGGATAATTAATTTTACGCCTAAAAAATTTTGAGGGCGATGCAACATATTGGCTAACCAGAATTATAAATTTTTATCATTTTTCTGCTTCATATTTTGCAGCAGTAGCTTAAATTCTTCAAAGCTATAAAAGCATTGTCCAACAAAAACAAAAGCAGCAAAAGCGCCCATGATGGATAAATTTACTGTTAACAACTTGAACTTGAAACAGCGGCTCAACTCAGCCCACTTCAATAAATTATAAACAGCATTGGAAAAAAGTCTAATTTGTTGGAAAATAAACAATGGCGGCAACACTGGCACAAGTTAGGAACTCACGCATGTATAAAGAAAAACAAACTAACACCCCAGTCGGGTTTTTATATAAACACGAACGTACGTCACTAATGACGTCGCAAAAATTTTCAGTGTGTTTAATTTTGATTTTTATCAGCACATTAGTGTGCTGTTAGTCTCAGTGCTGTTTATATCGAGAATAGTATATAACGTGACCTAATATACAATGACACAGTATGATATAATTCTAAGAAATTACTGCATTGAACTAAAGAGCGGTAGATGGAAAATATATTTAAAATGTGGGCAAGTGGTGATCTTGCCAAAGGAAGACCAACAAGAAACTAGCTGGAAGGTTCGTGATGTCATATACTGTTTCGCACACATTAAGAGAACTATTTAAAGAAAATAGCAGGTAAAGTGACAACTAGTGTAAGTCATTTAGCACACATAGCCCAGTCAACAAAGGAAAAAACACGTATTGTCGCAACTAAATAGGGGAAAGCTGAATCTTGGCAGCTATTTAGTACATGTTTTAGAGACTGTAAAACACCACATTCCCGACCTCCGGCCCTCTTGCTTTCACCTGCACACTCTCCAAAACCTTGCAAGTACAGTGGTTTGGTTAAGCGCCTGCAGCTTGCAAACCAATATAGTTTGTTTTCTTTCTAATAAGATTCTCTACAAATTATGTTGTACGCAAATTTTTTTGTAATTAGCGTAGTTTCACCGCAAAAACTATGAATGTTAAGAATACTATTATTGTTAATAAGAAAATGCAACTTCAACAGTCTACACATTTTTACTCTTACGTTATTGTGAAAAATATTTCACGTATAATTTATAGACAATTTAATTAGCTTTAAAATGATATACAACAAAGCTTACTAATATAAAATAAATTCCTACGTAGAGAGCGGATGTATCAGTCCTTGACAATAACAGCGTACCGACAGAGTGGACGCCTGGCCGACTGGGTGAATAAGAGACACGTTGCAACATGTTTGTTTACTGTCTCTGTTTATGCATGGGTAAATTTGGTCACTTCAGTTTAGTGTTCGGATAACCATTGTATTGTGTGATTCAATTGGCTAAATCTACTTCAACAAATTGACCTAATGTTAAATTTTATCCTAGCGGAGCGAACGTGAAACTGGAAATTGCACTTGTAGACCACCACAGATATGCTTTCATACTTTCGCGCCGAAGGCTACATTCCTTACGCTAAAACTGCTCATCTATGCGTCCGACAAATGAACAAACTTAAATCTAAACTGTCTGCCAAGGGGCACGATTCCTTCACTATTAGAAGAAAAAAGTTACTGGTCTGGAGTTTGGAGTGACCTGTGCATTGAACAGTCACTAATGAAGTAATTGAAGTCAACAGGAGGTCTGCGCACGGGAGAGGAATGACAGAGTATATTAAGTAAATCGATTCTAGGAACCCTTTCATTTTTACGAATAAGTGAGGCTTCAGAAGTTTTCTGGGACTGAATGATAACAATCATGAGCAGCATGTAGAACTAAGAGAAAACGGTCAGTCAAGAGACAAACAAGATCTGTCAAAATTTAAAGATTGGTTAAGCCAGCATAATCCCTTTGCTTACAGCATAAATGATTTAATTAGTCTATCAAGTAGATTGGTATGTGACTCTACATTTAATGCGATAATACAAAGTCGGTTTAACAGCAATGAAAAATATGATAGGGGAATCTGTCAATGACATCAAGCTACATAGAAAGGATTGCATAAGCCGCAAGCGAGCTTCAAGTTTATTAAAGTGAGATCTAAAGAAATATCAATAAACTCCCAGCAAATATTCAATCGAATTATATGCATATGTGATAGCCCTGTTAATTAAAATATTATTTCCAGTTTGAGTTAGCATCTCAACAACCATCATTATTTGACGAAAGTTTATTTTATTTTATGAAATTATTTGAACATGGAATCGTCGAGAAACTTTTGAGGCAAATGATGCTACGTTTGTGATTGATAGAGGATATGATATCTATTACATGCAGTAGTTTGCAGAAAAACAGTACTTTTAACGAAATAGCTGAATTATACTTGAGCTATATAATTCGTAAATATGAGAAGGGTAACAGTGGTATTCGATGGGTATCCCAACTTACCAACCACCAAATTATAAGAACAATAGAGAAGGGCATTAATAAAATCTTCACACACAATGTTATTTGATGAAAATACTGTCTATGAAACAACAAGCAGAGTTCCATGCAAATTCACAAAATAAAAAGAGGTTAATAGAAGCAGTCAAATCAAGGAGCGTCGCTAAAGATATAAATATCGGCGGAAGATGAGATGCTGATACTGTCATTGTTAACCAAGCAAGAAAATATGTTCTAAACAATGTTACCACTGTTGTAGCAGGGACCGATACTAATGTCTTGGTTTTACTTTAGCGCTATCTCCACAGCTTGACTAAAAATTTTTCTATTTCAAACCTTCAACTTCAGAACCGGTATATAAAGTGTATTCTGTAGATTTCCTTATACAGCAATACAGATCATCGAATTGTATTTGTACTTGCGCATTCCATCACTGGATGCGATACGATATCTGCATTTTATAGAGTAGGAAAGATGAAGGCGCCCGACCTGATATGTAAATCGTCTGAAGCGAAATCCCAGAATGGGTTTTCTACAAAATCAAAGATGCGAAAAGAGAACTTTCAAGAAAATGGAGAACGTTTCATATTAAGTATGTACTTGGCAAAACTTCCACTAACTTCAAACGCTGCGTATCAACATCTTTTGAGGGTCTACCACCAAATACAAAGTTGGTTAGGCAACATATTTCCAACAGAAGAGTGGGGTTGGCGATATACAACAACCAAGAGACTAATACAGGTACCAATGATAAGACCTTCTGCATCAAGTAAACTCCTGTTATTAATATCGTGCAACTGCAAATTGCAATTCCATTTGACGTTAAGCTGGCTTTTATTGCACATTTATGTGTGGACACTGCAGTGGACTGCATTGTAACAATATTTCTAACCAGGATGATGAAATGTTTGAAAACATCTGTTACAAACATTGCAAAGTAAATTGTGCAATAATTATCATGCCATCATAGTAAATAATCAATAGTGTACAGTGAATAGTGAGGCCAAACATTAAACAATGACGAGTCTATACTTCATCAGTAATTAGAATGTGATATATAACGTTAAGTTTCTAAAAAGCTATAGACTTAATTATTATTGCCACCATTCTCTAACCTAATACTATGTGACGCGGTGTCAGTTGCTGTTTCATCGTTTTCTATTAAGGCATTGTGTTAAAGGTAAGTTTTGTTGTATATCATTTTAAAGCTACCTAAATTATTTATAGTAACAAATGAAACATTTTTCACAATAACATATTGGTAAAGATGCGTAGGCTGTTAAAGTTGCATTTTCTTATTAGCAATAAATGTTTTCTCATCCTTTAAGTTTTGCGGTAAAACTACGCTAGCTACAAAAAATCTGTATATAACATAATTTGTAGAGAATTTATTAGAAAAAAAGTTAGCCAAGAGCGTGTCGAGCTCGCGCTATTAGGGTTCCGTTCCAATACTACAGTGAGCAATCAATAAACCAAATTAAACTGTTTTTATTTTTTATGTATATTTAAATCTTATCCAAATTTGATTGTGATAATTGAAAAATGAATATATTGTCCCACATTCTACTGGTACATATTAGTACATACGTTGTCTATTACTGTGTTTAAAACAAATTTTCCCAGCAACTATTACACTGTCAAAAAACCTGCAGTTTTCCGATAATCTACGACTCAATAGCTACTATCCCTATTAAAATCAAAATTTTAGCTTAAGAAATGTAGGAGAACAGTGGGGGGCGGTCATTTTTGGCACATTTTGAGCTATATCCTGAAGACTACTGGACCGAAAATTATAACAAAAATATTTTTAGAATCCTTTTAGAATCCTCTTTTAAATGATACCTCACACGATATATTTATTAAAACTTTTTTCTTTTGGCCGAATTAACCCCCGCCATTTTAATCTAAAAATATTATTTTTCTATTTTCTGACTGTCGATATATGTGCGCGCTATAAAGACCTAGCTTTGTGCCAAATTTCAAATTCATACGTTACATAGTTTTCGAGAAAAACCTCTGTGACAGACGGACGGACGGACACGAGAGTGAACTTATAAAGGTTCCGTTATACCTTATAAAGTACGGAACCCTAAAAAAACAACAAAATCTAAGGTACCAGTGTTTTACGAGCTGTAAGCTCTTTGCCAAATTAGTGCATTAGTAAGGTTTGGGACGGAGTGGAGCTGAAAGCAAGAGGGCTGGTGGTCGGGAATTTGTTGTTGTACGGTCCGTATAGGATGTACTAAAAGCCTGCAAAATTTTAGCTTTCCCCTAATTAGTTGCAATATGAAACCTTTATTGACTAGTCTAACAGATCTGTTCATCAGATAACAGAAATCTTTAGGTTCTCTTTCTCTTGCGTTTACTATTGTGTATATATTTTGAATTCAAGTACATGGTATAGTGCTCGCAATTTCTAAATAGACCTCGTCATTCGCAACATCACACAAGTACTAACTATTTAAGCAGATGTTTGACAATTTACTGTACAATATCTATGTTACAGCTTTGGTTTGAATAGTAGTAGTACGATGTTGCCAACAATTTTAAAGCCAAATGCTGACGTTGTAGTTTTAGGTTATATGTAATTCGTTGTTTAGTTGGTGTTAGCGACCTCTTGAATTTTTGTGTTTTTATACATTGATATTTGGCTGGTTTTGCTTCAAACAGTTCTTTTCAGGATTCATATTAGTATTAAACTGAACTCTAATAACCAAAGACGATGAGCGGAATTTATTTAGACCAAGAAATAACTATAAGCTACTTGTTGTTTGATCACCTTTATAGGTTCTACGAAAATCGTTAGTATTCATTATCCAATTAAATTTAGACTGCAACATGTAATTATTTTTGATTTATCCTGTTTCTGTTCATACTTTATGCTACAATTTAAGGCATGATGAGCTTTTTAATGAATACAGTTTTGCACAGTACTGGATTTAAGTGCAAAACATTTAATGCATCATTACTTCCACGCGTGCGCGAAATTTTCATAAAGAAAAACGGAAACAACCAAAAATTCAACAAGTGTTTTCGTTGTGTAAATCGAAAAGAAAGTGAATATTCATTTCGTTTAACTAATGATCAGAGCTCAAAGTAATATTGTTATTAAGACGCGATTAAGAAACTGGAAAACACGGTTTTGTCAGATAGTGCGCGACCTTAGTTCGACGAGTCTGTAAACTGGAACAATAGAGAAAACCATTATACGTTTTCGGATTGTTTAAGAAATTAAAGAATACCTAAAAGAAGATATTGACTTATTTAAAGTTTATTATAAATTTGTCGTTTCCAAGCAAATAGATTTGCTTTAAAAATTATTGTAAAGCGGGCTTATTCTGAACAGGTAAAATATATAGGATGTTGATGAAGGATTTAAGAATAGCAACGGAATTTATTCGAACGGGTAATGAATTAACAAGGAAAAAGCGGTATTTAATTTATCCCGAAAATAAACGTAACAAGCCATCTCGATTCCATTCTTTTATGGGAGATCGGCTGATATTTACGTATTCCACGTATCAATCTCAAGCATAAATTTTGTAATTTTTGAATTCGATTTACATCGAAGTGACGCAAATAGGGACCATAAACTTTGTCACAGTAGTCATTGCACTAAAGCGTTACACGGGAAGGTTTTAATGATTGAATCAAAAGAGTATCTGTTCATGTATATAAGTTTTAGATTGTAATAAGCGCTTTGAAGACACTTAGATTTATGATCAGTAAATCTTAGATCACTATCGAAATGACACCGAGATTTTCTACATTATCAGAATACGGTATAATGCAGCCATTGACCGATATTACAATACTATTAACTAAATTGATTATATCCAGTTTAGGTCCGTACAAAGTCACTTGGGATTTGTTGGCATTAATAATAAGCCCACGAATTTGACAAAAATTTGTGCCAAGTCTACTATCAGCAATAGCTTGCTGTGCTTCGGTAGGAGCAAATGGAAGATTGAGTTGGGTATCATCAGTATAACAGTGATACTTACAGAAAAACCGAAATTTAGGTAGTTGTGATATGTAAATAGAAAATAATAGCGGGCCTAAAACGGAGACTTGAGGCACACCCGAGGTAACTAATCGAAACTTAGACATGTTATTTCCATGTTTCACGGCCTGGTACTTGTCAACCAGGAAGAAATTTAAAAACTCCATAGCATCATCAGAAAAACCAATTTGATGTAGTAAAGCAGATAACATTTCATGAACAATGGTGTCGAAAGCTTTGGTAAAATCTAATAATACTAAACATGTAACAACCCTGTAGGAGGGAGCATAGAAAATAGATGGAAAGAAATAAAACTGACTGTACATGATACAGCAACACAGACTATAGGTAAGAAAAAAATAGAAGCGAGAAAACCCTGGGTAACAAAGGAGATATTAGATTTAATAGAGAATAGAAGAAAGCTTAAACCTTTCAGAGAAGTGGATAGTGAAAATAAGCAAAAATATAATACAGTTAGAAATAAGATAGTACATGAGTGTAGAAAAGCTAGAAATAAATGGATGGAGGAGAATTGTAAGGAATACAAGATGATTTGAAAGTAGGTAAGACAGACAGGGCTTACAGAGCAGTTAAAAAGTTTTTGGGAAGATAGGAAAAATATAATGGTATTTGAGACGAGAATAATGAGCTTCTAATAAATAAAGTTGAGGTAGCTGATAGATGGAAAAGATATTTAGAAGATTTATATAAGGGAGACGATATGGATGAGTTAGAGAACGACCAAGAAGAGGATGTAGAAATAGGGTTCTCAATATTAAGAGAGGAATTTGATAGAGCTGTTCGGAATCTTAAATTAAATAAAGCGCCAGGGATAGACGATATTCACGCAGAATTAATAAAATATGCAAGTCAGAAAACTTTAGACAGATTATATGAACTAATAAATGTAATATATGACACAGGTGAGGTTCCAATAGATTTCGAAAAAAATATTATTATCCCAATCCCAAAAAAGTCAGGAGCTGATAGGTGTGAGAATTTTAGAACAGTTAGTTTAACTTCTCATGCTTCCAAAATACTAGCAATAATAATTAAAAATAGAGTAGAAGCTTTGACTGAGAATTATTTAGGCGAAGACCAATATGGTTTTCGTAAAGACAGAGGGACTAGAGAACCGATACTAATGATTAGGGTAATTATCGAAAAAAGGTTACAAAAAAATAAAGACTCATTTCGCGTTTGTAGATTTAGAAAAAGCATTTGATAGGATTAATTGGATTGTTATGTTCAGGGTTTTGCAAAAAATAGGAATCTCTCATAGGGATAGAAAAATTATTTACAGTCTATATAAAAACCAAAGCGTAGTAATTAGATTTGATGAAATAGAAAAGGAAGCTAAGATTAGAAATGGTGTTAGACAGGGTTGTATACTGTCTCCCTTGATTTTTAATGTTTATATTGAGGAAGCTTTAAACTTAGCCAGAGAGCGAAAAGAGATAGGTATTAGTGTACAGGGACAGAAAATAGACATGTTACGTTTTGCAGATGATATAGCCATTATAGCAGAGTCTAGAAAAGAGTTAGGAGAGTTTTAAATATTTTAGATGAGATACTACGGAGTAACTATAGTATGAGAATTAACTCAGTAAAGACAAAGATAATGACTAGTGAGTTACAGCCTAGTTCTAAACCAAAATTAAAAATAGGTAATACCGAGTTAGAGGAGGTAGATGAATTTTGCTATTTAGGTAGTATAATTACAAAGGATGGACGTAGCAGAAGGGATATAGTAGCTAGAATAGCTCAAGCTAGAAAAATGTTTTTAAAAAAGAAAGACTTACTAATAGCTAATAGTATTAGTTTAGATAATAGAAAAAGTTTCTTAAAGTCGTACGTATGGAGCGTTCTACTATACGGTAGTGAGGCTTGGACAATTAAAGAAGTAGATAAGAAAAAGATAGAAGCTTTTGAAACTTGGTGTTATAGGAGAATGTTAAAGATTAGTTGGACAGATAGAGTAACAAACGAGGAAGTTTATAGAAGGATAGGTGAGGATCCCTGTATGTGGAAACAATTGAAGGTCAGGAGAGATAGAATGATAGGGCACCAGTTAAGACATGAGGGACTATTTAGTAAAGTCTTAGATTATAGACTACCAAATAAAAATAGAGTAGGAAGGCCTAGACAAAGCTATATTAGTCAAATTATTAGAGATTTAGGTTGTGAAGGGTATGTAGACCTTTTTAGACTAGCTCAGAATAGAAAAGAATTTAGAGCTGCGTCAAACCGACTTTAAGTAAGTTCGAAAACAAAACAAAAAAAATAAAAATCAGTTAACTAAATGTCACCAGGACATAACTCACAATTAGTTAGCGGTCTGGCATGTTGGTAGCGATTCGTTGCTTAAGCCTTACCATAACATATATTTTAACACTTTTCCTTTTTGAAGGTTATATTTCACTTCCTTATAAATGGTAAACATGTAAACATGTTAGAGTTCTTTAACAACCATCATGTTGCTAATATCTATGTAAAGTCAGATGGATAGGAAAAGATAAAAGGATATAGGAAGACCTAGACCAAACTATATTAGTCAAATTATTAGAAATTGAGGTTGTGAAGGGTATGTAGAACTTTTTAGATTAACACAGATTAGAAAAGAAGTTAGAGCTGCGTCAAACCGACCTTAAGTAAGGTCGAAAACAATATGATGATGATGTAACAACCCCCTGGTCAAGTGTTTTTAAAATATCATCCGTCACTTTCAATAAAGCAGTTTTGCAGCTGTGACCGCATCGAAACCCGGATTGCAAGAGTGGAATAATTAATTATATTAAATTGTAGATGTTCTAAAATATGATCCTCATGCACCCTCTCTAAAATTTTAGTCATAGTTGGTAGGACGCTGATTGGCCGGAGGTCCGCAAAAGTTACAGGTTTGTTATTGGAATTGCTGGCTGAACAATACAGACGTGTGGTATTAAGATTGTTTCCGCATCACTGCATATTCTATTCAATTGGAATGTACGGGCTGTAACCTATACAATCAACATATCAGAAGAATATTCGGTTGAACATGTTGCAAAAATTATCAAAGATCGGTGGGAGGGCGAGATCAAATTCGATCAAGTGGAAATTGCACCTCTAATTACTAATATTGGTGATGGCCGATAACTGATAGATTTTCAATCCAATTAAAAAACTTTTTACATGATTGATATATCTTTAATTTAATGTATAATAAACTAGTACACCTTACATATGTTTTAATGCTAAATTACAAGCTTTTAATTCCTTCTGCGAGTTCTAGAGAAATATTTTAGATGTGAAATCATAATTATACACATGCACGTTTAGTAGTGTAATTTATAATTCAATAGCATAACCTCCTGAATGTCTGTGGCTATTATCCCGTATCTGGTAAAATATGAATATGGCTATAAAATTAAGATTCATAGAATTTAGGAATCATATTTAATATATGCTCAGTAGCAAAAATTCACAGGTTCATCACATTTATTGTTCATTTAAAGAGTTTAAATTGCAATATTGTCAATAGAAAATCATTCTAAAAATATATTTTAAAAAGTTTTAAATCACATTTCTCACCTACTATTAAATATTTTCAACGGCCGTATTCTATCGATAGCGTTATTATACTCATGTGGTAACAGTTTATGGTAGATAACGTTGCTACTATGTGACGTCACAAATATCGACGAAGCAGGTCTATTTAGAAATTGCAAGGACTATTACACCTTTATTTTACTCGTCACTGTTATATTCGCTTGTCTTTGATTGTACGTTTGAAAATGTATGGGATCTGCTAGTAGAAGTTTTATTTACACAATATATAAAACTAGATTCTAAAAACTGTCACATGCAAACTAAATCATTCATAACATTAAAACGCATAAGAAAGCTACATAAGAACAATTTTTTTTATTTTTATGTACTTACCGATTCATAATACAAAAGAAACACCAGGCACTAGAAATTTTGTGCTATTGGAAGTAATCAACTAAACGTTAATATCGAATTCCAAAATCAACAAACCTGAAAAAAAATAGAAATTAAACTTTATTTTAGATTTCAATTAAAATATTAATCTAAAAGTAAACAAAGAACTTATGCTATTTCTAACATAATAAAAACCTGTAAACAAATTAAAACAATTTGTTTACTTTCAACAAGTCCGTCTTGAAAACTACTGAAATTTTAGATTTACAGTGCTCAGATTTAAGTTCAAAAACAAAGATAAAACAAAAGTAGGCCATCTTCGTGTAGATTTCAAGCAATAAGGGTCGAACTGAAAATTTCTAGGACTGGTGCGAACAAGTTGGGTATAGTATTTAATAGTAGTCACAAGATGGAGTGTTCGGCCTCTTAGTGCTGCCATTACCATAGTGAATTATGGTACAAGAACATGTGTGATCACTGTATCAATGGTTTGCAATATTCAAGTAACAACACTCAATTCATTAAAGTATGAGGAATGTTGCCCAAAAACTAAATCGCTTATTTTACTGTATTTGATCATAAAAAATATCAGGGACTTTTGTACGGCATATTGTTTTGAAAGATGTTTTTAAATGACGGAGACTAAATTCAAGGAATTAAAGAGAAACATCTATTAATATTACGGTATAAATTCTGATGTTGCTGTAATGCGAGACTTCCTTGCTGGCAAAAAATTTGTATTTACGGAATGATTCTCTATCATAAAACTCTGTATTAACGTCCCATTTAAACCGTCGAGCTTCTAGAGTTTTGTTTATTGGACCAAACACATGGAAAGTGTACGTGAGTACGTCGATTTCCCAATTCATATGACCAAACAGTGTTACGTTATCATATTAATTAGATATTCCCATCCTCTTAATATATTAATCCAAAACCATATTCTGCTTCCAAACCTACCCCGAAATATTTATGCGTTTCCGTGTTTTCGCGTCTTAATTTTCGTTAACAGACCCAACAGGTTCCTATGTCGGATAAAAAGAACTATGTTTAACGTCGAAGGTGAAACACGTGTAGACATTATTCAAGCAGTTTTACACATGTGGTGTCTATAAAATTCACTATTTTGAAATGTTTTCAACTAATGTTGATTGTGCGAAAAGATATTTTGGATCAAGTGTTGGGGGATCTTGGTGGTCGCATGCTGCTTAAACTCCTTCACATACCACTGAATATTGGGGAAGTAGGGTATATATTTGTAAAACAATAAAAGGGGAATTGAACTGCATCTAACAAGAAAGAGCAGCGGCTATGTTCGAAGACAGCAAACATAGAAACAAGAAGAAAATTGTTAAAAGCATATGTGTGGAGCACAGCACAGTACGTCTCTGAAATAGGGGCAGAAGGAAAAGCAGACAGAAAAATCGTAGAAGCTTTTGGAATGTTGTGCTTCAGATGTATGAGGATGGACAGACAAAGTTAATAACAAAGAGGTTAGAGAAATACCAGGGGAATAAAAATATCTGTAGAAAAGAAAAAAAATTAGAAGAAATAGAACTGAAGGATACATTCTAAGGCATTTTTGTAGAATTTTACGGGATGCATTACAAGCAGAGATAGGAAAAACAGAGGTAGAGGTAGACCTAGATCAGACTATTGCACGCAAATAGTGAAAGATGCAGACTGTGTAAATTTTAGGGAAATGTGTAGGTTAGCTCAGAATAGGAAACAATGAGGGTGGGTACGCGTCTAAGCAGTTTCAGGACTGAAGACCTAATGATGAGGATGATGTTCGCGTCTTACTTATAGTGGCATAATAAACTATCAAGTTCACACGGGTGCAGCATTGGAAAATCAAATATAGTGTATGATGAAAATGGTGTTGTAATCTTGCAAGTCAAAGTAAAAAATTGAGTCATTACTATATCATATCGGTACGCTTACTTCTGATTCGCCATTGGCGGTCTACAAACAACCGGATAGAATATACTACATTAATCTTTTTTCTTAATTTTCTTTGGGAATTAAACCACTTACAGTTGTTAAAGTCGTCGTTATGTACGTTTCGGTCCATGACCTAGGATCGTTGTCAAAATAATAAAAATGTCAAGTTTGACATTTATGACATAAATTGAAGGTGACTTTGATTTATTAATGTTTGATTTGAATACATTAGGTGAAAATTTTGAAGTTTGGAAGAATGAGTGCCTTCAATTTGTGTTGCGCCCTGGGGGCGAATTTGAGGTAGCCAATACGCTTAACGTGAAATCAGTTGATTAATTTTTATATAGTTACATTTCATATAAATTCAATAACTTGAGGACTGGAAAACATTTTTCAACATATTTCTATTTATAGGGTTGAGGAGAATGGTTATTAAAGAAGTGTGCGATTATGTTACCGTAAGGATTAAGCAGCCGTTTTTTATTATATGGTAGTTGCAAGGCTACTTAACTCCTTTCACATTCCACTAAATATCGTAGAAATAGGGCAGTTTCCTCCTCAAGATAAATATTTAAAAAAACGGCTGCTTAAGCGTTACGGTAACGTGATCGCACACTTCTTTAATAAACATCCTCACTCGTATAAATAGAATCATGTGAAAAAATGCAGCAAAATCTCCGATTTAATAGTGAAAACGACATTTGGCATAGAAGCCCCCATTGAATCTGCATATGTTAATTCTCTCGACAAAATTTTCAATAAACCTCTAGCGGGATGGATAGCGGCTTGCAGTTTCTGAATTGTACACGGTTTATTGGAATACATCTGATTTAATATGACCCACCACAAGAACAAGTCGTAGAGTGTGAGGTAATAGGAGCTGGCAGGCCACTTTGCTCACCAATCCAACAGATCACTCTATCCGGGATTTTTTTTTGGAATAAGGCGACTGTTTCTCGCGAGGTGTAGCATTTTGCATCATCCTACTGAAACCAAAGATGTTCAATGTCCATATCTTCAAAGAAAATCCATAACCAATAGGTTACAACGTCACCATATAGTCTTCCATTTACAATAATTGCATCTCCGTCTTACCCAAAGAAAAACGGGTCTATTCACCCAATGGCCAACAATAACACCAAATAGTCATCCTTAACGGATGCATTTTATGTTCGTAGACAACTCGTTCATTCTCCCAAATCCTGTAATTCCGCTTGTTTATAATACGAATGCGTTGTTCGTTTGCGAGCCGCTTCATGACAACAAACTGAGTATTCAAAATAACAACTGATAAAGAAATCGGAGTGACAAGATAAAAACACTGCTGCCAACAAAAGAAGTAAAATTGGCGCGCAATTAAAACGTGCGTACTTTATATGACACACTTTACAAGTATGTACAAGATTTGCCGATTTATTTAAATATATAAATTTACAGTTCATCAAGCAGAGCAGAAATCACGTTGGACTGGACGACCTTAGTACGCTGATTGGTGGAACGCTTATCGAACATAGTAGTGTCAAAAAGCCTCGAAGTAGTGTTCGGGAAATCACGTGTCTAAATAGCTTTATTTCCAGCACCGCCGTGACACCTAGACCAAATACAATATCAAGCTGTATTTTTAAAGACATTGACCCAACAAATGACGAACAATGCCGACTACAGACGAAGAAGAGGTAAAATATCCTACGCCTTTACCTTAAGGACTTTCCAAAACCGTGTGCAGTATCACCGTTGACGCCAACACTTTCACCATCCTTCTAAACTTTACCTACTCTGGCTCCCTCAACCTTCCCACAACTATATAACATCCTAAAGTACAACTAGCTAATTTTTATTTAAATAATCTTTATTTCTTATTCGTCTGTTACATAAAAAAATTAAAACAGACCTGACCCGTTCCCTGACTAACCCGTTGTTGAAAGTTAAATTGAAATCCATTCCATAATCTTGTTCCTTTGCCCTTACGTACATCGCACTAACATGCGACCTCACTAATGGCAACATACTAGCCTGCCAGACGATTTAACATCAAGATGTCCACAATAAGAAAACAACCTATACAAAAGGCGACGACTTTGCAGGAGTTTTACATTTAAAACGTAAACAAAACATTAGAATTTTTTTCTTGTAAATATCATTAGCCTATGCAAACTAGAGTGGACATATGGCGTAGGTATAGTTTCAAGACTTAACAATAAACAACAACAATAATGAGCTGAGGCTCCACTTTGTGACATTTCTTAGAAATGTTTATGATCAAATTTCAATCTAATAGTTTCTATATTTGTAAATCCCACCAATAAGGCCACGACTATTTCTTATAATATAAGTTTTAGGTTACGTACATTCTTGATCTAAGGAAGGATTATTTTTTTGTATTTTATATTGTTCATACTCAAAGTTGTCAAATTCTTATGATGATTTTAAAGGTTAAGAATAATAGCATAGTTACCTTGTACTCCAAATTAGCAGTTTTATGATTCATTTGTTTTGATTAATAACGTAAAACATTAATGCTTATGACCTCATCGTCTTGGCACGAAGAAAGTTCGCACGTAAAATTATGCTGATTGAAACAAACTAATAGCCCTTCCTCTAGTTCCGGTTAAAAACTTCAGTAAGATAAATATTACACATGTTAGAAAGAACATGTGAGAAAGAACAACACAAAGTAATTTCAATTTGCAGTCTTATTCATTCATCTGCCGAATTCTGGCGAAAATATTTCGAATCGTGTATGAAGGGAAGATAAACTTTTTAAAGAGCAGTTTGTGATTACCATCCAAAGAGATAACGCGCAACAGAAAGCCTTGAAAAATAGGTATCGAACTGATTAATACGATTAGTCAATAAAATTCGGAATCGTAGACTATCAGATTGGTTAGTTTTAATTTTAGGAGCAAATGGGTTTCCATAAATTAACAACTTCGCGTTGGACAAAAGCATGCAAATTCAGAACATCTAGTTTCCTTTAGGAAGTCCTAGTAAGACCTGGTTAATAGGGAATTCAGTCCAGAAGATAATTTCTATTAGTTGTTTTCGTGTTATCTACAATCAAAGAACACTCCAGGTATTTATGATCAAATTTCTAAAACCATAACCTGCAGTAACTGTAAATGAAAATTTTTTTCTATTCAACTGTATAAATTAATAAACGTGTTCATAGTACGTTTCTGTTATCAGTTTATGAATTTACAAAGTAATTTTTTTCGTCGAAAACGTTTTCCATTAAACTAAGTAAGTTTCGATATACTTCTTTTTTGTGTTTAAGAATGTTTATATGTACTTTCAATAAAAAGATAATTGTGCAATCGTGCTATATTTATTTGTCCCAACTAATGTAAAGGTAATAGTTCCAGCCTTGTTGTAATAAAATATATTACAATTATCCAGAAACGTGATTAATATTCATGTAATTTAACATATGGCTTTGGAAACCTTTTTTCAGCTGGCAGTTTTTAGATAGGTATATTAATGCCTTTCTTGTTCGCGTTTATTTTAGGTTGGTTTTAGCATTAGTGTACTCGATTAATTCTCAAGTAAATTTAAGGCCAGAATCACTTCCTGTTCTCGAGTTTTGGCATCCTCTTGTTATTTCTTCAGAGACTTCTCCCTAGAAATCTCCGTATTTCGAGATTAGTATTCCGGGAAGTTCTTCTAACACTTACACGCCGTTGCAACTGAGTTAGTTGACAACCATTTTTGTTAATACAGACGAGATTTTAGTTACTTTATCGAAACGGAATTTTTCGCTGGGTACTTCACCGAGCTTTTCTGTGGATCATCGAGTAGATTATCTGGGGTCAAAACTATATG
This sequence comes from Platerodrilus igneus, assembly GCA_036346225.1. Classification (NCBI taxonomy): domain Eukaryota; kingdom Metazoa; phylum Arthropoda; class Insecta; order Coleoptera; family Lycidae; genus Platerodrilus; species Platerodrilus igneus. The sequence goes on from JARFIW010001271.1 coordinate 4,271,642, forward strand.
TAACGGCTTGATACAAGTGGACAACTCTGCAGCCACGTGGACACCCTATCACTTTACTTCTACTCTTTGATGCTACCATTAAGAATATCAAAATCGCTCAGTCAGAGGCGATTCCTCCTTTAGTTGACCTTTTGTAAATTTTTATTTTGAAATATGTTAGCAAACCCGCTTAGCGTAGTTATAAACAAAAACAAAAAATTTTATTAGTGCTTCAAAACTAACAAATACCAGTGCGCGAGTGTGTCAGTAAACTTTGATCCGCAGGGAATCTGCGTCCCTTTCAACGAATGCTAATTTTTGTTTGACCAACTTAAGTAAATAAAAATAAATAAACACTGCAAATATGCATAGGTTCCACACAAAAAGCACAATCTTTAACATTAACATTGATATTTCTTGTCAGTTATTTGATAACATCAATAGATATTGATTTGGATTGGAAATTGGACATTATACAGGATTAAATTTCCTATGCTTTCCTACTTTTTCTATTTACTAATGCAAACTGTACCCAAGTTATTGGTAAATGATGCTTGGTGTCTCGTATTAGGTGCGGAACTATAAGATATATACCACTAAAAAGCTTCCTGAAGGATACTTTTATACTCTATAATAATCAAATTGTAGCAAAAAAATGTTTTTCTCTTTTTAAATAACTCACTTGAAACGTTCATGTAATTAAGATAAATTCCAAGATATGCAAAAATTACAGTTTCTAGAGTTTCAAACCTTTGCAAAACAAATTATGATAGATCAAACTAATAATTATCTTCCATGCCATATGTAAACTAAAGAGCTTTAGCACGTAACAGACATAAATTTACAAGACTTTCCCATATCTGCGGAAACGACTACCTTCTTTTAACTTCCTCTGGCGCCATGTTGGTCGTTTCGCATGAGAAGAATAGTTTTCCGGTCTCATTCGCTTGTTTACCAGTCTACACATTAAAACGCCCATTTCTTTTCCCTTTGCATAAAGTACTCCATGTACGGGGATTTATTACGGTTTGTTCAGTTTTAGTGGTATCCCAACCATCCTGAAACTGATTTTAAAACCTCTCTATTTAGAGTTAAATGAAATTTCCGCTGATTTTTAATTGATTCAGCTTCAAAAACATCTGTGCTCAATTTCAGGAACAACGAAGCTAAATAAAACAAACTGCTGCGGTTGTAATGGTTTTAATTACTAATTCCCCTTTAATTTTCGGTCTAACCAGCAAAAAGTGAAAAATGCTCGCTAACTAAATCAGAGTAATATCATCTTAAATTAAACACAGGCTTCCCGCCTTGTAAGTCTTAATTATCTTTATTGTCTGTCTTGATTTAGGAACGTCAAAGAAAATAAATGAGACCGTAGTTAGGGATAATTCTAACCACAGCAATTTTTTGATACTCTTACATAAACACCTAAGTATTACGACCCTAAAAATCAGAATTAGAAAAATATTATTTCTAAAACAAAATATATGGGCGATGTTTTTTTTTAAGTCTCGCCATTGGGGTCTCAAAAACTAAAAGAGATACAAAGTAGATTAAATTTAACAAAAGTTGGAGTATTATAAGAGTACCTTCTTCAATATTTCAAAAACTTATATGTATGTGAATTCTACACAGATCCCTCGCTCATTTATATCGCAATTGTGAACTTGTGCTTCTCGAACCTGTTACATGTCCTCTAGATCCGTGTCAAATTCCATATAGCATTTAATTTGTATATGCAACTTCATTATAGCAATATATTTAAATTAAGAATCTTTATCTGAATATTTAAGTGACCTCCACGTGACGTCTTATTTGGAATTGTGCGGGTGGCTGTCACGTCAATGATAGCCTGATGGTCGTCGGCCAATGAGAACTGAGCCTTTAGCACGACTGGGGATGAAATGCCAGTAAAGTAGACACTTTTTATCAGTACCTTGAAGCGTGAGGTGTGCAGAAAAGAATCTCTTCCTTTATGCAGTTTCTTTTATTCTGCAGAAGATGCAGCAGATTTGTATAGTCACGAATGAAGACTGTTTTGAAGATGCTTAATTGAAAAACTGTAAGTAGGAGAGATAGTATATCGGTCACATACTAAGGCATGAGGAAATAGTGCGAAATATATTAGAAGAGATAGAAAAAAAAGAGGTCGATTTAGACATAGGTTAGACTATTGCACACAGATAGTCAAAATGTAGGTTGTGAGAATTTCGAGGAAATGTGTAGGCTACCTCAGGATAGAAATCAATGGACGTACGAGTCCAACCAGTTCCAAAACAGAAAACTTTATGATGATTACTAGAAATAACTTCAAGTGTTGGTTTGGCATATTCTCAACTAATGTTAATTGTGTAAAAGAATCTACTGGAAAACTATTAATTCGGCAATTGTCTGTGTTGGGGGATATTGGTATCCGAAGGCTGCTTAACCCCCTTCACATACCACTAAATATCGGTGAAATAGGGCATATATTTAGAAAACAATAGAAGGGGAACAAAGCTGTATCTAGGTTGTAGGAATGTCAAGGAACTGTGTAGACTAGCTCAGAATAGAAATCAGTGAAGGTACGTGTTGAACCTGTTCCAAGACGGAAAACCTAATGACCAAAAACTAATTGCACTTAAACCTGATGAGTACTAGGAACAAATACAGGTGTTGGTTTTGCAATATTTTCTATTAATCGTGATTGTGTGAAAGTATTTATTGGAAAACCATTAATTCGGCAAATGTGTGTTGGAGTATCTTGGTAGACACAGGCTGCTTAACCTCTTTCACGTACCTTTAATTTTCCAATGTTCCACCCGAAGGTACTACATTGGACAGCGAGTTTTTCTTTTACCTGGAAAATTTGGAATTTTTACGAACTCTTGCTGTTTCAAGCACGGTAGGGATCTTTAACGTGCGTAACCACACTCACAACACTCACACACGGGACCTCCATTTTACCTCTCATCCGAACGAGGGTGTATTTTTGTAAAAAAAATGCTCGCCTAACATTTTTCAAGCGGACCGTGTCAGGATTCGAATCCGGGACTTTGGGCGTAGTAGTTACACACATACCACTACGCCACGGAGCCGCCTTCTTTCACGTACCTTACATGTGATTTTCCAATGCTCCACCCAAAGGTACATTGGCCAGGAAGCGAGTTTTTTTTACCTGGAAAATTTGGAATTTTGCCGAACCCTTGCTGTTCTAAGCAAGGTAGGGATCTTAAACGTGCGTGACAACACTCCGTTTTACCTCTCACCCGAACGAGGGTGTATTTTTTGTGAAAAATGCTTGCCCAACATTTTTCAAGCGGACGGTGTCAGGATACGAACCCGGGACCTTGGGCGTAGTAGTCACACACATACCAACTGCGCCACGGAGCGGCCCTCTTTCAGGTACCTTACATGTGATTTACAATGCTCCACCCGAAGGTACTACATTGGCCAGGAGGCGAGTTTTTTGTTGCCTGGAAATTTGGAATTTTGCCGAACCCTTGCCGTTCCAGGCAAGGTAGGGATCTTTAACGTGCGTGACAACACACACACGGGACCTCCATTTAACCTCTCATCCAAACGAGGGCGTAATTTTTGTGAAAAATGCCCACCTGCCATTTTTCAAACAGTCGGCCGTGTCGGGATTCGAACTCAGGACCTTGGGATCCGTAGTCTTACGCTTAGTACATTGATCCACGGCGACGCCCCACTTTCACGTACCACTGAATATCGGCGAAATCGAGTATGTATTTATAAAATAATAGAAGGGAACCGAGCTGTATCTAACAAGAAAGAGCAGCGGCTAGGGTCGAACCCAAAAAACAGAAACAACGAAAAAATTGTTGAATGCATATGTGTAGAGCACAGCACTGTACGTCTATGAAATAGGGACAGTAGGAGAAGCAGACAGGAAAACGAAAAAGCCTTTTGGAATGCTATGCTTAAGATGTATGACGATGAAGGCATGAACAGACAAAATTAATAACAAAGAGGTAATAGAAATAGTAGGGGAATAACGATATGTGGAAAAAATTAGAGAAATAGAAGGGCAAGACACGTTCTAATGCATTTTTGGAAAATAGCGCGGGCTATACTATAAGCAGATATAGGAAAAAAGTGAGGTAGATGTAGACCTAGATAGACTATTGCACACAGATAGTGACAGATGCAGACTGCAGGAATTTCAGAAAAATGTGTAGGTTAGCTCAGAATAGGAAACAATGAAGGACTGAAGATTTAATGATGATGATACTTCTAAAACGCATTTTTCCTCTAGTGTAAGATATACTTAAAATCTCTTACTTGAACAGTGAATATTATTCTTCACCAAAGTGTCTGAAACCGCCATGACATGGCCCATCCCTAGAAGCAATTAGCATCTAATCCTGATTGTGCGAAAGGATTTATTGGAAAACTATTAATTCGGCAAATGTGTTGGGGGTCTTGGTAGCCGCAGGCCGCTTAACCCCCCTTCACATACCACTGAAATAGGGTATAAATTTACAAAACTATAGAAAGGGAACCGAGCTGTATCTAACAAAAAGAGCAGCAGCTATGTTCCAAGACAACAAACATAGAAACAAGAAAACAATTATTGGAAGCATATGTGTGAAGCGCAGCACTGTACGCCTATGAAATAGGAACAGTAGGAGAAGCCTTTTGGAATGCTATGCTTCAGATGTATGATTTATGATGTTGATAGCATGGACAAAGATAATAACAAAGAAGTTATAGAAACAGTAAGGAAATAAAGATATCTGAAGAAAACAATAGAAGAAATAGAAAGACAGGATACGTTCTAAGACACTTTTAGGGAATAGTGCGGGCTATATTACAAGCAGCTATAGAAAAAAAGAGAGGTAGAGGTAGACCTAGATCAGACTATTGCACGCAGCCATAGTGAAAAATGCAGACTATGGAAATTTCTAGGCAATGTGTAGGTTAGCTCAGAATAGGAAACAGCGGAGGTACGCGTCTAACCAGTTCCAGGATTGAAGACTTAATGATGATTCATTTTATCTTCGCATGATTTTGTATTTTAAATATTATTCCACGTAGCAAAATTTATACCTATTTGTATAAGGTTCTAAAAATATTTCCATGTATTAAAAGGTTACAATCAATTTAATATATAACACACCAGGGCGGTCAATTTTTTGTACGGATGCCATTTTGAATTTTTTTATTTTTATTACAGAGATGATTACTTGAAGTAGTTATTCTTTCAATAATGTTAAAAATAAACAATTTTAAAAATTTTGTCATCTGCTATAGTTTTCAAGCAGTAAACAGTAAAACGGAAGGTTAGAATTGAATAACTAATATCGATTATTGAACGAATCGTATTCAAACAATGAAATGATGTAGCATGTTATCATACAGTAAGGGGAATACTTCAACTTACTATATTTTTTAACTAATTAAGCTAATAACAAAAGTGAAAGAAATAAATGCCTTGATTAACACGGCTTGTTCCGGGTATCACAAATGTTCGATATGACCGCCATTCGGATGTGCAAATTCCAAACGGCTTTTCCCATTTGTATACAACCTTATTTAACGTTATTTTTTATTGAATTGCACCAATGTTCTCCATAGTACAGTCTTTTAATTCTTCCAGTGTCGTTCGAAGGATTCTAAACATCAAATCATTTAAATAATCATACGGTTGGTAATCTAGTAGATATCCGGCAATGTTGGCGACCACGAAATTTCAAAATGTCTACTTATAATCACTACCTTGAAAACAGCAATTAACACTTCTTTAACTGATCGATATATGTGCGAAAGTTCCTTTATTCTGCATAAACATGTTACGAATAAAAATGGCATTACGAATTGCCCAAAAAGGGTGGAAGCCCCGTAAAAATTTTAAAGATGAACCGGCTAACTTCCGATGTTGCTTGAGTGAATTCCAAGGACAAAATGATAAAAAATAATAAAAATCTACAATGTAAAATGGCCGAAATATAAAACTACTTTACAAATATATTACTTATCCTGAAATGTTTTCTAGCTGTCAAAATTAAAGGGGCCAAACCGTCATACCCTAGCAACACCGGTGATATATTTGCTACCCGGAAGACGGTTATTCAGGATAACTTGTTTTCGATGTTCCAATTTCGTCTCCTCATCTTTTGGCTTTTGTTATCACATCTTAAAGATACTCCTTTTTTTTATCATACTAAAACAATTGTTAAAAATTAAGGCCTCTTCTTAAATTCGGCGCATCGTTGAAGTGCCTGGATATCCTTTAACAATGCTCACTTCTATCTATATTATAACTAACTGCAATTAAAATTCCATCTAAATTTAATCTCTGTTAACAGTTCTAAAACCTATCATTTCACACAAATTAATTTTAAAACAACAACCTAATCTACATCGTATTGGGCAGATATTTTTAACAGAACTCCAAAAAACATACCGGAAAGTAATGCTACCATTTCATTTAACTAATCTTTTCCCCGATTGATCTATATGACATTTTAAATCCCATTTTTTATTTGGAAAAACCATTAACAACAATGCATGGAAAAAATCAACGCAAACCCAACGGTTCACTTAACCATGCCAGTGTCCATTTAAAACACTAAGTTTACACCCTTTAACTAACAATAATTCAACACTTAAGTTTTCGTGTGCATATTTCTTACACGTTTAAAATATTCAAACTTCCTTCACTACTAATAATACTATGCTTAAAACAAAACTATTTCCGTAGCTATTTCATAGTCTAGCAGTATGCTTATAATTATACATTCACAAACAAAAACTCGTAGAGTACTCACGGTTCTAATCTCCAAATGATTCTTACGCCAATTATATACCTGGTGTGTACTTCTTTGGTACGATAGGTCATTTCAAAATTCCAACTTTTGTTGAAAAGTGAAACCAATTTATCACCTTTCCCTGGTTAATCACCTCGACCGACAAAAATATAAAGATGATTCACGCGTTATTATACTTCTGGCCTCTACGTATCCAGTAAAGCTCAAAATAATTCTATATTTGCCCTTGAACACCCATTGCTTTATCGCCAACGACGTCGTTAACTGTCATTCAAACATCATTTTGTTTTTTTCTCGGCGAACAGCATTCGTATACGTCCGTTATTACTGACGCATAATTTCGCACTTGTCTATCCATCGAATGGTCAAGCTTAGTCCTGTTGTATCTAACCTTTTGTTAAAATTGTCGTCAGTTCCTGACAACAATATTATTGTGGACAATAATTGACCATATTCGACAACATTGAGAGAGAATGTCATCTGTACTTGAAATGACGAATAAACTTTCAGGTTCAACTTTCATCTGAGTCAACTCTCGTAAAGAAACATATCTAGCAGCCAAAATTTCCCTGTAACTTATAAGAAGAAGCTTTTAAGATGTGTAAAATTTTTGAAATCGTGGTATACGACATCTATTATCGTTTCAATATCATATTCACGATACTGATTCGAAGTGGATTGTTGGATATGCTTTAATTTACATAAATATTATTGAACTTAGACACCGTACGTCATCCAGATTTCAAAAGATCTTTTAAACCTGCTAATGAAAATATGGGTGCGACATCTTGTTGGAAATAAAGGAAACTGTAACAAATCCAGGAGTAATTCTTCACGAAAAGTTTGCAAAATTAGTAAGGAAGTCTATGATGTAGTGTTCCCTTCAAAAAATTGGGCCCTATCAAACTATTAGCTATTATTCTGTACCAAACGTTAGTTGAAAATGGAAATCGTATCTAGTTTCTCCCATAATGCACAAATTAACACCATCTGAATAATAGTGAATATAATTGCAATTAAGCATATTATTATTTGTACAGCTAGATATTCGTCTGTCCAGAAGATCTTCCTGGTAATATCAGATTGACTACCACTTTTAATTTGAAACCATCTACATAATGTCAGTGCAGTATCGTTCAGATAAGACATGGGATAAATGACATATGCGCGATTTCCAGTTTTACAAACTATATTCAATTATGCACATAATTCAAGTGTAGAAGTGCTTGGGGCAATAGTTTACGTATCCCAAAATGCTTTCCTCCAATCTCTCTATTTGATAAACATGTTTTGCAATACCTCGTTTTGAAGCGGCCACGTTCTCCAAAATTTGTTTCCAGCTTTCTACGTTACGTGAGGCTGGATCTTTCGGAATACCCTTCACAATATCTTAGAATTGTGTTCAAAACGTTATGGTACAAAATATTTATATTATATTCATCGGTTGATGGTTTGAACTTTATTTTTACATTCCCGTCTGATTTCGATGTCGTTAATCAATATCTAATTTGGCCAGTCTTTAACTTTTTAATTTTTTTACACTTTAAATTGTGCTCATTATTTATACCTGCGCCTGGGCAATTTCTACAATCTGCTACATGATTTTGAAATGTTACCTTAATTCTCTATCTGAAACCTACATACACAGACATTTTAGACGTACATAACCTGTATCTATGACTTTTAAACAATGTATCAGTAATAATTAATTAATTTCTGATACAGAACTCCATTAACTTATCACCTTTTTTTGTTTTCATTCACTACCTTCCCTCTCTACTTGTCTTACAACCCATCTCTTTTCCCAATCCACAGAATAATATCTTGATTTTGATGAAACATTCTGTCAATTTTCTCATCCTCGTGATCTGATGTGAGCACGTATACTTGAAGGACAACTGTATGTTGATTTAGTACCAAGTTTGTCTACTATTAGCAAATCACTAACACGTTGAACGCTTTAGCATTTATATTAAAACCCAAACCTATGACTATTGCATGAGCCTTAATGTAGGACTAAATTCTCCTCACCAAAAATTCTTTCTGTCGACCATCTGATTTCACTAAACCCTACTGAATCTAATTTTAATGCAGCCATTTTTAATTCCACATTGCCGAATTGTATACCCTGAAAATACTCCAAATGTTTCATACTCTGATTCTTACAGCTTTCTTGCTCTTTGGTGGCTTGTACTTTTCTTTCTTCCCCTGTAAATTCAAATAGGTACGGCCCATCCAAGACAATGGGACTATGAGAGTTTGTGCTTACCCATCAACGGTATATATGGGTTAAAAGTCATCTCGTGTTTTTTTTATTTTTGTAGTAGGCGAATCTGGTAGTCGTAGCAGTCCATCGCTTTCTCATTCGCGCAAACATATTTTTGAGGTTCATTTGACTTATTTCTTCGCTGTATGTTATTAAGACATCTTATTTTCCCGTATGGCTAAACATAAGCGAATGTGGTGATGTAACCTGACAACTACATATAATGTATTGCTTTCTCATTCTCGCAACCACGCATTCCTCAAGTTTTCCTGTATAATTGCGTTTCCTGGGAAAATAAATCGGTGTGGTTATCCGTTGCCATCCACTGCAAGTGGTAAGATATCTTTAAAAGGATACTAAAGCTGAGGAAAAGACAGTTGCCTGAAGAAGTAGGCAAAGAATTCCTAGTACTATTGAACCCCAGTTCCAGGCGGTAAAATCTCGTTTTTTCAACCATAATTTCTTCAAAAATGGGGAATATATTTCCATAGTATATTTATGGCCTACCCACTATGATTCCGTCATATCTTAAACACAACTTGGCTCAAAGACGTAAACTAAAGGACATTAACGACAAAAGGCAATAAAAAATCACAACATAGCTAAGAAAACAGGATTAAAAGCTGCGTGAGCAAAAAATATCCAGCGTCCAACTAGGGTTGAATATAGAGCATGGAGAAATTACGTATCGCCTGGGGCAGTAATTATGCAAACGGTAGACACGATTACCAGAAATCGAAACAAAAATAAAGAAAATTAAAACCAGCTCCATTATCAAAATACAATGTTAAAAATGATGAAAAATAGAAGTCGATCTCCGAAATGTTACAAATAAAATTGTAACGAACTTCTTTTCGCTGTTATTTATTCAGTGCTGATTAGTTACAATAATTTACAGAGAAACCTTAATGTACTGAGGTGCCGCTATAGAAATCACTAATCCTATTCTGTTCGCGTTATATAGGTTCTTTAAATACACACTTGTAGTTGCCAATAATACCATTGTTCGCTTGTTATGCCCCAAAAAATCGTTCCACAATTTTTGTATAAATTTATTTAGAGTATTACGTTGAGCAAATGTGGTCTAGATGTTCCCAGAGAGATATTTTAAGGGGAAATGGTACTTTATTACAGTGCGAATTGTGTTGAAAAAGGTTTTCCACGGTCGTGGAACGAACATGATGTTTTCTGAACCATCAGAACGCGTATTAAATAAGCGGTTATGGTTTGCAAGTTGTTGGCAAGTGCAACCATGATTCATTCTTCGCGTGATCGGACTATCTGTAACTACTGGTGAGAGAGTGCTTAACTGTCAATTTCCTACCTAATTTCCTTGCCTTTTATCGGGTTTATTTTGTACGAAAAGCAAGCATATGGACTAGATTGGCAACCTGCACGCACGATGAACCCTGATTTATCCATATATCCTACCTGATACATAGCAACACGATTTAAATTAGAAGGGAAGCAGAGTTAATAATTAATTTAATTTGAAATGTAAATTATATTACTTCAATTATAAATTCGGTGCAAGTTAACACGCCCTCTGTTTAGGTGAGAAACAAAATAACCTTACCATTGAAAAAACACGTCTAATAACTACCTCGTTTAATCCTAGATTGTTCGGCATCTTTCTTACAATATTCAAGTAAAACTAAGAGAAAGCCAGATTGAACGTTAAAATAGGCAGTAAAAGAAAACAGACCACTGCTATGAGAAACGCCTACACTGCAATACTGCAGTTGTCATAAATGATAAGAACAGTAAGCTTCTTTGTAAATGGCTGGAAATTTTATTCATTATTTAATCAGTTGTGGTAATGCTAGATCAATTTCTAAAATGCATTAACTCAGATATACCTGAACTAAAAAAGTGTATTTTAAAAATTGACATGGCGGTTGCTTTGATGTAGATGCTTTCTCTGTTTACACAGCTTATAGAACCTAATTGTCACCAAGAGAGACTAAGTAAACAACATAATTCCGATTTTAATGTTGGAATAAGAACAAATAGCATAATGCAAAGGTATAAGACAAGTGGTCCCACTGATACACGATATAATCGAGATCGCTTTTCTGTTCAACAATTCCTATACCATATTGAATGCAAAAAACTCTATATTTTTCCCATTGCCCTAAATTCACAATCTAAATAAATTCTTGTACGGATCAATACTTCCGTATACAAATTGCAAACACATAGTTGCATAATTCCGTCGCAACCGATTCAGTTGCACTTTCACAAAGCATTGAATGAAAAAATATCAAAAAATTTACCGAACCTTGGAATCATTCTAAACAAAAGCGCCTACATAAATTTTTAAAGAAATTCATTTGGCCGATCACGAATATTTATTGTAAGCCAAACTTTAATACTTGCATTGAAGATCAAAAGGGCAATGCCTTCCATATTGCTTGTTTATATTGTTACGTCAGACTTAATAAAACTAACATTAGCTAGTTGCATGTGCAACTAACGACTTCGTCTAAATAAATACAAAAAAGTAGTTGATTAATTAATGTTAATTGCGTTTAATAATTCACCGGATGTAGTATTTTAAATGCCTGTATTCATAAACGTACTCACTGAATACAACCAGCCAGTAATTCCTTCACTTTTTATTTTCATCTGAACAGGAACATATAGTCTGAAGAATGACAGCAATTTAACCTTGTTTAAAAATGGACTTTATGGAAGTTTACAATTAAATATACATACATATTAAATTACATCATCATAACCACATACATGTTTTACACACCGACGTTGGAGTTGAATGTTTTGTCTAACATACCTACACTCAATGACATTTTCTGTTGTTTAAATTATTGAGGTGCCAATGTAGAAAGTTAGCAAGTTTTATGAGATTGTGGTCCGGCAAAGACGTTATAGCATTTCCGAAAACAAAAATCCTTTTTAGCTACATCCTCTAGTGGTCACGCCTATACGACATTTAGGTTTGTTTTGACACCTCTGATGATTTTCGCTAGAAAATATGACAAAATTGTATATTGACTGAAGGCTATTTTTTCGCAGAAAAACCATTTTGCATACCAACAAACAGGGTATTATGGTGATTATAAGGATGGTTTGATACAGAATGAAACTAGTGTGATTGTGAATAAAACTGTTATTACTTGCGATTATGCCGTTCAATATTAAGAGAATAATAGAGTATATCCGTTTCGAACAGACCTGCACTTTGCAAAAGTTGTACAATACTACAAAGGGGTAGAATGGCTTGCATGTTGCACTCAACTAAAGAGCCCAACTATACGTTTAACCAAATTAGTAGAGTCCTTAGCGAAGGAACAAGACTAAGACAGGTCAGACAGGTCCGCGAAAGAGGGCACTACGTTTGATTTTCCAATGCTCCACCCTTAAGTAATTCATTGGCCATGAAGTGAGGGTTTTTTTACCTGGAAATTTTGAGTTTGCCGAACTTTTGCTATTCCAAGCAAGGTAGGGATGTTCAACGTGCATGACAACACTCACATATGGGTCCTGCAACCTACATTTTACCTCTCACCCGAGCGAGGGCGCAATTTTAAGAAAAATGCTTGCCTAACATTTTTCAAGCTCACCGTGACGAGATTCGAACCCGAGACCTTGGGCATAGTAGCCACAAACATACCATCTGCCTCCCCCCAGGCAGCCCTTTCTATACTAGTGGTAGAGCCCATAAAGATCGGTATAGCATTCTAAGATATGCTATGTGGAAGGCAACGGAAAACTACCACATTACTTCCTACGGCGTACTAAAGTCGTTTAAAAAATGCTGGCATTCTCTGGGGTAAAAAAATACGTAGATAAAATAGTCCCCCATTCGGATATCCTGGAGCGGACTACTTCAAAGGCTGTTATTGGCATGTTCAATAAAATGAAAAGAAGAAGAAGAAGAACATTTTGCGAGTCGGGACGTGGAATGTTAGAAGTATAAAGCACGAAAGCAAGCAATAGAATTTAAAAATTGAAACGGATAGATTAGCATTAAATATATAGGGATTAGCGGAGTTCGGTGGTCAGAGATTGGAGTTTTTGGAGAGCAGATTTTAATATAATTAATACAGGATCAGAAGAAAGAAATTCGGGTGTGTGGGAATACTTATGCCGAAAGAGGTAGGACACTGTGTAGAAAACTACTTACAAAAGAACGAAAGAGTACTCATGGTTAGATTAGAATCTAAACAGGTAAACACAGTAATTATACAAGTATACATACCCACCTCTAGTTATAAAATGGAGGAGGTAGAAACAACCTACAAAGATAAGCAAGACATACTAAAATTCGTAAAAGGACATGAAAATTTAATAAGTAGATTTTAATGCAGTGGTAGGTGGGGGTCGGAAAAGAGTGGTAGTAGGTTTGTTTGATTTAGGCACAAGAAACGACAGGGGAAATAGGCTGGTAGAATTTTACGACAAAAACAGTTTAACCATCACAAACATATTGTGGAAGATGTCAAAAGACATATGTAGATATCAAACAGATTACATTCGTGTTCGACAACGGTTTAGGAATCAGGTAAAAGGCTGCAGAAGCTACCCAGAGGCTGATATAGACACTGACCACAACATAGAAATAATGAAAGACGCGCTTAAATACAAAGGAACAGAAAAGGACACTTTGACTTTGAGAAACTAAAAGATAAAGAGATTCATACAAGATTTGAGAAAGTCAAACGAATTATTAAAGGCCATCGGGAAAATTTCTGACACTAAAGAAGTAGAAACAGAAGGATATTCTGAATTTAATAGAAAAAGGCAAAATCGCTAAAACAGACAAGACGAAGCAGGAAAACAGAGATACGAAACCATAAAATGAGAAATTATTCGCAAATGCAGAAAAGCTAAAGAGTAATGGCTTGATGGAAAGTGCAAAAAGATACAAACTAAGATAAAAATAGGAAAGACAAACAACGCATACAAATTAATTAAAATGAAATTTAGGAATATAAAACCATATAACAAAAATATAAGAGGCATTAAAGAAACACATCATTTTAGAAAATGTAGAGAAAGTGGTTATATGGCAAGAATATATAGAGAATTTATATGCAGAACAGGGACTAGAAGCTCTAGAATAGGAATCAGATATTGAAAAAAATGACGGGATATCCTATACTTGGAGATGAGTTTGAATCAGCATCAAAGAATCTGAAAACTTGGTATAGATATAAGCCGCGAGCAGAAACTCTAAAAGCCGCTGAACAAGCAGTAACAGAAGGTCTCTTCAAACTTGTACCCTATAGTCACTATAACAAAAAAGAGAGATGCGGATAGATGTGAAAATTTTCGAACAATAAAATTGACATCGCACGTGTCAAAAATATTAACTGGAATTGTACAAAGGCGTATGGAAAAACGCCCGAAGAAATACTAGGAGAAGATCAACTTGAGTTTAGCTGAAACAAGGGAATACGGGAGGTCATTTTGACTTTATGGGCGATAATGAAAAAAAACAATAACAAAAAAGAAAACGTGTATATAGGGTTTGTAGCTCTGGAAAAAGCATTCGATAATGTAAAATGGGAAAAAATGTTCGAAATACTCAAAATGATTGGAATGAGTTTTAGGCATAGACGGCATAGTTTAAACAAAGAGCAAACAGCTGTAATAGAATTAGAGCTAGATTACAGAGAAGTAAATATTAGAAAAAGCGTGAAACCGGGATGTGCCTTACCACCATTAATTTTTAACTTGTATATCGAAAAGGCAATGAATACTACCAAATGCAGAAAGACATTTGGGATTATTAGACACGGACAAACGATTTATATGCTTAGATTATCAGATGATATAGCGGTATTAGCATCTATCAAGGAAGAGTTAGAAGTAGCTCTTGATGAAATGGAAACAGTTCTAAGATAGCAGTAGGGTATGAAAATTAACAAAAATAAAACTAATATACTAGTATGTAAAAGAGGGGTAAATAAGTTAAAAACCATAATACAAATAGGAAACGAGAACTTAACAATTGCGCTGGATTTATGCTACCTAGGAAGTCAAATAAAGCAAGATGGGAAAGTGCAAGAGATACAAAACAAAGATTAGCAAAAGGCGGTGCTGCATGTAACAAGAAAAATAACTCTATGTTCACAGACCACAAACATAGAAGCAAGGAAAATATTGCTTAAAATATATGTGTGGAGCACAGCACTGTACAGCGGTGAAACGTGAACAGTAGAAAGTGGACAGGAAAAATATAGAGAAGTCTAAATGTGGTACTACAGACGTATGATAAAGATATCATGAACAGACAAAATTAAAAACCAAAAGGTTCTAGACAAGGTAAGCTAAGAAAGAAATATGTGGAAAGCAGTAAAGAATAAGAGAGATAGGATGATAGGACACACTAAGACATGAGCGAATGGCGCGGAATATATTAGAAACAGAGAAAGGAAAAAGAGAGGTAGAGGTAGACTTAGGTTAGACTATTGCACACAGATAGAGAAAGATGTAGGGTGTGGGAATTAAAGGGAAATGTGTAGGTTAGCTCAGAGCAGGAAACAATGAATGTACTCGTCCAACCAGTTCTAGTAAAGAAATCAAACGATGAAATAGGTAATTGTATTTAAACCTGATGATTATTGTTGGTTCAAAGGATGTATCATGCATTACTTAACATAAATACTTAATTTGAATTCCTCTAATGATGATGTGGACTGTAATTAGGTTAACTGTAAAGCGAGCTTAACGGCACTATTGTTTTGTCAATGAGCACTCACGATACGAAACTAATTTGTCACTTCCGGTGGTTCAAACATAACAACACACAACCCTCTCATCGGCTGCTGGTTTTAAGTCCTTTCATGATTTTTAAAGGGAGAGGTTAACAAGGATCAAGAAGAAAGAGACAGGAGTCCGAACAATTATTATAAACAACTAGAGGTGTTGGTTTTACAATCTTCTCAACAATTGTTGATTGTACAGAAAGAGTAATTGGAAAACTATATATTCGGCTAGCGTCTAAGTGGTGGCGATCTTGGTAATCGTCAGATTGCTTAACACCCCTCACGTATCATTACATTATCGGTGAAATAGGGTATATTTTTAGAAAACAATAGGAGTAAAGTACAAAAGATAAAAGTAAAAAAAATGTGCACAAACCGGGCTGTTATTAACAAGAAAAAGCAGCTGCTATGTTCGAAGACAACAAGTATAGAAACAAGAAAAGAATTGCTGAAAACATATGTGTTAAGCACAACACTGTACGACTTTGAAACGTAGACGGTAGGAGAAGCGGGCAGGAAAAAGCGAGACAATTTGTAACTTAATAGTTAAATACTTACTGCAATATTTTTTTATTTTCTCCCACACAGAGGATGTACGTTGCTGGCCAGATTTGTAAAATAAATTTCTAACATAACAATTGCACTACAATAGACGCCTTTGAGATATGATGTAACAGACGTATGACGAAGATATCATCGAGAGACAAAGTTAAGAACAAAGAGGTTCTAGGAATGGTAGGGGAAGAAAGAAATGTGTGAAAATCAGTAAATCAGTAAAAGAGATAGGATGATAGGACACCCACTAAGGCATGAGGGAGTAGTGAGACATATATATTACAAGGATAAAAAGGTAAAAAGGCAGGTAGAGGTAGACCTAGCTTAGACTATTGCACACAGATAATGAAACATGTGTGCCTATGGGAATTTTAGGGAAATGTATAGGTTAACTCAGAATAGAAATCCTTGGAGGCAAGCGTCCAACCAGCTGTAGTACGAAAAATCTAATGATAAAAATGTAATTGTATTTAAATCTTATGATTACTGTAAACTATTGCACGAGTAGGTTTCGCAATATTCTCAACAAATGTTGATTATGCGAAAGGAGTAATTACAAAACTATTGATTCGGCAAGTATCTAAGTGGTGGGGAGCTTGGTAGCCGACAGGTTGCTTAACCCCTTTCACGTATCATTGAATATCGAAGAATTAGGATATATTTTTAGAGAACAATAGGAAGGGAAAAGTGCAAAAGGTTAAAAAAACGAGAAAACAAATAAAGCAGCCCCATAGAAACAAGGCAAAAATTGCTGAAAACATATGTTGAGTACATCACTGTATGGCTGTGAAACGTTGACAGTGGGAAAAGCGGACTGGAAAAAGATAGAGAGGCCTTTGTAATGTGGTGCTACAGACGTATGATCAGGATATCATGGACAGACAAAGTTAAACACAAAGATGTATTGGAAATAGTAAGGGAAGAAAGAAATACGTGGAAAACGGTAAAAATAATATAGATGGGTTGATAGGACGCACACTAAGGTAGGAGGGAATAAGCCCGACATATGTTAAAAACAGAGGAGAGAAAACGGAGAGGTAGGGCAGACCAGGATAGGATTATTGCACGCAGATAGTGAAAGATGTAGGCTGTGGGATTTTCAGAGAAACGTGAAGTTTAGCTCAGAACAGAAAACAGTAGAGATACGAGTCCAACCAGTTTTGGAACCTACTGATGATGATTTTGTTTCAAAAGCAAAAAATATATAATTATCGGAGTTTGTATTTTGTTTTGGAATTATAGAATGTTTTAATGTTTGTTCTTTTTGTGCAATTTTCACCAATGCCTTGTAATATTTTACCGCATTTTTTACATGCAACTTTTTAATTGGTAACACATTAACTTCATTACAGTATATTCAAACAGAATCCTTTTTCTTTCCACTCATAATTTAGTTTATTTATATTCACTTTCTTGTAAACAGTTAATAACTATTATCCTACCCAAACATTAAATTGTGATGCACTAGTGAAAAGAACATATATGTAAGGGTGGGCGATACAGGATTTTGCGTATCGAATATCGATACACATTCTATATCGATATATCGAATATCGATACCTATCGATGCGTATCGATACGCATCGATGCGTTTCACTGTTCTTGCAGATTATTAGACGGATGCACCTCTTTTTGCAAACCAACCAACTAAGTTCTGGAATAATACACAAATTAAGGAGTATTTACAGTGCAAATGCTTCTCATGCGCCTTCTATACTCGAATATAGGCAGCTAACTATCGATGACTGTTTCCAGTCTCCGACGTGATAGTGTAGATGGCATTGCCAGACAAAATTTTATTAGCGAGTCAAAAGACAAGTAGGTAACAGGTCATTTGTATATTTCATTTAGATATCAGAATGTTTATTATTTAGGAAAGGTTTGCGATATTGCGTTTTACTGGTGAATTAGGTTAGTGTATGTTCTTGTTGCTTTCATTTCATTTCATTTCAAATTGTATCTTCAGTAGATTGTTTTATTTTTAGACTTACTAGCACCATCATGTGGTAGACCTTGTTCTCTTTAATGTGCAACGGTTTGCTAATACTAGGTTAGAACTTTTTCAATAATTTTCATTATTAATACAAATTTGTAAGTATTGTTCAAATTCACAAACTTCAAATTCATTTGTAACGAAAAACTGCTTGGCTTGTAGTGTTTTATTATTTTCAACAGTAATATTTTTCTAGGTTACTCAGAAGTTAATAAACAACAAACTATTGAAAAACACTTAAATGTGGAACAAGGAATTCTTTTTAAAAGCTTTACAAACAACCCTACATCCTCTTTTGGTAGTAACGGTAACCGTTTCTGTTAAGTTTTGTTAGAAAGCTGGGGATTTTCTCCGAAATCTCCGAAACCCTCTCCAATTCAATAAATTCCATTCAAAACAAACCGTCACCAACAGAAAGCGTACACTAAACTGCTTTGACAAACAAAGATACGAATGCATAACCCTCGTCCTTTCACTTACTTTCACATTGCCGTAATTTAAACAATGCGTTGAAGAGAATGCAGGTCTACACGTTAAAGTGCAGGTCAGAGGAATGCTGAAAATAAAATTCTGTGTCGCTCAGATTTTTTGCTGAAGAAGTGTAAACAACTGAGTAATATATACAAGATTATATTGTGACGAACCAGATTGCGTAGTTTTTGCAAGGACACTTGTTTATTTCCAAGCAAAATCAAATATAATCAATAAAAATGTTCGCGTTCTAACCACTTTGGTTGAATGGATATTAGTTTATTAGTCGATTCGAAACGAAGTAAATCATATTTCTTATATAAACACCTGACGTTATAGCTGGCTATTTTATTTCAAAAGTTATTTCCAAATGACTACATGTTCAAAATGCCTCAGTATTACTGAAAAGTATAACCCCGATGTAAAAAAGGATAAGCAATAAACGGCGTTCGTTATTTATTTACTCGCAAGCAAGGAACGAATACAGCTTTTCCGTTATATCCTCTAAATCCGCACTAATATCGTTAATTACCAAAAACCGCCTCGGATTTGCAATCTAACGAGCCCAACTGCTAATTTATTGTGGTGCACTAAATTGGAAAATGGCTACCGCAATTTTGAATAGATTTATCAACAACCCACTACGTTTGCCATCCGATAACTTGCCTTATACAAATCAACATAATGTGTACACAACAGCAGTAAAAGAACGCCTGTAATACGAGTGAGCGGCACTTGAAAATTTATTTACTCAGCTGAAATTAACTCTCATGGATGTCGAGAATCTTTGTATCATATTACAACTCATAATATTTTGGGCTGGGCTGGTAGATGTTATGTCAGTATACAAATTGAAAACCAGAAAGTTACAATTTCTCTCCTGCCTGACAGAAGTAGATAATATTTTAAAAAACTCCCAAGTGGAAGTCGGCTTTACAGAAATTCCGGAATTACCTCAAATATCGGGCAGAGCTCACGGAAAACAAAAACATGTCTGCAATTTAAAAATTTTGTTCACCGAATTAATGCATAAATAATATGAATGTGTTGTAAATTCTTTGTTAAGAAGAAGGAGCATTTTATAAAACGTAGGAGTTTTATCTTGGGTTAATAGCGTAAATGCCTAAACCGCCTTTTAAATAATGCATAGAATGATTTCAACTTCTGGAATGTTTTTCAGATGGAGAAATACTTTTTGTTTAATCCTGATCTAGTTCGTCCATCTGTGTCGAATCTTTTGGGGTGTAGTTCACGAGTTATCAAACCACCAAAGACTGGCTTGGGATCACAAACAGCTTGCATATTCCTTTGTTCTTTCAAAATTTACAGTATAAGGCGGTTTTTTAGAGGAGAGACCTGCAGTTTAAATTTCGATTAAGTGCAATGGAAAAGGCGCAGCCAGTAATTCAAGATGATGGCATTCTAACGCAACCGTTACACAGTTACACTACCGTCAATAGCTTCCGTTAATCTTTAGCACTTGCAATAAGTTAAATTTCATGGTACGGCGAAAGGATGGCTTCCATGTTGAGAACAATTGCGAAGTATGGTACATGAATATCGACAATTAATCGAAGGCGATTGTTACGTCATCATCGAACATTTATTGGAATTGGTGACAATAAATACTTTGTGCGGGTATCCTACAGTTTTCAGTGAAACATTATATACCGACAGTGAAAGTGCGTGAGAACAGTCGCATTCGAACCCTTGCAGAAGACGGTTGTATGAGAGCTTTTGAAAGCGACACCGACACCCAATCGTGCGTGTTATTGGTTGTCCGTCGAAAGCTTTTGTGTGTGAACGTTTATTGCCACCAGCGGCACAGGATAAAAGGTATTTATACCCTTTGTTAAGTAGTTTGGTGTAGTTGTTTTTAGTTATTACATAACCGCTCCACCGCCATTGGTATTGCTACAACAAGCAATTGGTCCTTCCCTATAATTAACATATTTATATCATCTCCTTAATCCCAACAAGCCATTGGTCCTAATTCGATCCGAATTAACTAGTCCTATGTTAATACGCATGTCCTAAATTAAATATAATTTTGCACACCAGCGAGCTTTTAAGTAATTATTTTAGCTTTTAAATTTGTGCTTAAAGCCCATATTTAGCGGGTTAAAATGTGTAAATATTATTTATACTGTCTCTAGACTAAATTAAGTGATTTCGCCGTAATTAAAACCAGCAAGCGTTTTAATTACAAACAAATCCTTAATATAAAATTTGTTAATTTGCATTAAAAGCCATTGCGCGTTTTTTAGTTTCACATACACCTTTCAGTCGGTTTACAACGTAAAATATTGAATATATCTGCAGGGTAATAAAGTTGTAAAGCTGCATCTTGCAAATATGATAACCACATGTTTTTAAATGTTGGTGGATCCTGTGAGCTTTGATGTAAAACCGCCCGGGTTGTAAACGGTACATCTTATCTAAACGCTTTGTTTGACAAACCGGTAGGTTTTCGACGTCTCGTTTAAGACCACATTGCAGGCTAATAGTCATAAAACGTGATTTATTGGTTTATACGCTATCTTACCTTTTCGTGCCTTGAACAACTCATAATATTTTAATATTTCTCAGTGCACATTTGAGCTTTACCGTTTTACAGCATTTTTATAGTGTAGGCTTTCAGAATAACTTTCAGAATGGCTCCCAAGAAAATACAGGTAGCCGAACTAGAATTGCTTAAAATACGCGTTATAGAAATGTTGGAACTTGGCAACGCTATACAAAGTGACCCAACTTTAAAAACGTTGTTCCTTATTCAAGCAAGGGGAGTAAATGACCTTTACAGAAATTTCAATAAAAATTTAGTTGAGATCTTAGCCTCCTGTGACGAGGCAGAATTATTAAATTACAACGCTTTACGGAAGGAAGTAGATTCCGCTTATTATTGTATACTGCTGCATCTCGAAACGATGCAAGAAATGAAAGCACCACAAATCATTGAAAATGCTCCAAGCAGCTCGGGATCAAAATTGGTACCGTTAAAGCTCCCAAATTTTAATAATGAGGTAACGTAATTTTCGTCTTTTATCGATTTATTTGACAGTCTGGTCTATAATAACGCGTCGCTGTCCAATATCGAAAAGCTAAATTACCTTATCAGTTGCTGTAGCGGGGAGTCTTTGAAAATCATTAAATCGGTACCCATTTCGGGGGATAATTTTATTATCTCATATAATGCCTTGCGAGAGCGATTTAGCAATCCGCGTTTATTGGCAACTTTGCATTGGAAAGCTATGGAAGACTTCCCACCTTTAAGATCAGAAGACCCTAAGAAACTTAGGGCACTTATTGATTGTTTTTCAGAGAACCTTGCTGTTCTAACTAACTTAAAGTTTCCCACTGAACATTGGAACTTTATTCTGGTCGATTGTCTTTTAGAAAAACTCGATCCGTTCACTAGAAAACGCTTCGAACTCCAATCGGATCCGAAGCAAATACCCAATTTCGATGATTTGAGATGTTTTTTAACTCAACAATGTGCAGCGTTGGAAACCTTTTCTTCAACCGCACCTGTTTCTTATTCGACGACTGTCCATACATCTCACACATCAGTGCCTAAGAAATCCTCAGCGTTTCAGTTTAAACCAAGAGTTTCTTCTAACGTAGTCTCACTGGACAAACCAAGTAGCTCCAGTGACTCAAAGAAATCATTTTCGCACCATTGTCCTTCTTGCAAAGGCAATCACTTAATTTATAGATGTCAATCGTTTCTAAAGAAAACTCCGACAGAACGTTTCGACATTGTCAAACGCTTACGCCTTTGTTTAAATTGCTTACGAACAGACCATGCGTCCATGCAATGCAAATCCTATAACTCTTGTCGAACCTGCGCCAAGCCGCATCATACCTTGCTACATTTTGAAGCGCAACCTGCTTCTAGCCGTTCAGCTGGACCGATCGCTACACACATGCATAAAAATGCCAATAGGACGCAGTCAGCCTCTCCTATTCCGGCAAATGTTTTGTCTTCACAGACGAATTCAAATCTTGGGGTTACTGTCTTACTCTCCACTGCTGTTGTGGAAGTTCAAGACCGGTCTGGTAGATACAAACCGATCAGGGTACTCTTAGACCCTGGCTATCAAGCTAGCTTTATTCGAGACGATTGCGTGAGCAAACTTTGGCTTCCACGCATACGTTCGCAAGTTCCGATTTATGGACTTGGGCAGACAACTTCAGCAGTCAATAGGGGTGCCGTCAGCTGCACCATTCGCTCTATGTTAGACTCTGAAAAATCTCTAGAAGTCACAACTTTTGTGCTTTCGTCAATATCTGGCAAATTACCTAGCGTTGAAGTTCCTAATAATTGGGAACACTTATGCGGCCTGCACTGTGCAGACCCGACCTGGAACTCTCCAGGAACCATTGACATGCTCCTCGGAGCAGATGTTTATCCGTTCATCATCAATGGCGGTGTTATACATGGCAAATTTCTTCAGCCTGCCGCCATAAATACAATTTTTGGTTGGACTATCATTGGTCCCACAAAAAGCCTGCAGTCTGATACTGTCCAAGCATTTTTTACTTCTGTAGAAGATCCTATCGACCAGACCCTAAGGCGGTTTTGGGAGATAGAAGAGTTGCCATCAAGCCTTATACTTCTCCAGAAGAAGAAAAGGCAGATTTGATTTTGAAAACACGTTTTCTCGTGACCCTAGCGGTCGTTTTATTGTTGCGTTACCGTTCAACGATACTTTGCCCGTTTTTGATAATTGCTTTGAGATGGCTAAAAAAAGACTATTTTCGTTGGAGCGCAAATTGCATGCTCAACCGGAGCTACGCGCCCAATACAACAATTTCATGCAGGACTATCTTGATGCGGGTCATATGGCATTACTCGATTCTCCGCCCGTTGGGAACGATAATTATTTTTTACCCCATCACCCTGTGTTTAAAGAGGAAGGTCATACTTCTAAAATTCGTGTGGTTTTGACGCCTCTGCAAAGGCTAAAACAACGTGTCACTTAATGACATTCAATTGGCTGGACCTAGTCTCCAAAACGACATTTCGTCAATCTTACTTAAATTTCGTACTCATCGTTTCGTTTTTACTTGTGATGTTCGCCAAATGTATCGACAAATTTTGGTTACCGAAAAACATCGAAAGTTTCAATTAATTGTTTGGCGGTTCTCCGCAGAAGAACCCATTCAGACTTATCAGCTTAATACAGTGACCTATGGTATTAAGTCATCGCCTTATCTAGCATTAAAGACTCTTCAGCAATTAGCCATTGACGAAGGCAAAAGGTTTCCGTTAGCCGCTGAGGCTATACGGTCAAATCTATATATTGATGATTTCGTCGCCGGTGGAGATTCTATACAATCGGCCCGCGAAATTAAAGATCAACTTATCCGACTTTTACTTTTGGCTGGTTTTGAACTTCGAAAATGGAGTTCTAATTCAGTTTCTATTTTGGAAGGCATTCCGTCAGATTTTGCCAATATACTTCTCTCGATTTCGATTCTGACGAATCAATAAAAATATTAGGTCTTCAATGGTCACCTACAGAAGATATTTTCTCATTTCGGGTTAAACCATTAAACCCAATATGTACAAAGCGCAACATACTTTCACAAGTTGCCAGAATATATGATCCATTAGGATTTTTAGCACCACTAACACTTTTTGCAAAACGCCTAATCCAGCATCTGTGGATGTTAGGTTTAAATTGGGATGACATCCCACCAGCAGACATTTCGTCTCAATGGCAGCAATACCAAGAAGAGTTGCCGTTATTATCGTCATTAAAGTTACCACGTTGTTTACCCCCTTCGGATACTTTTACTTGTCATTTGCATGGGTTTTGCGATGCTAGCGAGGTAGGGTATGCAGCGGTAGTGTATTTTCAGTTCGTAAATCAAACTACTTGGAATTATGTGCCGCCGTTTTATTAAACGATTTACTTTCTTTTACCATTCGGTCTTATCAAGGCTTGATTGACATCTCCGATGTTTCAGCGTGGAGTGATTCTACGGTTGCTCTCACTTGGATACGTTCTCCACCTTTTCGTTGGAAAACTTTTGTGGCACACCGTGTTAGCCACATTTAAGAGATCATTGCACCTAGCCGATGGTTTTATATTAAATCTTCGCATAGTCCGGCTGATCCTGCATCTCGGGGATTGATGCCAAGCGCGGTTATTTCATGTTCGCTATGGTGGGCGGGGCCTGAATGGCTTCACTACCCTAGTGACTCGTGGCCGCCTCAACCAACATTGTCAACCTCAATTGCTGAGGTAACTACGGAAAAGAAGATCCTAACATTTGTCGCTCAAACAGATCCAAACGTCATTGACATTTTACTAAGCCGCTTTTCATCGTTATATAAAATCCAAGGCATCGTGGCTTACATTTACAGATTTTCTAAACCCATGGCTCAACGTCATACGGGTCCCTTAACAGACATTGAATTACACAATGCTCTCATGATTATCGTCCGGCATGTACAAAATGTTACATTTTCAAAGGAAATAGCTTCGATCAAGGCAAACCGTAAGTTACCTAAAAGCTTGCGAAAACTTTCTCCATTTGTTGATCCACAAAACATCTTAAGAGTAGGTGGGCGCTTGACACATTCTTCGCTTTCCTATTTCGAAAAGTTTCCTGCGTTATTGCCTCAGCGGCACCGATTAACCGAACTTATCATTCGGTCAACTCATGAAAGGTATTACCATCCCGGTGTAAATACCACAGCGTATCTTATAAAACAGAATTTTTGGATCCTTTCTATTAAAAATTCAATCAGAAATTATTTATCATCATGTCATAGATGTTTTCGTACCAAACCGGTCCTGGTAACTCCTCCTATGGGAGACCTACCGGCAGCACGTATTACCCAAATCAAACCGTTCAGTATTGTTGGTGTTGATTTTGCTGGCCCTCTTTTAATAAAGGCTAACCGCCTGAGAGGCTCTAAAACTCTTAAGGCCTATATTTGTATTTTTGTTTGTTTTGCCACTAAGGCAGCACATATTGAACTTGTTTCGGATTTGTCGGCAGACGCGTTTCTTGCCGCTTTGCGACGATTTATAGCACGGCGAGGACGCTGTTCTCAAATATTTAGTGATTGCGGTACTAATTTTGTAGGTGCCTATCGTCAGCTTATGAGTTATCTGCATAGTGCAGTAACCTCAGAAAAGATAAAGTGGTCGTTTAATCCACCTAGCGCCCCTCACTTCGGTGGCTTGTGGGAAAGCGGTGTTAAGTCGGTAAAGACACACCTAGCTCGCGTAATCGGCGAACAAAAACTTACTTTTGAGGAACTTTACACAGTTCTTACACAAATTGAATCTGTTCTAAATTCAAGGCCACTCTGCGCTTTGATTTCGGATCCAAATGACTTGCGTTGCCTAACACCAGGTCATTTCCTAACTATGGAGCCTCTTTCTGCACCACCAGATGAGGACCATTCAACCAACGTTTTACCATTAAAAAGCAGGTGGAAACTCCTGCAAAACTCCACCAAGACTTTTGGGCTCGCTGGAGCCATGAGTACTCATACTCTGAATCAAAAGGTTAAATGGCACTCTAAGGTAGGTGTCCGACAAGTTGAAAAGGACACTATTGTCCTCATCAAGGACGACCAGCTTTCTCCACTTCAATGGAAGTTTGGTCGTATTATTAATACCTTTCCCGGTGCGGACGGTATTATACGTGTCGCTGAAATCAAAACGGCACATGGCACACTAAAACGACCTTTGGTCAAACTAGCGCCGCTACCGGTATTTTAATTTTATTTTATGTTTAGATGTATATACACATTTCTTACATGTATAGTAGTATATTATTTTTACATATTTGCTTATTTACATATATATTTTTATTTTTGCATAGTTGGTAATATCGCTCGCTGTAGTGTACCACCCTATCTTTCGTTACCTGTTTTCCTAGCAAGGTCAAATCCCATGTGATTTCCTTCACCCAACCTACTTCCCTCCTTTTCAAAATTCTATGAATTTGGTGGGCGGTATGTTACGTCATCATCGAACATTTATTGGAATTGGTGACAATAAATACTTTGTGCGGGTATCCTACAGTTTTCAGTGAAACATTATATACCGACAGTGAAAGTGCGTGAGAACAGTCGCATTCGAACCCTTGCAGAAGACGGTTGTATGAGAGCTTTTGAAAGCGACACCGACACCCAATCGTGCGTGTTATTGGTTGTCCGTCGAAAGCTTTTGTGTGTGAACGTTTATTGCCCACAGCGGCACAGGATAAAAGGTATTTATACCCTTTGTTAAGTAGTTTGGTGTAGTTGTTTTTAGTTATTACATAACCGCTCCACCGCCATTGGTATTGCTACAAAAAGCAATTGGTCCTTCCCTATAATTAACATATTTATATCACTCCTTTATCATCCCAATTAAGCCAGCGATAGATTTAAATAATTACGAATGTCTGTGACAGGGAAGGCGGTAAAAGCAATTGAGAGCTTTCCACCATCAGCAACATTTGAAGAAGTTCGGAAGCTACTTAAAGACCAATTTGGAAATTCTGAACGGTATACTAGAGCAATATTTCGAAATCATTATGAAAATTGAACCCGTGAAATCGAAACATGACGTGAAAGTGTTGAACAACATAGATTTTTAGAGTTGCCGATCATGCACCAGTTATCGAAGGAGTAAGTGTATGCTTATAGGAGCAGTCAATTACTAGTCGGTTGTAACTGAAATAATATACGTCTTACTCAGCCTTTAGTAGCAGTGGATACTAAATTTGTGTACACGCTGCATGGCCCATTTCCAGTGGATACGACTAAAGTGGGTATACATCTGCATACGGTATTACAAGCGAATTTTGTGGGCATAATTGAGGAAACAATGCAAAAATTGTGGGAGTTGGACACAATCTGTATCACTAAAGATAGCTATGATGAGAATGACTTTTGCGAAAATTTCACACAGAATTGCATAGAAAAAAAGGTATTCGGTATCAAGTTGTGTTGCCGTGGAAAAGCGAGGAAGCAATCGTGAAGGATAAATATAATATAGTTGGTGCCCGCGTTCGTGATCAAATGCTAATATTTAAATTGAGCAATACTGATAAATTAGTTGAATATAATGCTGCTATTAAGGATATGATAAGCAACAATCATGCGAAATTACTTAGGCGGCGGCAGCTTCGTGAATCAGACCGGTTCCCGTATGGCTGCTGATCCCAAAGTCCGGGTTAGATTCCCGACACAACACGTTTGAAAAATGTTGACATTTTTCACAAAAGTACGCTCTCGTTCAGATGAGAGGTAAAATGTAGGTTCTGTGTGTAAGTGGACACGCACGTTAAAGGTCTTTACCTTGGTTGGAATAGCAAGGGTACGGCAAAATTCCAAAAACCTTGGTAAGAACTAGCTTCCTTGGCAATGTAATACCTTCGGGTGGAGCATTGAAAGTTAAGTGTAGGAGAATTAATTGCTTAGGCGGCTTCCTGGATCACACGGGTTCTCGTTCGACTGCTGATCTCATGGTCCCGCATCCGAATCTCGTCACGAACCGTTTAAAAAGTGCCAACCGAGCATTTTTCACAAAAATAAGCGCTCGTTAAAATGAGAGATAAAATGTAGGTCCCGTGTATGGGTGTTGTCACGCACGTAAAAGATCCCTACCTGTCGGAATAGCAATGATTACGCAAAATTCTAAGATTCCAGGTAAAAAAACTCGCTTCCTGGCCAATCTAATACCTTCGGGTAGAACAATGGAAAGTAAAATGTAAGGAAATTAACTCCTTAGGCGAATTATGGATCAGACAGGTTCGCGTATGACTGCTGGATCCCAATGTCCCGGGTTCGATTTCTGGCACGAACCGCTTGAAAAATGTTAGGCGAGTGTTTTTCACAAA
This sequence comes from Platerodrilus igneus, assembly GCA_036346225.1. Lineage (NCBI taxonomy): Eukaryota > Metazoa > Arthropoda > Insecta > Coleoptera > Lycidae > Platerodrilus > Platerodrilus igneus. Next base: position 4,300,271 of record JARFIW010001271.1, read on the forward strand.
AACACTCCCTCGTTCAGATGAGAGTTAAAAAGCAGCTCCTGTGTGAGTGTTATCGCACACGTTAAAGATCGCTACTTGCTTAAAATAGCAAAAGTTCGGTAAAATTCAAAATTTTCAGGTAAAAAAACCCGTTTCCTGGTCAATATAACATTGGAAAGTTAAATGTAGGGGAATTAACTCATTAGGCGGCTCTGTGGATCAGGCAGGTTCAGGTAAGCCTGCTGATTCCAATGTTCCGGGTTGGGTTCCCGGCACGAACCGCTTGAAAAATGTTAGGCGAGTATTTTGCACAAAATACGTCCTCGTTCGGATGAGAGGTAAAAATGTAGGTCCCGTGCTTGAGTGTTGCCACACACGTTATAGATTCATACTTTTCTTGGAATAGCAAGGTTTCGACAAAACTTAAACTTAACTAATTACAAAAGGGGTTCAGAAAAATTATTGACGCGGTTTGTTGAAAGTAAGCGCCAAACCTGCACGGTGCTTGTACGGCACAACACTTATTTTCACTACATTGCTGGTTATTGTTACCGAGGTGTATCTCGTCTCTGTAAGATCCGTTCCCAAGCAGAGTTAAATGCATATGAAAAATGTGTGGTTAGGTGATTGATAGAGAGTAGGAGTGTATTGGAATCTACGTTTATTAAGTGTTTAAGATCTTGAGTAATGTCTAATGTGAGTGGACAAGTGTATAATAGATGCATGCGAGTGTCTGTATTTCCACAGTTGCATAGATCGGTGTCTGAGAGGTTAAATTGGAAAAGTTTGGCATGAAGTTTCCGTGTCCCGTGAGGAATTGTATTGTAGGTCGGGAAGATAGAGGTATGTAATCTGGGATTTCTGTGAGTGTTGGGAATATGTTGTGTGTGTATCTTCATTGGAGGCACTCCAGGATTCCTGCCAGGAAATCCCTAACGAGCTCCGAATAAAAATGTTCAGTTCAGATGATCTTGTGTTCTCTATAAGCCTTGGGAGTAAGGTGCGGTGGTATAGTTGTATCGGTTGATTGGTCTTGATGTGCTTTTGCTGTAACGTGAGATTGATTGGAGGTATTTTAAGGAGGACATACAGAGCTCCGTAGAGCTAGTTCTGAAAGCCCTGGAGCAAAAAAAGGAGGAAGGGCTAGACAACGGAATGGAGAGCTCTTCTATGGTATACGTTGATTGAAATCAAGAGTCTGCAACGTATCGTATGATTATGATTGGTAATGTTACGTTGTTTAGGATGAGTGTATTAGTTTGTTGTGAGAGTGAGAGTGGGAGACATGTTTGTAGGTTATGAAGAAGTAATGTAGATTTATTTCCAAGGTGTGTGATGTACGCGTTTTATTTTAAGGCCAGGCAGACTAAACTCAGCGGCGTAGGTCGTGGTTCAAACTCATTACTAAAACCTTGCTTGTACTTACCAATTATGCAATACGAATAAAAATCATCAATATATACATAACCAATTTATAATAAACATGGGCGCCAATCAGCGGAAAGGCACTGATACCTAATAAAAGTAATCATTAAATAACTTCGTAGTTTAGAAAAAGAAATAACATTTTATTATACCATCGACTGTCAGGAAAAGCATATATATAAACAAATAAATAAACAGTCTTGAACTCGAAATGAAATAAGGCCTACAGGGCCCACTATTCCGACATAAAATAAACGTAATTCTATCTAACCTAATTGTTATCTAGGGACGTGCACGTCGTCACATATACCTAATCTTTAGCCTAACTATGATTAATAATCTATAGGAACACTGTGGCACGATTTAAATAAAATTAAATAAAAAACCTTAACAAAAAATATTTAAATTACTAGATACGTATTTCGACCACTATGTGGTCATCATCAGTAGGAAAAAAAAAAAATTAGCTGTAGTGAATTCACTTGTTTGTTGTTGAGAACACCAGCCTGCGGGTGAGGAGAATATCCTCGATAGTGTTTAAAGCAACAATATAGTAAATTATACAGCTAATTTTTTTTTTTTTTCCTACAGATGATGACCACATAGTGGTCGAAATACGTATCTAGTAATTTAAATATTTTTTGTGGTTAAGGTTTTTTATTTAATTTTATTTTAACTATGATTAACTTAAGACCTTTAATTATATTAACAAAAGCACTTTGAAACACAACTATGCATTACTGTCTTTACAACACGGTATCCGTATGTACAGATTAAATCAAGGATTCCATGGGTTAATACCGCATGCTCTCTTCAATGATTATTTCCGGAACACGCGAAACGTAATTTACTGTCAATATAATTCACAAAAAAAACAGACCGGCCTATAGCTCGCAACAACAGCTCCCGCACCCCGTCGTTAGCGTCTATAGGTAGAACGAACATACATTTCCGCGAGCAAAAGTAAACAGTATCAACTGGTCTATAGTAATTAACCTTTACAACACTACAAAAGTTTGACACGTAAATCCGAAAAAGCTTTCTTTACTGAGCTATTAACAAAGGTTAGTTCACGTCTTTATTACGTTCCAATGACCGGTAGTTGAAGCAAAGGAATTTTCTTTTAAATAACCCTAAGCAATAGCACACCGTCGTTAGCGTCTATGTAGAATTAAAAGTAATCCTTCCCTACAAATTAATAAGAAGCTACAAAAAGTGATGCAGAATCGAAATGAAACTCATAGCAAAGGGTTGCTTTGCATTATTAAAAAAATGTCCTTCAAACAAAATAAATACTCACGTGTTCTAAGCACACACATAAACACGTCTTTACCCAAAGAACACACATCAAAAAGCCCGGAATCATTGCTGTTTCTTTACATCTGCAATCACATTCCTGCAAAACCCCAATGAATTCGTCCGGCCTTGCGGCCATAGGCCGCTCCATATGTTTAAATACCAGAAACTAAACCCTCTCACTACATTGTAATGTAAATATTATGCGATCCCAGGTACCGTAGACGTAAAACGAAAGCTTTTTAAAATATAGAAGCATTCGCTTGTATGAAATTATTCCACCACGGTCTATGCAGGCTTTGTAACACGTACATATAATAATTCAACCACGGTTCGTGAAATATACAAGTAATAATTAAATTGTGTCAACTATTAATACTATAAGTATTGGTACGCAGTAGCGTAACATTATATAAAAATAATGATAAAATTTATGCTTAACAAGGCGATTGAAAATCGGGTTGTTACACCCCCCTCCCACAAAAGTTGAAATTGCGGGAAGAAATTTCAACCCTTTAACCTCTCAACGTAAAGAAACCACACTAAACACATTTTGAACTTGAAATACGTTAAAGTCACCAAGTCAATATTAAACACCACACCCGACACCAATTATCGAAACTCTAAAACAAAATGAATTGCTACAACCTCAGGCAATAAGAAAAGGAATAACTGTAAGAGGAAATAGGAAAATAAAGATAGGAATATTCTTTTGTTGTTAAAGAGAAAACAAAACAAAGCTCTAGCAATCTCCAACAAGTTAAAATGGTTCACACACTTAAGTGATTAAAGGTAACTTGAAAAACTATTAGCTCCAGCAACTATCGAAACAATAGTTACAAATCCAACTCTTGAAGCTAAGTTCCTAAGTATTAAAACTTAATAATCGGCAAATATCTACTTTAGAAGCCAAGCTTCTATTAAATAAAATGCGCAGTCTAAACTGCAACTACAGAATTTGAATAAGCGAAAGTGAATGGAGTGATCAGTTCCAACACCAACGAAACTCAAATCCAATAACCCACAAAATATACAAAAAAATAGACTTCTAGGCGAAATCCAAAAATAAGTGTATGGACCAACGCCCAAAACAACTTCTGCACCAGCAAAAGCAGAAATAAAAATGTGAATACTAGTGAATGCACAAGGCTTAAATCCAACATCTTGAATTCAACTTAACAACTGAGAACTGGGGATAAAGGTAATAAGGAAAATATTTAATGTGGCTTTAAATCTTTAACATGAAAAATACCCAACGGTTTATCATCCACCGTCGCTAAGCGGTAAGTCGTAGTACCAACAACCTCAATTATCTTAGCTTCCAAATATTTAGGAGCTAATTTTTTATTAAATGATTTAGTAGCATCCGACAGAACAAAATTCTTTCTCCAAACAAGATCACCAACATTAAACTTCAAAGGTCTTCGTCTTAGATTATATGAACGGGTATTGCGCTCATACGCCAAATGAAGATTTCTTTTACCTCCCTAAAATTGGAGATAGTTCATTCATGTCTCGAACTAACTGTTCTCGATTTTCTAAAACAACTCATCCTCTTTGAAATTCTTTAACCGACCAAAAATCTCCAGAAATAGGAACGGTACGGCCAAAAGCCAAAAATGATGGTGAAAATTTTGTTGATTCGTGAACAGCGTTTCGGAGGGCGTGTGCTATTTTATGGATTTCAACATCCCATTCCTTATGACTGTCTTTAATATAACTACGGATGGCTGTTCCAATAACTTTATTTACTCTTTCGACAAAATTTACCTGCGGATGGTAATTTGCGTTAAACCAAACGGATTGAACGTTATAAGTATACATTAATTTTGAAAACAAAACGCTTTTAAATTGGGGACCATTATCCACCATACAAATTTGTGGAACCCCGTAAACCAAAAACACATAATTTTCAATATATTCACAGATGCGTTGTGCAGAGGCATTGCGCATTGGGTGAATTAGAGTAAATTTGGTAAACCAATCACAGATGACTAAAAGAACTGTATTCCCTTGTTTTGAACGAGGAAAAGGACCAACTAAATCGATAGAAAGACATTGAAATGGGAAAGAGATCTGCTTTTCCTGGCCCATAAATCCATAATGATTGAATTGAGCAGATTTGCTTTCACAACAAATTTTACAATTGCGAATATATTTAGAAATGTCCGACTTCATTTTGGGCCAATAATATAACTCTTTAATCTTTGAAAAAGTTTTGAAAACTCCTAAATGAGCCGAGGTAGGGTCATCGTGACACTTTTGCAAAATCTCATTACGACTCGACTTTGGAACAACTAGTTTCCATTCCACCAAATTTGATTCAATTGATAAATTATTAGAAATATATTTATAAATTTTTCCATCTTCAACTCTCCAATCCGGATTAGAATCAGGTTTATTAGAAATTTCTGATAGCATCTTCTTGTACCAGTCATCGATATCATCAGAAGAAAATTTTAAAGAATTAATTTCAACAGGAGCTCTGGAAAGAGCATCAGGTACAACATGTAGTTTACCCTTCCTATGAATCACCTCATAATCAAACTGCTGAAGCTTAACGCTCCAACGCGCTAATCGACCTGAAGGATCTTTTAGGCTATTAAGCCAGATCAAAGAATGATGATCGGTAATAACCTTGAAGTGTGTGCCTTCTATGTAAGGCCTAAATTTCTGAATGCCAAAATGACAGCTAACAATTCCCTTTCTGTCACCGAGTAATTTTTCTCAGCCTTATTAAGAGCACGAGATGCGTAAGCAATTACCTTTTCGTTGTCGCCCTCACCTTGAGTCAGCACAACTCCAACACCATAATTCGACGCATCACATTGTAAGTAGAAATGCTTAGTAAAGTCAGGGCTAGCCAAAATGGGAGCCTGGCCAAGACAAGCTTTAATTTTGCAAAGGATTTAAGAGCTTCTTCATTCCAGGTAATAGATTGAGACTTCCTTTTGCTTTTAATAGGTCATTAATCGGAGCCAAAATTGTGGAAAAATCATTGATGAATCGACGATACCACGAACACATTCCAGTAAAACGTTTAATTTCTGTGGCTGTCTTATGTAGCGGAAAATTGACTATAGCATCTATCTTAGAAGGATCGGTATGAAGACCGTCTTTATCAACAACATAACCCAAATATAATAACTTGGGTTTACAAAATTCACATTTTGAAAGATTAATGGTAAAATTTGCATCTCTAAGTCTTTTGTAAACTTCCTCTAAAATTTCAATATGTTCTTTAAAAGTACTCGATACGACAATAATATCATCTAAATAAACAAAACATTTTGCGACAAGGAATGGCCAAAATAGACTCCATGAGTCGCTGAAGCGTACTAGGCGCGTTGGTTAAACCCATAGCCATAACATTATACTCGAATAAACCTCGGCGAGGAACTGTAAAGGCAGTCTTTCTCTACTCGCCGCGTCTAAAGGTATTTGCCAAAAGCTTTCTTTAAATCAATAGAGGTTAAGTACCTGGCATTGCGAAACCTATCAAGTATGTCATTTAAAAATGGAAGAGGATACGCATCTTTTTGTTACATAATTCAATTTTTTGCATCAAAGCAAACACGAAATTCTCCGACTTCTTCTTAACCAACAGCATCGGCGAATTCCAAGGACTAGAACTCGGGCTAATAATGCCTTGAGCCAGCATCTCATCAATCTCTTTATTTGCATGTGCTAGCATGGCAGGTGATAAAGGATAATAACGTTGTTTAATTGGAATAACATCGCCAGTAATAATAGTATGAGTGACTTTATCAGTTCGACCCAATTCTGGACGATCGAGTAAGTTAAATAAGGAAATAATACGATTCAATTCGGATTTTGACCTTCATCCAATTCATCAGCACATTTAATCATATGAAAAGTATCAATTTCAGAAGAACAAGCAAAAATTCTTTTGTAGAAAAATCTACTTTAATTTCAAATAATTGGCAAAAATCTACACCAAGGGTAAGGGCATTCTCAATTGTATCAGAAACCAAAATTGATAATTCATGAGTGAGACCATTAACACAAAGTGGCAAAGTAATCTTACCAAGAATAGACTGTGAAGTACCATCAGCCGTAGAGAGTGACGAAAACTCATCGTTACGATTTAATTTTAAATCGTATTTGTCAATTAAAATATTCCAGATTTCCCTAATATCGTGGTCGTTGCGCCAGAATCCAATAGAGCAACTAAATTATCGTTAAAAATTTTAACAGCGATATGAGGTCTGGAATCTCTTTCAGAATTATAGAAATTAGAAGAAATTTTAGTAGTTTGTAAAAATTTTTGACTTTTGAAGCCAATCGGGCCAAATCTTTTGTCAGCCAGCGCAAATTTTGGTGAAGAGGTACATCGGCTAACGAAATGACTCTTCGAAACTAGTTTTTTGACTTCTGGGAGCATTTTGGACAATCCAATGAAGTAACATCGTGTTGTCCGCACAAATAACAAAATAATGCGCGCTTTTCGGCACAGGTATGAAATGAATGACCTAATTTTTTGCAGTTGAAACAAATTGTAGTAGACTTGGCAGTATTCGTTTTTGAGAAATTAGAAATATCAGTTCTTGCTACTATATTTTTTGTAGTAGGTGAAACAAGGACCCTAGGATTTGGACTGAATGGCAATCTGTTGGAAGCTCCTCGACAGGTGCATGTCGTAATTTAATACCTTCCAAGGTTTTACATAAAGAGATTAGGTGCGAAATGTCCGTAACCTCAATCAAAGCCAATTGAGTGGCATAAAAAGATTGCAAATTTCTTTTAATAATTTTCAATTGTTCGGAGTTTGCAATAGCTTCATCCAATTGAGCAAATAAATTCACCATGGTAGAAATATAAACAATAGGGGACTCTTCAATTTTTGTTTTCGCGCCTTTATGTAGGCCAATAAATTTTCATTGTAGTCCTCGGGGAGAAAGTCTTGTTTAAGTTTGTAAATTAATTCATCCCAGGAATGAACAGAGGAACGGGTGGCTCTAAACCAAGCCAAAGCCGAATCAGAAAATAGGTCAATGGCTCCTTCGAATAAATCTTCAGAAGAAACCTTCCGAGCAACCTGACGCTCATTGCAACGTTGAATGAAAGATAAAACAGAAATATTTTTCGGATCACCCGTAAACTGGAGACCCCATTTATAAATCGGAACCGCTGAACGAGTTCTATTAAGCGAATCAATTAAGGTACTAAGGTCCTTAGTTGAAATACCAACTGAAGGCTCAGTGTGGGTGACAATGTTGGACGTAGAAGGTAGGTCTTTTCCGGTAGGAACATGAGTAGAGTCGCGATTAACACCTAAAGAAAAATATGTAAAGTTAGAATTAAATTCTTGTTCTTCATGGACTTGCTCTAACATTTCAATAGACTTAATACAACGAGAAAATATTTGTGAATGAGATGAAGAATATTCTTCATTGAAAGTTGTGTATGTTAACCTTCGATAGACGTGTAAAAGTCTGGTATGCAACCGTAAATATTCATTTTTCTTAGGAGTAATTTTATAAGAATGAAGCAAGGATTCCAATTCATTAATTTTTGTTCTAAACAATTTAATTCGTCTTTTGATTAATTTGAATTTTTCGTAGTTAGAAAAATTGAAACATCCATTTTTCTAATGCAAGTTTGGAACGTAATAATTTTCTTTTAACATCAACAGTTTTATCAGAAGGATCTGAATTTCGAATTAATAATTCGTGACTCAGCTCGTCAGCTTTTAAAGACTCTACTATAAACATTTTCAATAATAATATCAGTTCAATAAATTCAAAATACACGCATATGTTAACTCCACAAAAAAAATTATAATGTACATTCAATTTGGCAAGTAAAAGCAAATGCTTCAGCACAACAATTCAAAAGTGTCTGCGTTAGTACAATTATGTTTGAAAAATTGAGCAACGTAAAAAAACGATACAAAATTCAAGCCCCAAGCGTTAGGCGCCAGTGTGATATTTACATAATCAACCGTCCTTCGTGGAAATGTGAAGACCAGTCAAGACGGTTAATTAAGGCCAGGCAGACTAAACTCAGCGGCGTAGGTCGTGGTTCAAACTCATAACTAAAACCTTGCTTGTACTTACCAATTATGCAATACGAATAAAAATCATCAATATATACATAACCAATTTATAATAAACATGGGCGCCAATCAGCGGAAAGGCACTGATACCTAATAAAAGTAATCATTAAATAACTTCGTAGTTTAGAAAAAGAAATAACATTTTATTATACCATCGACTGTCAGGAAAAGCATATATATAAACAAATAAATAAACAGTCTTGAACTCGAAATGAAATAAGGCCTACAGGGCCCACTATTCCGACATAAAATAAACGTAATTCTATCTAACCTAATTGTTATCTAGGGACGTGCACGTCGTCACATATACCTAATCTTTAGCCTAACTATGATTAACTTAAGACCTTTAATTATATTAACAAAAGCACTTTGAAACACAACTATGCATTACTGTCTTTACAACACGGTATCCGTATGTACACATTAAATCAAGGATTCCATGGGTAATACCGCATGCTCTCTTCAATGATTATTTCCGGAACACGCGAAACGTAATTTACTGTCAATATAATTCACAAAAAAAACAGACCAGCTTATAGCTCGCAACAACAGCTCCCGCACCCCGTCGTTAGCGTCTATAGGTAGAACGAACATACATTTCCGCGAGCAAAAGTAAACAGTATCAACTGGTCTATAGTAACCTTTACAACACTACAAAAGTTTGACACGTAAATCCGAAAAAGCTTTCTTTACTGAGCTATTAACAAAGGTTAGTTCACGTCTTTATTATGTTCCAATGACCGGTAGTTGAAGCAAAGGAATTTTCTTTTAAATAACCCTAAGCAATAGCACACCGTCGTTAGCGTCTATGTAGAATTAAAAGTAATCCTTCCCTACAAATTAATAAGAAGCTACAAAAAGTGATGCAGAATCGAAATGAAACTCATAGCAAAGGGTTGCTTTGCATTATTAAAAAAATGTCCTTCAAACAAAATAAATACTCACGTGTTCTAAGCACACACATAAACACGTCTTTACCCAAAGACCACACATCAAAAAAAGCCCGGAATCATTGCTGTTTCTTTACATCTGCAATCACATTCCTGCAAAACCCCAATGAATTCGTCCGGCCTTGCGGTCATAGGCCGCTCCATATGTTTAAATACCAGAAACTAAACCCTCTCACTACATTGTAATGTAAATATTATGCGATCCCAGGTACCGTAGACGTAAAACGAAAGCTTTTTAAAATATAGAAGCATTCGCTTGTATGAAATTATTCCACCACGGTCTATGCAGGCTTTGTAACACGTACATATAATAATTCAACCACGGTTCGTGAAATATACAAGTAATAATTAAATTGTGTCAACTATTAATACTATAAGTATTGGTACGCAGTAGCGTAACATTATATAAAAATAATGATAAAATTTATGCTTAACAAGGCGATTGAAAATCGGGTTGTTACAAAGTTCCATAATATAGGTGACAAGATTGACCCTTGTGGGCATCCCTATGTTAAAGTTTTGTGATGGATGTGAAGTTGGTGCTGATGCTGCAGGTTTTGTTCTGGAAGGATGTTTGATTAATTTAATAAATGTTTGAAGAAAAATTATGAGTGTTTAGTGCGTGTGGTACACTCTGCCACCACATTCAATCAAAAGCGGACTTAAAATCGATGTAGATGACCAGTGAGTACTTGGCTGGTGTTTGTTTGACTATTGTGAAGAGTGTGTGTATGGCCTGTTCGGCACCCCTTCCTTTTTTCGGAATCCAAATTGGTTTGGTGAGATCAGGCTGTGTGTCAATATGTTCATTTAATTGTAGGATAAGTTTCTCTAGGATCTTTCCAAAACACGGTAAAACTGCAATGGGGCGATATGATGATGGTTCTGAGGCTGGTTTTTCCCCGTTTTAATAAAAGTTTGAGTGTGGCGTGCTTGTAGTTGTCGGGAATATACCGTCTGTGACACATTCTTAAAAAGGATGGAATGGCAAATGCGTAGCCAAGAATTAATCACTTAAAAAACTTTCCGTACCATGTGTGTGAAATAAAAGGGACCTGCAAATCACAATTGCATGTTTTGTCATATGTATTTAATCGGGAGCTGCTGTGACAATACTGTGGAATATTGAACAGGAAAGTCAATTTGACCAGACATTTAAAGAAGGTGCATGGTTTGGTTGCAGAAAAACGTGGCGTATCGTCAAGCTGGGGTGAACTGTTAACTGCAAAGTCTGTAATTATAAGTTTAGTAGAAAGGATAGTTTAAAGCAGGGGTAATTACAACCACTGCATCATGTGAGAGCAAACCGAAATCGACGGATATTGTCACAAACGCACGCAAAGGGGATTTGCGATGCAAGATAATTATCAACTTACCCGAAACGGAGTAAGCTGGGATGAACTGTTAACTTGCAAAATCTGTAATTATAAGTTTAGTGGGACGTGGAGGGATGAGGATCTACACCAGCTAAAACCTACAATAACACCATTACAAACGCCATTTTTCTTGTCAAGACTTGCAATTGACTGCTATTAACACAATAAGGAACTACGCACACATGATCACCAGCATATAAGACAAGGAGCCATTTCCGGTGCATTAGTTGTCGAAGTATTGACGAGTTGATCAAAATTGGAAATTTTACTTCATAAAATAGGTCTGAATCTCAGAGACAACCGTCCACTATGAGCAAACCACGCGTATCCAAAAAAGGAGTGAGAGGCCTGGGCGATTTATTCACTGATTTACAATTTGTGATATAAATATCTAGAAGGAACATTTCTTGTTGAACTCTTTTGACAAAAATATGAAGTGGAAATTGTTGTAGAGCTATAGAGACATGATTGGACGTTTACGCGACGCTAATGGTGTCCGCAAATTAGAAATAAAGTGATTAACACATGTAATAATTCGACATATTTTCGATAAATTTGAAAATTGAGTAATCGATGAGTCCAAAAAATTGTCTGGAACGGCAACATATAATGATAAAGTTTGCTTTTCCTCCTCAAATGACGACGAATCTACTAAACAAGATAGGCGATGAGATGGCCATTTTACTTCTGAAAGAAGCCATGGAGAACTTTTCCATCATAACAGATGTTGTAACAATTCTGAAGCTAAAAGACAACAAGCTGGGTTTTCTGACAATTTAATATAAAATCACGATGCTGAAAAAATACGGTCTTGGACATGTGAAACTCGATTGCTAATGAAAGTTTTCCAATTGTGTGACGATAATTTAATCCATGCCAGCGCAACGGTTGAATCGGAGCAAGCAGAAATACAAGCAAACGACACCTGAGTCTTGTAAGTAACTAGGGCAATTTCTACCAAATCTGAAACAAAAGTGCACCACACAACTCCAAACGAAGCAAAGATACACGATTGTTAGGAGCAACCCTACATTTGGCACAAACGAATGAAGTATTAATGTTTCCATATGTGTCGACGATTTGAAAATAAACGACGGCTGAATGGCCTGCTCTGACGCATCACAAAATACCACGAATCTGTATATTTGAATAATTCACAATTAAAATCCAACTAGGTATCTCGAGTTTCGATAGTTTAGACAATTGCTCCAAATAATTTTTCCACTGTAAAACAACATTTAACGGAGGATTTTCGTTCCTATCCACACCTAAAATCCAGAAATTTAATTTAACTCAAAGAATAAGCGTTTCGCCTCCTCTGCAGAACCACCAATAGGCGCAGAGGCCGAAACATCAAAAACTAGTCTAAGTTTAGTTGTTGAGCTCTCTAGCTTTGGCAACTGCATCATGTGGTATATAGTATTCTGACGAACCATTTGGTGAATTTTTATACGGTAACGAACAAAGAGTTATATGACCACTTCCGATGTAATTCTGCATAATGTCATGATAAAAGCATATAAATAAAAACTCCTTTTCCAAACATGGCTCCAATGAAAAAAAACCTGCGAATGGGGATCTCCCGAGAATCGATAAAAATAGGTACTAAGTGGCTTGAACGGCAACATGACCACAAGAAGACCACCATCGTCTCTAGTATGGATCTCAACAAAATGCTTCTCACACACTTCTACAGCAGAGGTTAACTAACAGAAATAGGGAATGTTTTCAAACTCCCAAAAACGACGAAGATTAGAATCTAACGGCTCCACAATTGCACAAAACGAAGTGCGTGATAAGACAGGAGAAACAAATTTTCCTGTTAGTATCCAATTCAATGTTGTTTTTATGGCAACGGGTTCACCCAGCGACCCTACAAGCTACTAGTGGCAGTAGAACTAGTTTCCAATTTAGGGGTTGAATAAGCCGACAGAATTAGTGACGATGAAACCACAGGCACAGAAGATGAAACTTCTTTACTATGCACTGCAAATTTTTCAAAATGCAGCAATGTATTATGAGGCTTTGAGCACATTTTGCACAGATTCTTTGATTTACAATTGCTAGGCACGATGTGAGTTGATTCAACAATTATGCGCATCCCTTTTTCTTTAACAAAATGATAACGTTCTTGAATTGACTTCACAAGGAACGTTTTACTTGATATAAAAAATGCGTGGCGTCACACAACAAACATTTATTTACATTTGATGTTGTCAGTAAAGACTTGCGAGGTTGTGATTTTGAGTGAGCACTCGGGTGTTTTTCCAAATCCACATTTTTAATGTGTGGTTTGGGATTTAATTTGGGATGATGATCTGCTAATACTATACAGCCGATTTCCAGCGCGTAACAGTGCTTTTCAACAAACGATTTTAATTGCTCTACATTGGGACATTCTGAGTATTTTCCAACTCGAAAGTTTTTAGTAAATCGACATCCAATTTTTTTTGAAAACATATTAAAAAGAATTAAATCCAATACATCAATTTTGATTTGATTCAAATCAGCAATTTTCTACAAAGCAATTTAGTAATTCTCTTAAAATATTGCCATTTGCAAGGATATTTCACGTACAGTTATGGAGTTATCGGAAAGTTTAAATTTACTTACAACGTGTTTATGAGAAGCTCTTTACACCGTTACTCCATCTATCCCGAAAATTTGTTAGTTTTTAAAGTTAGTTTTATATCAATGAAGTTTTATCTTGATTAAGTAAGGTTTTGATAACGTGAGGGTCCAATTAAAATGAGTGGGTACCTTTTTATCTGATATAGTGGAAACTTTACTTTTCCAATGGTTTTTTATACTGTTATAACTGGCACGGCTTATTTTAGCCAATTGATTAAAAAATTGCCATGTACACAATACTTGTATCGTTACCAGATTTTTACTACCGTAGTTGATGATCCATAATCACGTGATCGGTCAATGATTAATCCGACAACGGAGCTAGTTACATCAAAGAATATTTTACATGACTACGATATGTACAATGTGAGTTCATCTACAGCTTTAAGGGAAATGGACAAACTTCAGCTGACCTAAAAGGTAAACAGAGGTAGTATATGCTGGAACCAACAATTGTCTTTATATTTGATCTTTTCACGAACTCATCCAACCTGTTTAAGGAACGAAATGGCATTGTCACTAATCTTCAATAACGCAAATTGTTAAAATGTATCACTACACAAAGCAATTGACACGTTCTCTGAACTAATTTAGCGTATCCTTATTTAAAAATTTTGAATTGCAGCGTCAGTTGCGATCTAAAAGTACGCCAGTCGGTGTTTAAGATAATTCCTGAAATTCTGCAAAACATTTCGTCGTTTGTTAATTTTTAAAAATAATTTCCTCAGTCACGCTAGAGTAATTTGCACAGTGCCTGACATATCACCTACTGGCATGTCCTAAAACACCCGATTGAAATATGATCTTAAATTCTCAACATCCATGAGGGTTAATTTCAGCTGTGCAAATAAATTTCAAGTGGCGTTCAATCATACTACAGGATAAATAGCCCTTCTTTTAGCGCATTTATAAACCACTTTGATGTTGGTTTCTAAAAGGCAGTAAGTTATCAAGTGGAGAATATGGTGGCTGATGTAAAATGTGTTCAAAATTGTGGTAGCCATTTTCCAAGTTAGTTTTCACAATATATTAGCAGCTGAACTCGTTGTTGGATCGTAAATCCGCAGTGGTTTTGTAATTAACGATATTAGTGCGGATTTGGGGGATTTAAAGGATATACTAAATTGGGTTCATGTATAGTAAGTATCAATAACTATCTAACGTCTTATATAGCTTATCTGTGTACGACAGTATATTTTTCGACTCTGGACACTAAGTTTAAGAAATAGCTTCTAATATGTGATCGATATTACAAATAACATCTAGCCCAAAATTGCGTCCTGACAGAGATAGATATTTTGCTCTTTTAGTTTAGCACAAATTTCAAGAGCGCCATTTAGTTACAACGTGATCGCATCAACCCAAGCAAGTTATGGAAATACATGTGATTTCTGGCGGAAGCAAAGCATAACGTTGCTTTACGAACTCCACAATCTGCTACCGGTGGCGTGATGATCTCTTTTGTATAAATTACTGTTTGTCTACTTTTCGTGAAAAGTCTTGTATGGTTTTATTTTTAATATTCCAGCTTTTGAACAATTTGACATTTTATTGATGTGGCACTAATGCCGACCCTCCTTATCATGTTTAATTTTTATTCGCGTGTAAAGTAGAAAAATGGACGTCGGTTAAAGGTTATAACTCCGGAATTTATTTTTAAAAGAACTTTTCGGTTTAAGAAACTTTAGCATAGAACCTTTTTCTTCGAAAAAAGGTTACAAAGTGTCAGCTATGTATAGTAACAACCAAATAAAGTCAAGCTTAATTCATCGGAATTCTAAACTAACAACATATTTGTATGCATGATGCTGCGCTTTCACTTTCAAACTGAAAAAAATGAACTTGAAAAAGTATTAAATACTGCAAGGAAAACATAAATTGTTAAAACAAGCATAAAAAATTATACAATTCTTTATTTTAAACAATCCAAGATTAAACACATTTGTGCTTTAATAATATTATGAACTCTTTAACATTACTCTAATTATAATGTAACAAACTTCTTTTACTGCTCTTTACTCGGTCTAATATAAGCTTTGATTATTCACAATTATTTTAAGAGATCACTGATAATAATTACTACAATGTTCACTGCACTGATAAATTCCTTAACGCGATGAAATTATATTTATTATTAAATTCGACTGCGTAATTTATTGTAATAACTGATCCCATAATTTATTTTGTATTACTTGCGGACTCATACTTCTTCCGAAACTGAACTCCTTTCAGGCCATACGGTTTATATACTTAATTGTAAACCTTTCACATACTTTCAGAAATTACGAGACTCCTGAATTATTCGCATGTGTAGGCTTTATTTGATTCTTTAAATACACCCTTGTTGTTGTAAATCAAGACATTGTTAATTTAACGACTTTGTTTCTTTTAATTCTAGACTCTTCAGTGCCACTGTTACGATAGTATTTATTATTTATAAATAAGTGTTGTTCAATATGTTGCATAGTTAAATTATGTTTCTTCTTCGTTAAAATGTTTCTGTAAACCGAAAATTTTTTTCTACTTTCATACTAGTTTATGGAGTATGTTTAAATTTTAGTTTCAAAGCTGGAGTCTTATAAATCTTTTTCGTTTGTTCAAAACATTTGAAATTTTTCGTAATTATCTGAATCTCTTGTTTTTTGTTAAAACAACTTGAAAGTTGGTTGAACGATATTTCCAAGGTGTCCTGGTACTTAAGACATTTTATTGTGAAATTTATAATTATTTACACAGCATCAACAAGGACAACTTCTTTTCTCTGAAGTCCGGGCAGTGTTCTAACAAAATCATGGTTACTTTCTATATATGCCAAATCATGTTTCAGTTGTTGATCTTCAACCAACTTTTGACACTCGTTAATTGTTTTGCAGTTTCATTCCAACTCCAATGCAATTACTCTAAAACTTGGAACATTGTCGGCACGACATATTGCAGTATTTAATCACGTTCCTCGTGTTGTCAGGTTTCGGTGGAAATGATAAACTAAGAAAACGATAATCGTACTGCGGGTAAACATTTCTATTATGATTATATGAATAGACAACCCCACATTGTCACTATAAACACCTGCATTGACTAATACAAGAGAGCTGTAGAATTTAACATGCTCCACATCGAATCTTCTTTGCTAAGACAAATTTACTACTAATAATATCTACAATTGTGATAAAGCTTCACTATACCAAAAAGAAAAAAAATGGAAATCTATAATGCGTTCGCGTTACTTTAAATATACACCAGGTAGGAAAGAGATATTTAATTTTGGCAGGACAGAATGAATATGGACGCACCTTGTATAGTAAAATTTTGTTTCTATAAAAGTAATTCAAATAATAAAGTATAACATTATTTTTTTAAAATACACTGTGAACCTAATAGCCAAGACGATACTTTATTTTAGAAACGCAAATGAAAACAAATCTGAAAGTGACAAGACGCCGCGTATTTGTTTCTAACAGAAAGATAAATTATAAGTAGATAGTTCTCGTACAAGCATAGATAAAATGCTTTACTTTGTGAAAACAAAAATAGAAAAAGGAAAAATGGTATAACAATTAAGCACCACAAGTTGGAAGTTACGTTTAGAAGGTTATTTAGAAAGGTTGAAATATTGTAATACAAGCATGGGTGGGGTTGCTAAGTTGTAAATGATTTGTATTTATGCAGAAAGAAATTAACAAAACATGAAATTAATTATTTTGCTGGACTATGAATTAGCGAGGAACTAGTTTTGTTTAAATTTAAGCATGATTTTATCGGGAAAAGAGGTTTGGAACGTTTTAATATATTAAGAAATACGTGCTTATTGATGATTAATGTAAGCTTTATTAGTGGGATTTAGTTTTAGTTAAAGAATGAAAATTTAGCATTTTTAATGGACAATGTAATGATGAACAGAAAAGTGTTTATTTAACTGTTTTTTTATATATTGTTATTAAGGACATTTCCAAAAATGGGATTTAAAATGTCATGTATACCAATATTGGAAATTAGAACAATGGTGTAATAATACTATAGATCGATTTAATGTTTCTCCTTTAGGGTTCCTTTAAATTATTCCTGGTCAGTTTGATGTTAGGAAATTAGATTTTGATAAGAAAAGTGTATATTTGTATTCATATTGCAATTATATAATCATAATAGAAGTTAAATTTACGTTGAATTTTATTTGGACTTACTTGTGTACTGGATAAAATAGATATTGTAAAGGATAACCGGCTACCCCGAGTCGTACATGGGACACGCTTTTTATTTTACGACTTATTATGCCAAAATTTAATGGGTATTTTTAAGAAAAAGGTAAAGTATGATGTGACGAGATTTAGTTCTAACATTAAAAAACAATCTAATGTTCCAATGCAGAATTGAAAGAGTGGTTAGACTATGGAGAAAAACCTTGAAGAATTACGAAGAAACTTTGCCATGGGCTGCATACCATTCGCGTGAGGAAAATCCATAAAATGAAAAAATTAAATGTCAAATCAGTTATTTTACCTATAATAACAGAAAATATTAAATATTATGCAACAGTTTGCCATACCATGAAATTATTATTACAATCACAAATGAATAAACCTAAGACAGAAACCTGCTACTAGAGCTGACCAACCGTTATACGCCATCGCTGAATAAATCCAACGGTTATATCCTGAAATGTGTGGAAGAGATAAACTGACAATTTAGTGGTGGCTGGTGTAACCATACATAAGGGCGACTCCGAAGCTCAGTTGGTATGCGTGTGACTACTGAACCCAAGATACCGTGTTAGAATCCCGACACGGTCCCACTCGAAAAATGTTAGGCGAGCATTTTTCACAAAAATACGCCCTCCTTCGAATGAGAGATATAATGTAGATCATGTGTGTGTTATCGCGCACGTTAAAGAGTCTTCCTTGCTTGGAACAGCAGGAGTTCGGCAAAATTCAAAATTTCCAGGTAAAAAACTCGCTTCCTGGCCAATGTAGTATATCTGGGTAGAGCACTGAAAAATCAAATGTGGTGTGATCACACAAGGCAGAGCAGAAGACATTCTTAAATCGTCTCACGTAAATAAGAGCAGATATGTACATGAGGTAACCTTAACAGCGCTCAACATACTGGGCGAGGAGCCATTTATGGGAAATAAAGAAAACGATCAACCAATGTCGCTCATGGCGTGAGTGGATTGAAAAACCAAGATCTGCTCAATTTCAATTTTTGTGCAGTACAATACATTTGAAAGCATTGTTCTTGTTATTGGTTCGCAGTATTCACCAAAGTGATATAGCAGATTTCTTGGATTCCCTCCATCGTATTTGTCCTTGGATGTTTAGTCTCGATTATGTAAATTATGCGCGTTGGTTACCTATTCTTCCTCATGATCTCGAAAAGCTGCCAACTATTCATTATTTGATTTATAAGGAATTTAAAAAGGCAACTTTGCAAGTTTTAAAACAAACAGAAACATTTCACGTATGGTCACGATCAAATTCACAAACAAAACACGATAATCAAAATGGACAGCAGAACAGTTAATAATCATAGTAATGACCACATACTGTTGAAATGGACAATATGAAGCACTGAAAAGGCGCGTTTGACGAATGCGTTCGAAGAAACATCCTTCTGTCATTAAGATTCGTCTGATAGTATATGACATTATGAAGATTTTGTTTTTAAAAGAATGTCAATGATCTTATCAATGCGTTCATTGGCAACGGAAACTATTTTGAGAATTCTCAACCTACTACTCTCAACAAGAGTCGATTGGTCTTGAACGAAAGATCACAGACATCTGTTACTGTTGCAGAATCGAAAGGAAAAGTACAATATTCCGAATACGTGACAGATCGTATGCAGTTATGCAACAAGTCTATTCATGCTGTCATCAAACGCAACAATGTGCCACTGTCCAATAACAAAAAAGCGAAAGTAAAATCTAACGATAAGCAGCAGACGAGAGATCACAGAAAGGACAGTAGCGTAACTGATTTTGCAAAATATATGTTGCGAGCAGGGTACAGATGGAAACGCGGATGCTCTCTTCAGTTACAAAAATCATTCCTACACACCGTCAATATCAGACTTTGGTAAACTTCGTAAACCAACTACTAAATCAGGCATTGTGACGTGCATAGAACCGTCCTCTAAGGTGTTCGATCGTGTAGATATGGTATTTGACCAGTACATAGAAGGAAGTTTAGAAGATTATGCTAAAGAGTCAAGGGTTCAGGACAGTTAGACGCCGCCAAGGAAAGAATAAAAATTCCTCGAAATTTTCAGAAGCTTTTAGCCCATGGTAAAAAGAAAGAGCAGTTGTTCATTTTGAGAGCCAAAAACTTTGCCAAAATATATTAGAAAAGAAGTCTGTGATTTGTACTTGCAGAGATAAAGTCATTTCCTCGTCAACCACGGAACTTTTCATCTCACGATGAAGCCGATGCGAAATTGTTATTAATTAATTGCTGATGATGCAGCACAAAACGGCAAAGTTTGTATTTTGTTGAAAATAATAGATTCAGACGTAGTGGTTACAGTACTTTCTGCGTTTAATAAATTATCGAATTTTATAATGCCTTGCGTTACGCTAACAATAAATTTGATGTGAAAGAAAGAATAATTTTGAAGTGACAAAATATATCCACGCGTTGTGTATAAAATATTCTTAATTACTCAGGATATTTCAAATTTTGTTTTTATAAAAATAATTCAAATAATAAAGTCCAACATTAATCTTTTAAATAAGTTGTACGATGAGAGTGAAGGCCGATGACATTATAAAACCGCAAAGCAGATATTGGAATGTGACAAAGTTTGCACATAATGTTCCATAGACAAATACATTGTAATAGACTGTTGCGTGAGAACTTGTGTAGTAAGCATAGATTTAAACTCGATACATTGTATTAACCAAACGCTGATCGTACTGAATATTTACAGCGGGAGAAAATTAGATTTGTTAGACACGGCGGTAAAGAAATCAAATCAATTAATCGTAAATCGTCAAAATGAAAACATCGAAGATGTACGGATGCTAGGGCGTGAGATCAAAGAGGGAGGGGGTGGCGCTGTGTGAGGCGGTATAAAACAAGGTAAAAGTTCGGAAAGAAAAATTCAGCGAAATTTCAATTTAGAATGTAAAAATGTGATCAAATTAGTGAATTGTAGAAAGTTAAAGGGAATGCAGCTTCGAGGAAAAATAAATATGGATGATCACACTGGGGACAGAAACGTGACATACGACAAAACTTTAAACTTACGCTTGCATGGACGAGGTATTTTTAATTCATCTGAGGATGGAATTATTATCACTGTGACCATTTAAAGGGATTGGAATTGAAATCGTTCATCTCGTCATTAAGTTGGAATTTTGGGTTTTGTTAGGTCAATAGTAGATGCTGTTCGAAAACTGGAAAAAAGGAATTCTAAAAAATGGAAATTGGTGTGATCTGGGCACTCTTAACCTTATAATAGGCTTGTTTATGATTATGTATAATTTATGCGAATTTTTCACGTAAACATGGTTGGGATTTTATGAAATAAGAGATTAATCGAACAAAACATTGATAATTTTTTTATTATTAATTAAAGGTTTACCGACGGAACGGGTCATGATTAAATTTAAGCATAAAGTTATTAATTTAAAATATTAAGGGATATGTTGATGTTGATATGAAGGTAGTTTGGAGAAGAAAATAAACACATTATGAAAAGCTGGTATTTAACTGTTTTCGGTGTCATTAAAGGAATTTCCACTAGTTGAGATTTACAAATGCCATTCAATTGAATATTAGAAACAGAGAAAATGTCGATTGTTAAATAGTTTTGTCAATGACTTAGATTTAAGGTCTTTAAGATTTTTCTTTTAGCAATAACTGGTTAAGAGATATGAGGTTAAGAAATTGTTTTTTAAGAAAGTATGTTTGTAATTTTATATTGAACTTATTTTATGTTAATAGAGTTCAAGTTCAGGTTAT
The DNA here is from genome assembly GCA_036346225.1 of Platerodrilus igneus. Classification (NCBI taxonomy): domain Eukaryota; kingdom Metazoa; phylum Arthropoda; class Insecta; order Coleoptera; family Lycidae; genus Platerodrilus; species Platerodrilus igneus. The sequence continues at coordinate 4,321,965 of JARFIW010001271.1, forward strand.
TTGAATTAATTTAGAAACTAGGCAAAGTCAGCTAATTGTAAAGGATATACATTTAATACGATAGTGTTTATCAACTTACCTGTGTAAATCACTACCTAAAATATTTATATATTTAATACTTGGCTTATAGTCGTAGTTTTGAGCGTTGCTTACTGTCTATAACTGACATAAGTCAAAAACTTGACAGTGCCAGATATGATTGACAAAAATGCAAACGTAATTGAAAATTAGGTTTATGTATATTTATGTACACGATTTAAATTTGTAAATTTTACAATTATCATCATCGGTCTCGGTGGCGTAATTCGTAAACGCATGGTCCTAGAAAGACTACGATACAGGTTCAAGTCCTGTCTAAGACCTTATATTTGTCATCTTTCAATCACTAGCTCGATTTGAAATGATCATTTGGGCTTTGCATAAAAGTCTAAGTTATTATTTCATCTTATTAACTGTAATACGATGATCCGATTGCGACTAAACAAATAGCTTCGTTTAGCTTAACAATGTGCCTTTATCATTTTCGAATATTACTTTGCTCTAAAGTTATTATTAAAGTTAATTTTAAAAAACCGTGCTATGTTGGTTAAATTTTAACTAAGAATTGTTGTGAGGTTATACTTGCGGTATACCTATATAAGGCGGCTCCGTATCGTAGTGGTATGTGTGATTACTATGCCCAAGGTCCCGGATTCGAATCCCGACACGGACCGCTTGAAAAATGTTAGGTCCCATGTGTGAGTGTTGTCACGCACGTTAAAGCAAGGGTTCGGCAAAATTCAAAATTTTCCAGATAAAAAAAACTCGCTTCCTGGCCAATATAGTACCTTCGGGTGGAGCATTGGAAAATCAAATGTATGATATACCTATATATCCCGACACGGTCCGCTTGAAGAATGTTAGGCGAACATTATTCACAAAAATACACCCTCGTTCGGATGAGAGGTAAAATGGAGATCCCGTGTGTGAGTGTTGTCACGCACGTTAAAGATCCCTACCTTGCTTGAAACAGCACGGGTTCGGAAAAATTCCAAATTTTCCAGATAAAAAAAAACTCGCTTCTTGGCGAATGGAGTATCTTCGAGTGGAGCATCGGAAAACAAATGTAAGGTGTGCGTGTGTGTGTGTGTGTGTATATATATATATATATATATATATATATATATATATTGCTGTGGATCGTGGACTTAATGGGTTTAACCTCTCTAGCGTCAACAACCGATTTTCAAAAAAACAAAATTTTATAAAAATTATCCTTACCCGGATTCTTCTGCTGCAACAAATGATATCTTCAGTAGCTTCCCTGGCTAGCTCAGCTGTGCCTCTTCTCAGATACCTATATTTACAATCATTCTTCCTTCCCATTCACACACCAATCAATAAAATCAGAAAATAATACATCAATCATACAATCTTTATTTTACGCTATTTACAAAAATTATTCACAGATATGTACATTTTGGTACTCTAGTTACAACTCAATAAGTGCTATTTTGTAAAGTCCTTGTTTTAAACTTTTCATTGCAAACACATTTAATACAATAGGAGTAAATGGGCCCCAAATAATTCCCTATATTTATTATTGCACACTGGAGTATGGTGAGCTCATAATAACCCAGTTTATTAATGTATACTTTTCACCTTGCATAAAATTACTACAAAATTAATAACCCATGTACCCTTAACAATCTAATTTAACTTCGTAATAAAATTTAGTAAACTTTACATACACCTTTGTCTTTTAATATTTAAAATACCCTCATCATAGTCAAGTACACGTATCTTTTCCAATACGTTAAAAAAACCCATAAATAACCCCCAAAGTTCACTCACACATCACAAATAATTCCAACAGTTTATCAAATAACAGCAAATTCAAATGAGTTACCTGGAAAATGCTTCAACGCTCCATCTCCGTCGATGATGCTGTCCTCTAAAACCCATAGGCTTCTCGTCTATGCGCTCTGATCCACCAGATATTTATAGATGATAACTCAGTCTACACTGAGCTCCGTGCTACCAATTACCATACCATCCCAGCATCCAAATTCACGTATATTACACTTGTGTTTATTGCTTTATTAATTTACTAGCTTGACATGGTATTATATAATAACTATAAGGCCCCCAAATACCAAGTTATAAGATCTAGTACTACCTTACTATGTTACAAATAAATTTTAATACTCACAAAACTCTACTATAACGTCGGTTTATTGTTATTCGTAGTTAAAGCGATGCAAAAATAAAGAGTAGTAAAAGGGAACTTAATAACTTCCATCCCGTATTTATACGGTTTAAAATGTAACCTCCCGGACCCACTTAACACGAAATACTCAATCTAAATAATATTTCTGCAAATTTTGGATATAACCGCCTCAAAGCTCCTAGAATGTTACCTCGTAAACTCGCCGTATCATACGAACAACCGCATTCACCTGTCGCGTGTTCGTCTGTTTATCAACTACTCGTTTCAACCAATGATACAGTCCTGTGTCATCATAAAACTCCGCCTGTAATATTGTTATCCCGTCTTATGCGTCTTGAGTGGTAGAAAATTGATATTGCTGACCGCGTCTTATGGACTCCACATGGGTTGAATACGTGCGTTTAAAATCGAATGCTTTTATACCCATCTCCATCTGTAGCATCTCATTGATTGTGCATCCCTTCTGCTCTTTAAGAAACTGTTGTTAGCTTTTATTCGAAGCCACTGACGGTTGGAAAATATATTCTTTGAAACCCGTGTTATTATGTTCATAAATACGAAGAAGATGACCTTTCCAATATGCACGTGTTCTTAATTATTGATCGTTTAAAATAACACTTCTTGGAATTTATATTTCACGGTATACGATATAATTAACGTCCTTGTTTGTTACAACGAACCCTTTTCGCCTTGGGATTAATTGATTTTATATACCCCGATGCATTTTCTGACGTTATTACACGTTGAATTAAAATAAATTAAATTAATTATGCGTTTCTATTTGTTTTTAAAACTGGTTTTCCTTTATGAACCTATTACTTTTCAATCATTAATTATAAAAATACGTCAATACTTGTTCATTTGAATTAAATAAATGAAATTAATTTTGCGCGTAAATAATTAGTTTTTTTCTCTATACCGGGTGTTTGAAATTGCATTGCTTACCCCAAATTTAACCCTTTGAATCCATAACAATATATATATATATATATATATATATATATATATATATATATATTATTAATGCTTGGCTGACTAAAAATAACATGAATTTTTCTCGAATTAACACATTTACACGGTTGAAGTAAGGCCAATTGTAGCACACTTTATCGTGCGTCGTTTGCCACCCTACACGCGCTTACAAGTTGCATACTTATGATTTTAAACGCAAATTTTGAAACGCGACGTCTTCCACCTTGTGGACGTTATTACTGAAGCACCGATCCACTTTGGAGCTTTTCTCCCAGCTTGTTTTTATTCATAATAATAAACTTAAATAATACTAAAAGGTGGTGTTGGTTTTTGAACAGAAACCTTTTTCCGCTAAGGAAAATTACTGTATTCATCTTATTTGGGAATGAAACGAAAATTCAAACGTCGCATAATATTAATATGTGTCATATTATTATTTCTAAACAGATGTCTTGGTTTTCCTTAGAAACGTAGCATTTGTTTCCAGGGCAGGCTTTGTTAAATAGTTGAAAATAATTTAAAATGATATTCATCAGTGCAAGACAATCATTTAATGAGCTTTTCTCGGGAGCGGCTGATATGGTATGTTGGCATTGTAGAATAATCTCAAATTTCGAATAATTACACAAAAGAACATTGGTATTAAGTGTATCAAATTTGAAAGGAATCCATTACCCAGCAAATAGAATATTTAAGAAAAATTTTATAAAAAAAATTTATTACGGTTTCATCTTTAAGTGACAAAAAGTCAATTGAATCTTAGAGTGATTATTTCAACCTTCAGGACATTGCATTCCAAACTAATTTGATGGGAAAGTAAATCGTCCCAATCTACTTCAGTATTTGTAGGTTATGTCGAAAATCCGTGGACAACAACGACGAGTACCCTTATTTATTATTCCATAATCAACGGGATATTTACGACTAGCCGAACATTTACTTCCCGTTTAACACCACATCTGTTTGTATTGATGACTTGTAAGTAATTGATTAGTTTAGTTCCCGATGGCTGTCTAACGATGTTTTATCACCACCTTCCTTGCATCAGAGGAGCGTGTCATTAATGTATCTAACACGTAAAAAAGGCACGACTGCTGTAGTTTCTTTTAGTTAACAACACGTAAATGTAATACACATGAACACATTGTACTGTATAATAATGTCCGGTTGGCAATTTAATATCTGCGTGTTTCATTAAATTATTCGGTTTTTTCTTTGTATTTACGTACATTTTAAAAACCCGATTTTTATTGTCTTACGTATTATAAAATATTATTAAAGTGTCTGTGGTTTCCTTTGTATTTGCAAGTATGTAATATTAAATTTAATTTATTCAACTAAAATTTCTAAAAATTCATTATGGAATGCGCAAATTTATTGTTGTTTACTTGATTTTAAAGTTTTCTTTAAAAATGGCATGTTTCAACTATGAAAGCTGACAATTATAAAGGTTTAGTTTACATTTTTGGTGGTTTAAAATTTGTGTTTAACAGGGGTAAAATGTTTATTTTTATGGTTTTCAAGATTATGCTTTGAACACTACCGATTTTATACAAATGCAATGCCTTTGAACACTATACATGATATCGAAATTATACAGACAATAATAAGTTGTCCGTTTTAAATTACTTTTTCCCCCTTTCTCATCTGATTTTTATTTCCCTTAACGCCCAAACGTTACAAGCTCTGTTATTTTTAAGTTTTTGAAAAACTGTTATGCGAACTTAGGACAATAGTTTTTCTTGTAGAATCCCCCCCATTTTTGCACAATATTTCCTAAACCCAGCATATATACTGGTGGTCTCAAAAGTATTAGGCACGTAATCAGTATTTCAAACTTCCTTACACGTATTAAGTCTTAATATATTTATTTCTGAACTACCCTTCATATATTAATGATTAAATCATAGCTTTGGTATTATTAATTTTATGTTGTATACTCGTGCTGTCAAGCTTACTTGTTATTTGAATATTTTATTTTTTCACACGCTAGTTTTTTAATGAGTTTCATTTTCTTTCTAGTACCCATCACTTTGGATTAATATAGCTCATTTTCCTATCTATGGTCGGATGTTGGTTGGTTGGGTTTCAAGGTCGGATGGTTACAATATGGACAACGACCCTTTCGGTAGGTAAAGAATAACCGCTTCTGACATTTTTATTCCACCAAGAGAAAATAGTCTTCAGAGCTTTTCTACATATATATCTTTGTTATGTACAGAAAATTTTTTTGTAATAAATTCTTTTTAATCACATTTTTAATGGTTTATGCTAATAATTTAACAAGAAGTGTTACTGAACTATCAAAAAGTGAATGTTTATACAAGAAAATATTCCTTTGTTAGTAAAATGATAAACAACAACGTATTAATGCTTAGAGGTAATAATCCATTCCTTCCATTCCACGGCAACACTATAAAAAAAAGAAATATTAATAAACGAAATCCCGTTATACGGTTGGCTGAAAAACTTACAATTATGTCTACATGGAAACATACTATTCAGGTCAATCGAAGATTTCATTTATATTTCTACTTCGTAAAGTAATTGAAACATGTAATTTGAATAACACACAACCCCATTTGATAATTTAGTTAAATTTTACATGAAGTTTACACTAAGTTTGTATGGTGAAAAATTACGTCGAATGCTCTCTTTTACAAGTTGAGTCTACCGCCCTTGTGTATTTATTTTACGAACCACACTTTTTTTAATTATTCCGATGTAAATTGGTAAAAGAAGTATACCATACAAGGTTTTAAAGCTTTTAAATATGATTGATTGTAGAGGATTGACCGCATTAGTGTTCATGCAGTATTTATCACCGAGCGTCTGGTCTATATTTTGTTAGTTCTGTAACAAAATATTCATTATATTTCATTGATGAAAACGTAATCGATACAATTCCAATTTGTCAACGTTTTAAACCATTAATACTGTAACGTGCTTCGATTTAATTTCTTTATTCTGTCTAATACAAGTCTAATTATTCATTAATATTTACAGAAGTTTATTACTGTCAATAATTAATACACTAAAGTTTTTATTAACAGGACAAAAACCATTATATTATCCCCAACTTAAACTACGTACGTTGCAATGGAATATGTACCATTAATTTATTATTACACAAATACCCACTGTTATATCATATTTACATAAACAGTAGTGTATTTATTTTGAAACTCAATCAAATAATCCATTTCATATTGCTTATGGACTAAGAATAAGAACTCTACGTCAAAGGCGACGGTATTTGTATCTAAATAAAATGTCTTAAATTTCTAGAATTTATTGGAACACACTTGTCTTACTTTTATATTTGTTCTATAGGTTTTTTAAATACAAGTTCTAGTTGATCATCATCGCTTCGTAATTATTCGCATAAAAGATTTCACTACTTGCATTCTTAGATGGCCGGTGACTGTTAAAATACCAACATCCAAAAATATCTTAGTAGGAAGTATACGAGTTCTATATGTTAACGAGTCTATCTTCAAGACCAATAATAATCTACACAATTTTCTTCATGATGTTATTAATACTATAAATAAAAAAGGAAAAAGGATCAGTAATTAATTACTCCTGGATAAAAAGATAATTTTGAAAACTGCGATATAATATATACCTGAAAACCCGTAGACAGTTTTCAAAATACATTCTGCTATAAGCATGGATTAAAAAATATTCAAAAAAAATTCTTTTTATAACTGCCTATGACGAATGGAGATTCACAGCGCTTGTTTCTTAATGCAGTTTGTGGCGTTCTTAATAGATAGACAACACTGAAACTGACCTACTTTTACTCGTTGTCCTTTATTCCAGTTGCCGGAAGGGTTTTTTAAAAGATCAGAGACATATGCACATAATTCAAAATTTTCGAGAAAACAAATATGTTGCAGGTTCTAATGCTGTTAGTTCCTCTCCTGCATATAAATTCCCTACATATTCCTGCCATGTAACCACTTTCTCAACATTTTCTATAATGACGTTTCCTCTCTATCCCTTATATTTTTGCTATACGGTTTTATATTCCTCAAAATTCATTCTTAATTATTTTGTATGCTTCATCTGTCTTTCCTACTTCCATCATAGTTTGTACCTCTTTGCACTTTTCATCAATCCATTGTTCTTTAGCTTTCCTGCATTTGCGAATAATTTCCCATTTTATGACTTTGTATTTCTGTTTTCCTGTTTCGTCTGATCTACTTTTGTATCTTCGTATTTCTTCTATTAAATTCAGGATATCCTTTGTTATCCATGGTTTCTTATTTTCTTTTTGTGTATACACCAGAATATCTCTGGCCGCCATATCTAAGCTGGATTTAATGTTGTTCCATTAAGTTTCTACTTCCTTAGTATCAGAAATTTTCCCGATATATTTTAGCAATTCATTTGACTTTTTTTCAAATCTTTCGTGGATATATTAATCTTTTTGTTTCTCAAAGTCAAAGTGCTTTTATCAGTTCCTTTTTTTTTCAAATTTTTAAATTTAAGAGCGGCCTTCATTACGATGTTGTGGAAAGTGTCTATATCTGATTTCGGACAGCTTCTACAGTCTTTTATTTGATTCGTAAACCGTTGTTTAACAAGAATGTACTAATTGACATCTTCCTATATCCTCTGTACTATTTGATATCTTCCTATATCCTTTGTAGATCGCTTCTTCTTCCCCAATGTGGCTAGAGGTGGGAATGTATACTTGTATAATTACTGTATTTAGCGGTTTAAATTTTAATCTATCCATGACTATTCTTTCGTTCTTTTGTAAGTAGTTTTCTGCACGGTGCCCTATCTTTTTTTGCAAAACTATCCCCACACCAGAATTTCCTTTCTCTGATCCTGTATGAATTACCCTAAAGTCTCCACTCCAAAAATCCCCCGCCTCTGGCTACAGAACTTTACTGATCCCTACTATGTCTAGAGCTTACCTATCCATTTCAATTTTTAAGTTTTCTAGCCTACCTACTTGCTTCATACTCTGACATACCACGCTCTGACTCGCAGAATGTTCCTGACTCTTTTTCTAAATTTTCTAGTCACATCCTCCGAAGTAGTCTTCTCCCGGAGATCCAAGTGGGAACTATTTTACGTTCGGAATCTTTTACCCTAGAGAATGCCATCATTTTAGAGACAATGGGAGGTAATGTGGTGGTTTCCCGTTGCCTTCCACATCGCGGTAGTGTGTCTTAGAATGCCATACCGACCCCTATGGTATTTGCCAATCTAAGTACCGAAAGCGCCGCTGCCCTCTTTCGGGGACCTGTCTTAGTCTGATACCTCACTAAAGATCCTACTACTTTGAATCAACCTGTAGTTTGACTCTTTAGGTCACTGGAACGCGGAAGCCATTCTACCCGTTCTGGTTTTCTACAACGTCTTCAAAGTGGAGGTTCATTCGGAATTGCCATTCTTATAATAAATAAAAATAAACAATGTTTTAATTCTTCAGATTAAAACGAAAAATTATATTCTTATTTCTACAAACTAAAATCGGAAACTCAAACCTTATTTAGTATGGTATTACTAAAAACAACTATTTAGTTTCCCTAGGCACAAAGGACCATGACAAACACTGCAAGAACAATTTGTACAAATGTTCTTTTTCTTCGTACCACTATGCTCATCTTCTGCGAATCGTCCCCATTTGTTGATGGGTACTTTCAGTAAGTGTTACTGATTCTTCTACCGATGGTTTGTGCTTTTTAATTGTTATTGATGATTCCATAGCAGTGTCCGTTGTTTTACCAATATTGAAAAGACTAAACGAGCTGCAACTTCTCTTCAGAATCTTTCGCTTAAGTTTATTTTCTGACAAATGCATTTTATAAAACAAAGGCGTTTACTAAGGCGGTACCTAAAAAAAAGGATATGCGATGCCACAACTTGTGGCTTTTTCTATAAATGCCGTAGCATGCTCCTAGTTGGTCAAATTCATATTTTTATATAATCAATAAGCATGACAAGAAGAAATTTTTACAATTAAGTCATCTTTTTGCTTTCTTTTTATTTCACGGGTAATTCGATAAAAGGTAAACTGATCTTATATTACACCATTTCACAGTCGCGAAACCTGTGTTGTTTGTATGCCAATCGAATTCGTCCCTTTTCAAATTGCTATCTATTGTAAATTTTGGTAAATTTTTTTGTTTGAATTCAGCACACCGCATCTATACAATCTTAGAAGAATTAAAACTTGCACAAGTTTCATAAAAAAAAATTATCAAAATATATCCAGTGACATTTCAACGAATGGTAAAGCAAGCATTTTACCACCCTAAATCCTAAGACTTTTTCGACCGTTTCTCCACTTTTGCGCGTGTATATTTCGAAATTCCAGCAATATCCTGTTTGGTCAGCTAATATTCACATCTAATATCCCCGTTTTGTCGGCTTTTTACGTAAATTTTGTTTTATTGAAGATCTTCCTTTGAATTTAATAAACAGACTCGTCCACAGCTACAATACGACGCGGTTGAATGCAATTTTGAATGTTCAGTTTTAGGTGTTCCATGAATGGCAGTACTTTATTATAACTTATTAAATTGATCAATATTACGGTTTGGCATAACGATATTAGCATTCAAGTGTAAGTAGCTAAATAACCAGCCAAATCTGCCCAACCTCATTAAGCTAATAATATATGGGTCATGAAGATTTGAAACGGAACACGAGTAATTCCTATAGCTGAGCTTTTTATATTACCATCAAAAAATTCGCCCCCAAAAAGGTCATTATTTTCTTGACATTTGTTCTGATGTACGGCTTTCCGGTGCGTTAAAACTCTTGTTAAGCATAGAGGTTCGTTTTAAACACACTATATTATAAAATAGCATTCGTAAGCAAGTGGAAAGCCTCACATTTATACAGACGCTGGCCAAAGTTCTGAATTAATTTAAAGTCCCCGAAATAACTGTTGAATAGTGTTTCTCTACGGCTAAATTATAAATTTTTCTTGTTTTCCCCGAAAAAAATCGCACGTTAAATTTCTATGCAGTTTTAAGTCTTTCATATATGAAAAAGTGTGTGCAAACCAAACTTCAAAATTATTGTTAATTTGAAACTCATGTAACTAACAACTGAAGAAAATAATTTAAAAAATGTACCGCGGATAAAAACACGTACCCCACGCCTTTCTAAGCAGGTGGCGAGCCGTAGCGCCGATGCCGTGATGTCACGGCTGGTATAATTATTAGTTTAGTTTTGCCCAGTCTTTATTGTTCGCTCGTCATTTCGTATTAGTTACGTTTTAATAATTTGGGTACAGTGTATTTAGAATAAGGAAGAATCTGCACTTTCTTTGCGACGTATCGGTACAAAGTTCAATATCGAATTATGCGTTATTTGTCAACAATCCTGTAAAGGGGAGTTACTGAGAAGCAAACAAAATGGTTGCGAACAAATTCGTTGGGCTGCTAATGAACGTAAAGACAAAATATATGAGGGTATAAAGAGTGTCCCAAATGATACATTGTTTTTTTATTACATGATAAATGCATGTTATCGAAGTTACACAAACAAAACGAAAGTAGAAAGAGCTGCTAGAAAATTAACGGAAGAAAAAGTTTCAGGTTTTGAAAAATATAGTGCGACTTCTGCAAATGTAAGTACATGATATACAAGATCGAAAATTAAGTTCCGAACAACGCCATCAGCTGTAAATAAAGATGTGATAACTACCTGCGGAATCTGTGGTAATACAGTATTGCCCGAAATAAACAGTACTGAAATTGTAATTGTTTTGTATATTTAAAAAATACATATTATTGACACTTTATTATATGTTCTAAATGTGCACCTCCTCGTTCGAGACAGACTTCATAACGATGTTCTAAGTTTCTGGTCATGTTATTGAATAAGGGTTGTCTCAGGGCTGCGAAGAAGACTCTAACGGCATCCTTTAATTCATCGATGGTTTGTGGTGCCCGTTTGAAAACGGCATTTTTAGCCATGCCCCAAATGTATGCGTCTGGAGGTGTGAGGTCCGGAGAATGTGAAGGATAAGGGAAGTCAGTAAATCGTGATATGAATTTGCTTGGAAAATGTTCTTGAAGAAATTGACGAATTGCGGCAGCAGTATGGCAAGTTGCCCCGTCCTGCTGAAAAATTGGTTTCGAAATGCCAAGTTACGTGCACGACAGAATTGATGTAGATCAGGGATAAATCGTGTTAAAATTTGTCTGTACCTCTGTTGATTAAGTGTGACTTGCCTACCATTCTCTTCGATAAAGTACGGACCAATGATTCCGTGTCCGGAAACAGCACACCAGACACTCACTTTTCACTATGTAAAGGAACCTCTTGAACCTCATCGGGTCTGGCAAAGCCCAGAAATCGATTTGTGCGACGATTCACATAGCCTGACAAGTGAAAATGTGCTTCGTCTGAAAACCAAACATTTTTCAAAAATTCAGGATTTTCATACTGTAACGCGAGAATTCTGGCGCAATATTCCACTCTACTGCGATAATCCCGAGGATGTAGTTGTTGATGTACCTGAATCACATACGAAAATGTACCCAGCTCCTTCAGTATTCTTTGAAAGGAAGTTCTTTTAAATCAAGTTGTAACGCTGTCCTTGCCTGGCTGACTTTCGGATTTTCTAAGATTTGCTCAAAACACGTTCATGGTTATTGTTGTTGTTAACTGTCCTGGGACGCCCTGAGTTTCCTTTTCGTTGGCACAATACACTACCTGTATTTCTATACTTTTCAATAACCTTCAAAATTACAGCATTACTTGGAGAACGTTTATTAAACCTTTGTGTGAATTGATCAGACACGTATAGCAAACTTGCACCATTACGTCGGCCGATTCCGTATGAACGAAAATAATGCTCTACCAGAAACACTTTCTCCTCTGTACTTAACACCATTTTTAACAATTAGGCCCTACTAATTACTTGTTTGAGGTTTACTTGACAGGTCTATACTAGCTAACTTGAGTGTGACAGCGCACGCATAAAAACACCGCCAACTTAGTTTCAGTACTGTTTATTTCGGGCAATACTGTATTTGGGTGACAAAAACATGTAAACAATTTTGAAATTGTGAAAAAGGTAGAGGTGGAAATTTTCTGAAAATGCCTCATTATTTTAAGTGTTTACTAGAACCACCGATTTAACAACTATCGAATCTTTTTCTGCAGCTGATATTTACAATCATAAAAACTGCTGTAAAAGCGGTCTTACGAACAAAAACATAACAGAGTTTCTAATGAAAGTTCCTTAGATTCCAAGCAACAGACAGATAGATCAAAGCTTCTCCATACAAATAAGAAAAAAATGCTATATCACAAATTATAAATAACTTAGATCCGGAGAAGCTGTTACGTTAATCGAAGTGTGGACGAAGTAAATAAATTAATGCCACCCGAAATTTTAGTTAAAAATGTAGACATAAAAAATTATTCATTAAATACGTTTGGCCGAGAAATAAAATATTCAGTTTCATTACAAACAAATAAACCACACTTTTTCATTCAAGCGTTTCGCTTGGTGATGTAGAATTGAGATCAAAACATGTTATTAAAGAAAGTGCAAAAATTATAAAAGAATCGTTTTGTCTAGTAAATTTTGATCTCGAAGATAAATTCTGAGATGAAAGTAACCTGAAAGTAGCGTGATTTGATATACATATTCCGCCGCCCTTGATGACTTTTTTTCTGAATTATTCAACTTTACTGAAAATCATGTACAGAAAAAAGTTCCGACCGATTCCGACACTGACGACGAGTTAGATACTCTTCTGAAAACATTTGGAAAAAGTATTTCTAAACCTAAATTCCTTAAATTAAGGATCTGTTTCAAATGATGTATAATATTTTACATGGCGAAACGAAAAAAAATTCCTTATGACAGGTTTGGCAGTACACGGTATTTGTAAAAGTAGTTAGTACATTAAATTAAAACTTTAAATCGCACTGGAATAAGTATTTCATATGAAGTACAAAGATGTCGAATTAGTAGAGCATCTTTACTGTTGAAGCTTGTCAGAGTAACGTACCACTGCCAATGCATTTTAGTCTCTCTAAATTTCCAATAGCATCATTCGATAATTTTTATTACGAAGAAGCGACAAATTCTGAAGTACATGGCACTCATGATACAGTAGCAGTATTGCTTCAAGATAAGTCCGAAGAAGTGTGAGGTAAACCAAACATTTCAGAAACAAATGTATGCTATTCTGATAGAACTTTTCACGAAGAACCGAGTGCTAACACCGAAAACAATTCTATGAAGTACGGAGACCAATTTTTGTTCCAGCAAAGTTCTAAGTGGCACAAAGTAGTGTAGCCCCAGAAGAGTATTATAACGTACGACTTGATTTTTTTGCAGAATGGTATCTCCCAAAGGCCGCAAAAAATAAATAAAGCAAAATAACTTCAGCGAACTCCCTCATGGCTATCATTTAATTTATTTTTGACAAAAGATACACGAAAAAACAAATTGTTATGGTTTTCTGCCAATTTTGTCTTATCCAGTAACTGAGTATTCTACAGTATACATCGCTCTATGCAATTTTAAAGATATTTTGCAACAGTTGGAACAGATTTTAGCAGTATTTTGCGATGAAGTAGTTTACAGAATTGCCAGTCACATAAAAAACTACTACGTAAAAAGAATTTGAAAACATTACATTATCGCTTGAAGGTTTCCATATAATAAAGGTAGTACGTGTGTGTATTCGAAAATACTTGCGAAGAAGCAGCGCTGAAAACATGATTATAGAGACAGAAGCATTTGATATAGGTGTACCGGAACAAGTCTTTAGTGGTACAAATTACTCAAGATTTGTCAATGTTTACAATAAGAATCATTCTTTGGTGTACATGATTTATTAATATACCGAGACATCTTGTCTCTTCAAATTTTATTAGACATTTTGGTTGACAATAATAAAACAGAAAGTTGTGCTATATAAGAAAATTTCAAAAGTAATTCACAAACCCTAATTTCAGACCTTCAGAATTTTTTTACATAAAGATGTAAAGAATCAGATCTTTTTGACAAAAATAAAACATAAGGTTGTGCTGTAAACAAAAATTTCAAAAGTAACTCACAAACCCTAATTTCAGAATTTTACACAAAGATGTAAAGAATCAGATCTTTTTGACTACTAGAATAATGTTTTGGTTATGATAAGTCTTCTACGAAATTTAATTCGAGTTGATCGCACTGGAAATTAGAAGTTGCATTTAAGTACAGTGGGAAAATTACAGCCTATATTACATGTTATGGATCGTACAAATTATACCCGTTGGTCTGCGGCATGGAAGAACAATTCACAGTTAAGCAGTCCAATAGATCGTTTACATCAGTCGGTACAGATCAAGCGTTGGAACAAACAATAAACCGGTCACAAAAAGCACTTTTGGCATTATAGGATATACTCGAAAGAAAGACTGTGGCGGCCTGAGATCTGGTTTATCACGAAATTTCAGCAGTTTCCGATCTTTATATAGAAAAGACATTCCTAAAAAATGACAATTACGAAATAAGGCATGATCACGAATATTCTACAGGAAATACGGAAATTTTACTGGGAAAAATGTTAAAATATAATCTTGAGGAAAGTCGACCATTGCGAAATATTGTCACGCAATAATACTTCAGGAGACCACTGAAGCTCTTTTACGAGTTTTTGAAATAGGCTGTAAATTTTATGAACATTTTCGAAAGTAGAGATTTGAAGATTTAAATAAAGCTATTTCTCACGCTTTGCCAAAGGTAATACTTCCATCGTTCAAAGCAACCAATCAAACTGCGCCATAAAAACAAGCAGCAGTCACTAAAAAACAAAATAGGAAGTGCCAGCCGATGATTGATTTAGCTAGAGAACAAAATTACAGTATAAAGACACTCGTAAGTTTTGAACTGATCCATGATAATTCACTTTTTGAAAACGATGATATTTTAAAGAAAGAAACACAAAAACTACTGATATTTGAGGAGCTGAGGTGAGGCTTGACAAAGAAAACTATTCCATGTTCTCAACCGCTAGTAAATTTTGTCTCATGATAGATATAACGATGGGGCTTAGAGAAATACAACGGAAGAACATCAAAACTATAAGAATGTAACTGTGACATTGTGCAACATGATAGGTATGACATTAAAAGGACAACTTAGTAAATGTTTTTGTTTTTGCCAGCTACCTGGAAATGTCACCAAAGTATGCAGAAACATTACGACGATATGGCGACGAACACATTTCACTTCACGAAATCGCGAACCAATACCCTTACTTGTTCAAGCAACAAAGTTTTGGGCTGTACCCGCAACAAAGTCGTGCTTCAAAGTTTTCTTCGAAAATACATTCTTCAGCATGGTCGTATCTTTTGTCCTGAAGTTGAACTTGTTTGCAGTGCCACAAACACCGAGTCACATCAGTTCAATTCAAGACGTTCCCTGGTAAGCTTAGATACATTACAAAGGATTGATATAGAGGAAGCAGATACACGTATAATGATTTACATGAAGCAAATGAAGAGCATGGTAAAATATACGTTTTATCTAATGACACCGATATAGCAGTAATGGAATTACATCACCTAGGAACATTTGAGACCAATAGAATGAAGGTAATGTTTTTATTTATTTGTATTATTAGGACTACATTGTATCATTTGTATAGGAACTTTGGATACGAGCGGGGTCGGGAGCTAGGAAAAGAAATGTCCCGTTACATAAAATGACTGCACTTCATGGGTCAGAATTGTTTTCTGTCCCCTCTGTCATTTTACACCTAACTGGAGCAGACTATACCAGTAAAGTTGGAACGAAACGCGGTGCTCTTCGTATACAGCACTGTCAAAATATCTTCGTTATTTTGCTCGAGGTTTAAAATAATTTTGCTATTTAGTTTTGTGTCATATTTTACGGCCTCGTATTATTTATAGAAATATCCGACGAGAACATCGAGAGCTCAATTCAATATGCAGAAGGGTACCTGGCTCAAGTTATTCGCAAAAATAATGTTTCTAAAACCTTTAATGGAGTTACATACTGGATGTATCATCACGGAAAAACATTTTCTATATCGCAACTACCGTCTACGACTGGATCCATGAAATTACATATTTTGCTAGCTATCTATATTGTTTATAACCAAATTAACCGTCTTGAGAAAGAAGTTACAACACTTAGTCCTTTGTTATTTGGATACAAGGAAGAGAACGGTTGTCATACCAAGATCAGTTACCCTACATGTGATTTTCCAATACTCCATCCGAAAGTACTACATTGGTCAGGAGGCGAGTATTTTATACCTGAAAAATTTTCAATTTTGCCAAACCCTTGCTGTTCCAAGCAAGGTAGGGATCTTTAACGTGCGTGGCAATACTCACACACGGGACCTCCATTTTACCTCTCATCCGAACGAGGGCGTATTTTTGTGAAAAATGCCCGCCTAACATTTTTCAACCGGACCGTGTCGGGATTCGAACCCGGAACCTTGGCCGTAATAGTCACACGCATACCAACTACGCTACGGAACCACCTATCAAGATCAGTTGCGGCTATTTTTCCGTCTACAGAAGAATTAGTACCAAGCTGCAACTGTGTAAAATGCACGCGTAAGAATAATCGTTGTTGTATTTCGGGACTACAATGTTGCTCCTTTTGTCATTGTCGTACAAGTCAGTGTCTGAATAATAACATTTTTATGCAGTTGGAAGAATAAAATTCAAAATGTTTAAACTTTATGCCCACTTCTGCGGGATATGGAAATTAGCATTTTTTGTTCAAATTCACAATTTTTTATAACTCATTTTGAGTTGAATCATCACGTTGAAATTTACACCACAGCTTGAGACCATAGAGACCATTACTGTGTGCAATTTTCAGATTTTCAACTGGATCCCTCAACAGAGATATTGCAGCTGAAAAAATACAAAAAAAGTCAAAATCAATTTTTAAAGTGTAAGCTTCACGAGATTGATATTTTATTTAAAGTAAATATGCTCTTAAATATAGAAGCACACAAAAAATTGGTACGGGGAATCCGCTGCTTCTTTGATAGATAACCCTGTGAAAACTGAATTTTGATCATCCATCTGCAATAACTTTGGTTACAAAGAATACATATACAAAAACATATGAGACATATAAATAGGGCTTTGATTTTTATGCCTAAATCTACTAAATACATTGCACTTTATTTTACAGGTCTAAGGTAATCCAGTACCGAGTAATTTAGAAAAGCGTAAATGGCTGCAATCGCAAAAAAAACAGCGTATGGCCTATAACATGAAAGACCGCTACTTTTTACCCAAACAAATAAAAATACCCAAAAAGCTTTTGAACTGCCAAAGCATAAAGAAATGCATCTACAAAATGTGGATTTTTTCATGTGATGTTCAAGTAAGCAATTATTTTTTTTCTGCACCACTTGGACCACTTCTGTCTAGCGTTGACTAGAATAATGATGTTAGAACGCAGACGAAGGGTTGTATACACAAAGGCTGATTCACGGCTCCCAGGTGCGTTACACCTTTTGGGATTTGTTGATTGACAGGTTCATGACATTGTATTTAATATTACAGTAAGAAATCTCCAGAAGATCAATTGCATACTCTGGGATATTGTAGATTAATCCAGAACAAATGGATATGGTATAAATTAACGTTAAGGGGTTTCGCAAGCTAGTTCTAATGACAGTCTCAAACACAATAAACCGAGATGTTAGTTCGGAAGTTGATTGCTAAAATATAAAGCTTTATACTGCAGTTTAAAACTTTAGAATATGTGACAAAAAAATACTGTACTGTTCACATAAATCGCCCTATTCGATATAAATTAGTTTGGATATAAACTATAGTAGCAATTAAATAAATTAATTGCATTGTTTCGAGATTAAATTAATTAAACAGATAAAAATCGTAGTTGAAAAAAGATTATATTTATGCTGTTAAGTTAAACCTCTGGAAGTAAACCGTGAGCTTTTTGAAATTTTGTAGTACTACGAGTTGTTGAAAAGGCTTGAATAACCAGTTTGAAAATACAGAACTGTTGTAATTGCAAATATTCGTTATATTATGTTTAACTAAATAAACTTTGATTGTTGTGTTCCATTCAGCTTTTTTATAATTATAACATGTTGATGCTATGCACTATCTGTAATAATATTGCCACAGGAAAAAGATTGAGGCAACAGTACAGAGAACTTTAAATGCCAAACACAATAATCCACAAATCAAATGGGAATGGAGCTTATCCAAACAACAAAGTTTTTAACTTTTAAGCACAAGATTATAATACAACTTCATATATTCGTAAATTTCTTATCACGGTACTCCGGATTCCAGGTAGATTTGAAATTTAATTACATTTTGCCTTAATAATTAAATATTACATAAATTACAGTATGTTTGCTGCGAGGGGTAAGTCACACTTGAAGTCTGAAGTCCCTTGAAATACGATTGAAATTCCTTGCAAACCCATTGAAATCTTTTGAAGTCTGTTGAAATCCATTATAATCTCGGTGAAATCTTTTGAAACTACTTGCAATCCCATTGAAATCTTTTAAAGTTCCTTGAAATCCCTCGCAATACCGTTTAAATCTTTTGCAATCTCTTAAAATCCAAACAAAAAACCCTTGCAATCCCATCGAAATCTTAGTAAAATCATGTGTTCTTACTGAAATCCTATGTTCACCTGAAATTCTATCAAAATCCCCCTGAAATTCTACTACAATTACTGGAAAACTCATTGAAAACCCATTTAAAATCTGAACTGTACAAGTTTTTAAAAGAATGGCCGAAAATAAGATAGGTAGAGTAGATAGAGCAAGTTTTATGTTCTTTTTTTATTCATTTATTATGTATATGTATTAAGCATTTTGTTTGATTTTTTATGTGACTTTTTGCTCCCTATAGGTAGAAAACCAAACACCATAGGAAACAGAATTAACAGTTTTTTAAAATTATCATAACCACAATAAAAATTGTTCACTGTAGAGGGTTTTGTAAACACCAAGACCAAATTTAGCAGTTTAAAAGTTCAGTCCATTCAAGTTACACTGTACGATTGCAAATTAATTTTATTTCCTCTGTTTGCATTGCTTTGTAAATCCCCATTTAAATCAGTTATGATGATTTAAGAACAATTGACAGATTAGATTTTAATTTTCAATATTACGGATCCCTAAAAAACAGAAGTTGCCTTTCGCAATTTTGATGAAAAATTAGTGTTGGCTTTTCTGGATATTAAATTAGATAATTTTGAGCAGATAGTTTTGTTGCATTATTGTAATGTATGTGCAAAATGAATCGTACTGTTCACTAATACTGAAAGTATCTATTTAAAAATTATATCAATACCTAATTATTAATTACACCAAAAACTTGTAAACAATTGACATACTTTTATCTTACACACAAGAGTGACAAATTAAATCACGAATTTAAACTATTAAACAATTTCATGTACTTTTATTCAATTTCATTTGCTTCTCCAGTACTGTTTCTATGAGGTTATCATGATAAATACAGGGTGGGGGACGGGAAAACCTCCCACATTTCAATTATTGGCTGTTGGGGAAATGGCCATTCCACAGGGGTGGGGTTGGTCTTGTTTGGAGGGGTGGATAATCTAGTTCTCAGTAATAACCATGCCATGGACTGGAGCGCAACGTGCGTTTGTTATCGAGAGTTTTATAAAAAATTGTGAATCTGTTATTGCGACACAAAGACATTCCGCACATGGTACAATTTGTCATCGTCTGCTAGTGTTCCCGACCGGAAAACAATTGTGTTGGGTGAAGAAATTTAGGGAAAGGGGATCTGCAACTAAATGTGACAAAGAAGGGCCCTGCTGTGACCGTCAGAACCCCTGAAAACATTGGTAGAGTTAGGGCATCGATTGAACAGTCTCCAACGCGTTCTGCGCGCAAACATGCTGCTGCTCTTCAGATTTCGACGAGAACAGTGAGGCGGATTTTGCATTGTGAACTCAAGATGCACCCCTACAAGATGATGATTGTGTAGGAATTGTCCTCAACGGACTGGGGGCGGCGTGTGGAATGTTGTCAGACGATCCTTCGCGAAGTGCCTCCTCTGCAATTTTGTGGAGTAGCGACGAAGCACATTTTCATCTTTCAGGGTGTGTTAATAAACAAAATTCTTGCTACTGGTCAAATGAAAACCCTCGACAGCTTCACGAAACATCCCTGCACAGCTCAAAGTTAACAGTTTGGTGTGCAGTATCGTCTGTAGGCATTATTGGGCCTTACATTATTGAAGAGAATGGCGTCACCGCTACTGTAAACTCAAACCGGTACTGTGACATGCTTGAGAATTTTGTCAGGCCTAAAATCAAAGAATTTGGTCAAGTGCATGATCTACACAGCTTACGGT